>OZ007593.1:8259470-8666470 GCA_963931845.1 Maratus michaelseni | reverse complement strand
GTCAGTCAGTCAGTCACCGTTTCCTCTTTATATAATGGTATAGATTATTTTTTTTTTTGGCGCGCGTGCCTTTTGCTATCTTCAACCAGTTTTACTATAAGTTTGATGGAATAAAGGAGATGATATTCTGGCTTGACTAATGTTTGCAGATATTTTTAATCTTAATTTTCCCTTAGAAGTTTAAATTTGCATCCCAGAAATAGTAAATATTGCTAAAAGATTATTAGACTACAGTGCAAAATCCTGGCACGGGTGCACTAATTTTGTAATTATATTTGCATTAAAAAGTGTTTTTTACAAAATATCTTCTTTTACTGGTTAAAGTTTTCGGATAGGCATAGGCATACTAGTAAATTTTCTTCCAAGTATCTAGGCAAAATTAATTTTCCTTTTTAACATTATTCACTACAATAAAAGCATACTTCTCGTAAATGCAACATTGCGAGCGGATGATATATTTTTAATAAGTGTAAATTTGCAATTAAGGAGTCAGATACGTTTGAAACGGACAAATAGTAGGTATTAGGTTGGTGCAAAAGTTCTGTCGTATTTTAATACCTAATTTTTATACCTTTAATACCAGTAAAATTTAACACCTGATAAATTTACCTATCAGTGAAACAGTGGAAAGTTGATTGTTTCAATGGGATTCCCACTTGTTAACAACTCCACTCCCTGTAGATGAGTAATTGTGTATCACATCTCAAAGGAGCTATGAAACAAAGAGTATAAAAGTAGCAAAAATGCACTGTAAAATGAAAGAAAAGAAGAGGATTTGACCGACAACTTCATCAGCCAATCAGAGATAAGTAAGCCAGCAAATTAAATTTAGCTTGCGTAAAGCAGCCAATCAAATTTAACTTGCAGTTTAAGAGTTGTTCCTCTTCAGGAGGAGTAGGAAGAAAGTAGCAAAATGAGTAGAAAAGCATTAAAAATAATAATTTCGTAGAAAATTAAGTAGATAGATGAAGAGAAAATATATTTAACTGTTTCCAAGGTCAAGATCAAACAGGGTGGGAGGCTTACCTTTCGGCTTAAGCTCAACTAGCCTCTCCCAATTAACTGTTTCCAAAGGAGAATCGTTCGCAAAAAAGGCAAAGTAAAGCAGGAAAGAACGTATATATACCCCAGTTTTTTAAAAAAGGGCAGTTTTCATTGCCGCACTTTAAAATATAGTTAAACTACTGTTAGTATAAGTATGAGTATAGGAAATACATAGAATTTTATTGTTTAATTAAAGACAAAAAACAAAAAGTGTTAGCACAAGAGGACTACTCCGGCAAAATGGTAGTACACCGAGGTCCTTTACGTCTACTAGGACTATGAACGTCATAATCCAGGTCGTTCATATACAATATCATTGGGGACTTTATACAAATCACTGTAGCATTTTTTTAGAATAATTTAATGTGATTAACCAATCAAATAGTTATGAGGTCATTTCTGATAGTTGAGTTACGTAGATATCTAGAGCCATTACGGATTATACGAAGAGTTTTATACAAGCAAAGCCCTAGATTGCACATGCAGGGAGTACGCATGCATTTCAGGGGTACGCGTGCGTTATATGTGAAGATTTTGTTACGAAGAGAAAGTGAAGGGCTGTGTAAAAGGTGTGACAGAGATTTAGAAATGCCGGCGACTTTAACACCTGTAGTAAGGATATGCTTTTTAAAGGTGAGGCGTTTGTCGATGATAAACCCCTGGTATTTTGCATTATCTGACCAGGGGAACTCAAAGTTCAAAGCAAGCAGGTATAATAAAATTATCAGGTATTAAAATTTTACCGGTTTTAAAAGTATTAAAATTAGGTATTAAAATGCGACAGAACTTTTGCACCAACCTAATAAATGCGACCCTAATATGGATTGCAGTAACTCCACATCTGGTTTAACTTTCGGATATGAAATTTTTAAATGCGCATCAAAAGAGATGTATACTAACAGTTAAAGTCCTGAAAAAGATTCTAGATGCATATCAAGATTTTTAATTTAATTTGAAATTTAATTTTTTTCTTTTTTTTTATAAATGAATTTACACCGTATGCTTTGCGGACAGGATTTCTCTTAATTAAACTGACATAGTGAGCCATTTTTTAAAAATTGTTTTAGATATATAATATGTGTTTAAAATGACCTACAATGGAAAAAACCTAATTGATTAATTCTTGAGGTAAAAAAATTAATTAGAAGAATTCAAAATTTTGATATTTTTTAAAAATTAAAATATTCCTAATTTGTAAATTTCTTATTTCATGACCATAATAAAAAGTCATTTTATATCATATATTAGTCATTTTATATTGCATCTATAAGGTTTATACTTTCAGTCAAAATTTCATGAAATTTTATCCAGCTATTTCTTAGAAATCACGCGCGCGATCACCAAAATCCCCGTTTTCAGAAAATGGACATTCAAGACCAAATTAGCCCTTGATTCTATAAAGAGAACTAAAACAGTTTTGGACATAACTTCCCATGTAAAGTGACTTTTTGCATGGGGTTTCTTTAAAAATGTTCGTAAAGAATCCTAGCTTAACTTTTGAATCCCGCAATGGCCGACATCATCCCAATGCTGTGAACCCGCAATAGCCCAGGATAGCTGAAAGGATTTTTCTTCCCCTTAAATGGGTCGCGGATCTGTCAAGGGGGTGGTCTCTCTCAGTGATGGATGGGGTAATGTGTTGGCATTTCTGGTCAGTACAGAAAGAAAAACATGATTTTTTTCAGTAAATGGAGGAATTAGAAACAGATGTGTGTAACACCTGTTGAAATTTGAATAAAGGGAGAAGGCAACAGGGTCATTTCCACTACTTACCTAGTGAAAAAGGGGGGAACGAAAAAATCAGCGTTTTGGGCTATTTTGTTGGGATTCTAAAGTCATTCAGCTTTTTAAAGTTTGGTATTTAAAGAGTTAATATAAGACAATTAATAAAAAATAGATTTTTATTTGCACTTTCAAACGTACCTGATGTAGATTATAATATTTGTTTTAATTCTCTTCATGAGCCGATAGCGTCTCTATTGTAATATGTGCCTCGTTGCCTAAATGCGATATTTAATAAAAAGTCGTCCCCTCCCCTCCCCATCACCGCAATTATAAAAAATGCAAACATATCTTTAATTATTAAAGCCATTGTCAATTCGATTTTTATTTTTTTTCCATAAAAATCAGGATTTTTATAAAATAAAAGCTTGCCGGTGTATTTTCTCGATTTTTAGAAAATCTTAATCAGCGTATCAATTCAAATTTTGAAATCCGTATCGTATATACATTTCAAATTATGTATGTACCTTAAAATCGCTGCATTTAAATTGCTGAATTTAAAAACTGGCACACTGTGTTTTTGGCAACCTTCGACTTGCTTCATCAGTGAAGGACATCTGTGCTTTGGACTTCAAAAAGATTCATTTTCATTTGTTTTTCTGCAATCAATCTAATCAAATGGAAATGGAAATATGGGGTTCTAATTATAGGATCTTTACGAAAATGACACTTTTAGAATCAGCGTCAAGAAATAAGCTTATATGTATAATTTTCAAATCGATAAATGCAATATTTTAAAAAATTAATAGCGCTTTAAATGTCTCAGTACTTTAAAATTCTGCGGTTTCGTTCCGAATGCGAAAATGAAAATTTCGGGGTCCTGCTCGAAGAAGTCATCTCATTGGTTCGTTACTAGCCTCGGCTGGAGGTGCAAGTCTAAGCAGAGATGTATTTCTTTCTTTGTTCCGATAAAAATGATCATTTTTTCTCTTATTTCTGATGGCATTTTTGTGATATTTGATGAGATTTTCATTAATATCTAGGGTAATTTTTAAAATATTAAAATTCTGATTCTCAGGTGCACCAGGAGAGGTTTTGGACTATCCTCACCTAAATTTTCAGACTTTTAAGAGCGCTAGATTTTCCTAGCCTTCACACAACACACAGACAAAGCGAAACTTTCTTTTATTAATATAGCTAATCGCATTCGCTTATTTCAAGTCACGTCATTTTGATATTACATCACTACTGTAGTTCATTTTATTGGAAGCTTTGGAGTTGCAAAGGTTCATCACCAATTATATTTCTCCATGATTAATGGGACGTTTATACAAATTGTGACACACACACACCGAACTTCTTTAAGCATCTATGTGGTTTGTGGCCCAAATTCTTCGAATTTCAGTTAACCCTCTTTCACGAAAAACCAGCAGAAAAAAAAAATCTCGCCTACCTACAATCGAAGACGTTTTTTATGTTCAACTAAACTTTAAGAACCTTCCTTTACATGTTTCGGCAAAAGATTCCTTGTAAGAAAGAAAGCGTAGTAACTATTTTCAAGATATATATATATATATATATATATATATATATATATATATATATATACCTGGTGTCCCAAAAATGAACGATGATTTGAAACACCAATTAAAGAAAAACGGATGGCGATAGAAATGTAAAGCTTGCTGCATTCTGCTTAGGTAACCAGGGAATTTATTCTTACCAATTTTCAAAATTAGTCAAAATTTTGTCAACAGATGGCACTGCTGACCAGGAAAAACCATAAAACAATATGTCTGTTTTCAAAATAACCACCGTTTGTAGCAACAACGTGGCGCCGTCTGAGGACAAAATTCGCAGATACCCATGAAAACATTTCGGTTGGACTGTTCTGATAAGCAGCAGAGATGTATTGTTCCAGTTCATTTACAGTTTGTGGATTGTGACGATACACTTGATCTTTCAAGTACCCCCAAAGAAAAAAATCGCATGGCGTCAAATATGCAAAGTTTGTCCTCAGACTGCTCCACGTTGTTGCTGCAAACGGTGGTTATTTTGAAAACATTGTTTTATAGTTTTTCCTAGTCTGCAGCGCCATCTGTTGACGATCTTTATAACTAATTTTGAAAATTGGTAAGAATAAATTCCCTGGTTACCTAAGCAGAATGTAGCAAACCGTACATTTTTATCACCTTCCATTTTTCTTTAATTGATTTTTCAAATCGTCGGTAATTTTTGGAACACCCTGTATATATAATACATTAATTACATTAGTTTTCACTTCAGTGCTAGTCACACTCAAATTTTTATTCCAACATTGTTAAATTGAACGACTCAGGTCAATATATTTTCAGTACTCAAACTTTAATACACAATATAGTCAGAATACATAACGGTTTGAGCTATCGACTTGATTTTGATTTCATTCGATTTAGAATAGTATCTATTGTACTGCTTTTATCATATGGCGGAGATGGGTGATTTCTTTTCCAAAAATCAGCGGTTTTGCAGCATTGTGCGAAGGGGCGTGTGCTCCTACTATTTCCGACAGGGTTTGTACCCTTCAAGGCAATTGGATACCAGATTTTTGGTATAGTAATGGTTGCCTTATTTAAACACAGAATTTTTTATTAAAGAAAGCAAATATTTTTTCACGGAAAAGGAGGTATTCAAATCCCCTGAGGTGTACGAACCCTGTCCGAGTACTAATCCTTGCTTTATTTAAATGTCGAATATTATTATTCGGAGATAGCGGTAACAAACTGTTCGGCGGTTTCCGTTTCCTGAGCTAACAGAGTCCACAGAGTACCGTGCTGTCAAAATATTGCATATATAAAAATGTTTTTATATTAAAAAGTTGTTAAAGCTGTGTTTCTTAGCGTTTTAGCTTCCTAAACTTCCGAAAAATAACACAGATATGTTGTTAAAAATAGAGAATGTTTGAAAAAAAAAATTACAGGTAAAATACGTTTATGACTCCTTCACATTTCACCTTTGGTGTTTTCTAGAATTTTTGTAATGGTATTATCTGTATTTATATATATTATCTTATTTTCATTTTCTCGCTGATTTTCGATTGTTTTCTTTTCCAAAAAAATAAAATATTATTTTCTTTTACTGAAGAACAACGAACAACAAACAAACAAATCACTTACGCGAAGATTCCCCAAATTTTGACAGACACAAACTCTTCAAAGAGTTTTGTGATTTATGGCGCAGATTCTTCGAGCTTTACTTGAACCTTTTTTTATAAAAAACAAACGATTGAACATGTTATTTTATCCATCGTTTCTCTTTTCATAGAAGCACAAGAAAGTGGTAAAAAAAATTATAAGTATTAGAGGACCCACCACAGCAGGAAAAATTCTAGCCTAGCTACAAACGAAGATGTTTTTAATATTATGATTATACGAGCAGGAAAGACCGAGCTATGCTCGGTCAAAATTAGCTTTGAGTTCAAATATCATGACCCATGACCAAAATGATCCACTTATCGAAATATCTCGAACATGTAACCTAGCCCAATAATCTTCTCGTTCCTCGAAAGTGTAGGATACAAAATTTAGTTCAAATCGTCTGAGCCGTTTTAAGATAAAAATAGTTGACCCATAATGACCCATTACCAAAATAACCCACTAATCGAATTTTCTCGAACATGTGACCTAGCCCAATATTCTTCTCGTTCCTGAAAACTGTAGGATATTAAATTTATTTCAAATCCTCTAAGCCGTTTTTAAGATAAAAATAGCTTGACCCATAATGACCCAGGACCAAAATGATCCACTAATCAAATTTTTTATAACGTGTGACCTAGCCCAATTGTCTTCTCGTGCTCGAAAACCGTAGGATGCGAAATTTAGTCTAAATAATCTGAGCCTTTTTTAGATAAAATTAGCTTGATCCGTTATGGCCCAAAAATGACCCACTAATCGAATTTTCTCGAACATGTGACCTAGCCCAATGATCTTCTGGTGTCCCAAAACGGTAGGATACAAAACTTTGCCAAAATCGTTAGAGCCGGTTTTAATATACAATTTGCATCTATATATATATATATATATATATCAAAAGAGACGGTAGTCTCTTGAGTGACGCAGCGAAAAACCGAAAACCGTAAGCCCCAAACCGAAGATTCCGTCACTCTCATATATACAGCTAGCAGGACATCAAAGGAAAATCGAAACGCCGACATTTAATATCTCAGTAAATATGAGGCATACCGTTTCGATTTTTTCACATTAGTCTTATATCTATGGCCTAACTCTATCCTGAAATTTATAGATTTCTACATGCAGTAGATTTTGAGATCTGGAAACCAATTTTTAAGCGAAAATGGAAAATGTAATGGTGTAATGGGCACAGAGTTGTTATCTCGAAAATGGATCGAACGATTTTTTTAAAATTAATATATTATATTAATCGGTTTTAGATGAAGCGTTTAAGATATTGCGCTAACGTAGGAAAACTCTTGTTTTTTATATAATCCAGTTTCAAAATTGGACTCTTTTCTTATGCTTTTTCTGGTAGACTAACATTAAGGATTTTCGGCCTTTTCACCCTTTTTTATTACTGCGCAATAAGGAAGCTCTTGCCTATTACGGTTACAGTTATAGCATATATATATATATATCGCTGAAAAACTATTTAGATTCTTTTTTTTTTTTAATACGAAAACAGTTTTTAATGCAATTTTTAATATGTAATATATATGTATTAAATTAAATTATTGTTTGTATATTTTTCTTTTTTGTTATAATAAAGAATTTCTTATATCAAAATCTTCATTAAGTCGAAAAATATTTAGATTCCTTGATTAAAATATTGAAATATTTTATAATTATACATATACAATTTAATTGTTATTTATATTTAATTTGTGATTTTTTAAAGGAAAAAAAAGATTAAGATTTTTTTTTATCAATTAGGGTACGTTCAGCGACGGCGCCCTACAACCCCAGAGAGTGACTCTGTCACGTGAGGTGCTACAGCCCCTAACACTCCTACAAAGCGAGGGTGAAGAAGGGTGATACCGGTTCTGAACGGGATGGGGTAATAGCGAGGGTAATAGGCAGCAAAACAATAAACAAATATGGCAGACGTTTTCGCTGATTTTCTGAAATGAAACATAACGTATTATTTATACACCAAATTTAATGTTTTGTGGCAAAATTTTTGACTAAGATTCTCACGATGGAGATAGTGCTATTATTTTTTAAAGTAAATAATTAAAGAACAGTGGATTACCAAATTCATCTGGATAAAATTGCAAGTTATATCAAATTATTAACGATGTTGTTTCCTTGATGAGTTTTGTGATTAATTATTTTTATTTTACATGTTTAAGCATGGCGTTATTATAGAATTTTGAAAATGAAAACTTTGTTGATATCGCACTTGTGATTTTCATCTAGTACAGCGAAGATTTTTCTTATACCTCAGATAAAGATAAACTTCGTCTCCTGCCTTATAATTTTATTGATAGTTTCGTTTTAATTTGAAATTAAGACTACATCTGAGGTGCTGTCTTAGACACCATATAACATGACATTTGAAAGAAGAATTTATTTTGTCAACTGGAATTCAACATATTTTCTTTGTAAATATATAATGTATTTGTATTGATGCAATAAATAATTTTTGTTTAATTTTTTTTATTTCATTTACTTTTATTCATTCTGTATATTAAAGGATTGATCTGTAATGTTATATTTAAATAAAGAAATAAACATGTTTATTATAAATAGTAACATTTATAATATATTAAAACTTCATACTTGACAGCTCAAATAATAAAAAAAAAAAATGCATGCTTGTTTCAATTTTAGTATATAATATCTTGAATGATATCAGGTTCAGGATAAAAAATAATATTGATTAATTTAAAGTAAATCATGTTAGATTTAATAGAGAAGCAAATTATCTTGAATATAATACTTAATATCTTGATTCCTATTTTTATGATGTCTATGCATATCAATTATGTATATTCATATATATTCAAAGTACAGCTGTATATATGAAATCTTTCATTATTTTAAGATAAATTGAACGTATTACACTTTATTTAAGGTACAAATACTATATTATTTGTTAAAAGTAAATTTTGATACAAGCTTCGAGAAACTAAAAAGAAAATTGAATAGAGTTCTTTGATAAATTAGAGAGTGTTCTTATAAGAAATAGAATTTCTTGTAAAGGTATCTCTTTTTTTGTTATTAATGTCACAGTTAAAAGCATTCTTGATAAATATTTACACAATAATAATGGTTTTTGCAATATTATCTTGTAGTAAAAATGTTTTAAAATCTGCTTAATTTTTTGAAATTTATTAAAATTTTGTGCTTTTATTTAAATATTGAATAGCAGAAAGAATTTCATTTTTCATTTTTTTTTTTTATCGGACATTTATAAGTAAGATAATTATTTATTTAATGTTATTTAAAAATATTTTCTCTTTTAAAGAAATTCTGTTGCAGAAACTGTCTACTCAAATTGAATTAATAACAGACGTCCAGAAGATTTAACCCATTTATGCCTAGTGTCCTAATTCTGGGACGTTTCAGTAAAAAAAATCATGTTTTCCAAAAAATAAACTTATTGACATCAAACTTGCTTAGAATTAATCTCAAGATTTTACTTTTCAAAAATGAACATAGGTGGCAACATATTTTAAAGAAATTTTTCATCTTTTGATGTGTTAAGGCACATATGTCATATACGCAACATATAGGGGAGACCGGTACACACTGGACCTATGGACACAGTGGACCACCCCCTAATATTTTATTTATTTAAATTTTTTTAAGCTTCTCTTCTATCCTAATAGACAACAGCACTGCAATGATTATTTATAGCCTTCAGAAAAAATGTTTAGCTCAGATTGAACTATTTTATCCTGCTTTGTTGTTTTGAGCTTCTAAAAGTAAAATTTTTCATCATCATATTTTTATTTTTTTAGTAATTAAAGGTTGTAGATAAATAAAATAAAAAAGCTTTTTTGCAAAGCTAAGATACTTGTTTTTATTTTACTTTAAAGTTAATATGTTTAAAAGAAAGCTATAAACAATATTAATATGATTATTTATTGAACTTAAACATGGGGTACAGTGGACCACCCACTCCTGGGGCACAGTGGTCCACAATCCACTCTGCTCCTCTAATGCAGAATGTTCAAAATATTTAATAATTGCTTATTTTCTATAAAGAAAGATTGTTTTAAAGTAGATTTAACTGTAAAATAAAGTAAACAAATAAAAATAACAATTTATTTAACATAGTAAGAAATATTTTGTTTTGTATTTACTGCCTTTGATAAATATAACTGTAGTCTAATTGTTGATGATTCTATTCAAGTAAGATTCATGAGACTCAAATTGAATGGAAATCAGTTTGTTTCTCCCGAAACTGTAGATGAATCTGCTGTTGATGTCAATGATTTCATAATGTCGCTCTCAGACCCAAAATTATTTCTTGAAAATTCCAGGCTCAATCTTACTCATAAGTACTTTGGAATTTCATTTGCAAATTTTAATGTGAGCTGATTTTTTTGTACTTAAGTAATAACTTCAACTAAATTGCAATTGTTCCTGTATTAATCTGTTATTATTTTCAAAATATAATTTTTTTTGTTTTTTTTTCAAAATTTATATTACTATGTTATTTTGCAGGTGAAGGGACAACAAAAAAGAATTAGATTAATGAAAAATAGATTTATATTGTATTTTAGATAATACCTAATAGTGGTCCACTGTACCCCGGTGGGTGGACCAGTGTACCCCGCTTCCAGGGTACACTGGTCCACTTTACAAGTGTATATATATATATATTTTTTTTTTAATGTATTAAAAACTATGTTGTGAGAAAATTATGATGGATGTAAGAAGGTTTAAGGAATATTCAAAAATATTTTAATACAGATCGGTCAGTCTGTTAAAGAGAAAAAAAATGTTAACTGAAAAAGTGGTCCACTGTGTACCGGTCTCCCCTATACATGTTGGCGCGATTGCAACAAAATAACAATTTTATGCCTTACATGGTAACCCGGTTATTTTTTATTTTAATTCTATAAATTATTTTTATTACGTATATCAATATTTATTTATATCAAACTATCATTTATTTATCTTTATTTCCTTTTTAAAAATATTTCATTTATAACTTCATTTTATTTTTATACTGAAATAAAAAATCACGTGCTATTATTGCATGCTATTTGTAACTAATATTAAAAAACAAAGTTTTCGACAAATTGGCGGTGGAAAAAAATCGTGCCAACGTGGTGCATATGATATATGACACCTGTGCCTGTGTTAATTCCACAATTGATACTGATTTTAACTAATTGAAATATAGCAAGGCAAAAAAGGTGAGCTATTTTTTAAATTAAAGCTCCACATGTATATATTTCATGTATGCGTTTGAAAATACATTAATATAAAACATGTATTCTTGAAAATTCAGATTTTTTTAATTTAAATCAAGCTAATGACGTTTTACATAGTGAATGGCATCATGTTTTCTCCCATTCTTCTGTGATATTAAATATTTAGATTTTTTTTTTTTTCAAATATGAACCATTTATTTAGCTATAAAACCTTTTTAAATACATGTGTAAGATTAATATGCCTTTTTCTTTGTGAATGTGGGTTTGTTTTTTCCTTATAATGAAAAATTGTGCAGCTAGGATCTTTGTCAGGGAGGAGTTTTAAATTATTATTACTCAGAAAAAGTTCAAAAATACTAAAATGTTTTTAAGAATAAATTGTTAATGAAAACTTGACATATACAAAACCAACGTAAAGAAAACCACAAAAAGTTGGTTTTCAGTGTAAAATGAAAAGTAACTAAGTGATAAACAAATGTTCTGAATGAAAAATTCAAGAACAACTTGCATGTTTATGATGTGTGTTCTGTTTTTATTGATATTTTCACTGAGAAAGGGGCTCCTCTTATGAATTCTTCATAAATGTGTGCACTAAACTTATTTTGGCAATTGATAGGTACTTTGGGTAGGTGATTCCTGATTACTTCAGACTTTGCGTTGCTTTTTACACTTATGTATTTATCTTATCAGTTCTTTTTAGTGTTCTTGAAGTGTTTTCTACTTCTTTATTGCCCCCTGTGTGCCACTGAAATTAAAATGCATTTCGCTGCGGCATTGAAATTAAAATATTTACTCCTAACATTCGTTTTAAGAATTCCTAACCGTTTCATAATTTATTGAGTTGTAGCAGGCAGACCCTTTGGGAAGCCTAACAAATGCAGAATATTAGAAACAATCAGGTATGATGGCCTTCATCCTTACATAGTTGTTAATGAAACGAAGGTACGATGTGCTAACTGTGGAAAGAAATTCGCATGAAAATGTATAGTTGAATTACATGAAAAATATTTCCAAGAATTTCACAGCAAATGAAATTTTCTAAATATATCAATGTTTTCTTCCTTTACATTTTTTTTTCTAGCAAATTTAATATCACATTTTGTATCGTTTGAAAAAAAAGGCCCTTGTTATTACCCATAAAGGAACAATTTCATTGTTTTACATGTTTATATTTTATAATAGCCCCATGACATCTAAAAACCAACTCAATAAAAAGTGCATGTAGCCCAAATAAATTTAGCATTCAGCTGTTTCATGGCTTCATAAAAGGATGTCAATCTTCAATCCTCAGGACAAAATAAAAGATGTGAGAAACAGCAGTAGTAATATCACATATACTTCGCTGCTATTGTTCCTTCACGGAAGAAAGGTCTCCTGTTAGGAAGCCTTGAAACAGCTGAATGCTAATTTTTTTCCCTCTCTATGTTACTTTTTCACGTTATGTATTCATCTTAACAGAATATTTTGTGCATCTTATAAAATTTGTAAATGATCTGAGAGGAGTTATTCCCCCTCCCCCCCCCCCCACACACACCGTACTTAAAAGGAAGTCTCTAAGTGCAAACTCACAAAAAAAAATGTAATTACAGAATATTCTTCTCACAAGGATATATATGTTTATATATAAGGTGAAAAGCCTCTCTCACATGATGCAGTAGAGAAAGGAAATGACAAGTAAATGGAAATAATTTTTGGTACTTTTATGTTAGCCAGGTGCAGGTGATAAATTGCCAAATATTGTTCCCATCACCATTATTCGTATTGCATTCATTTCATTTAAAATAAAAACTTTTTACCCATTTAATTTAAAACATATAACTTTCATTTAAAAACAAACATTTAAAATACATGCCTTTCACTAACTTTATTATTATTTTTTAAGTACCACAAACAAAAATATAACATGAAAGCATTGTTTCCAATTTATTCACATGCAAAATAAAAGCTGCTAATTGGTGAGAAGAAAAAAGTGCTACTGGTGAGATTTGCATCCTGCTAAGATAAAAGTACCAATTTTTTTAATACAGAGCTACAGAAAGGGTAATGTAAGCACCCTCAATTGGTGATATCAGATATCATTACTAATGCTTTGAAGATGATCAAAAAGAAAAAAAAAATTGCAGAAGGTGACAAATAGTGTTGTTTTTATATACTAGAAATGTAAATGATGTACTATTCTCAATGTAACTACTTTCACATATAAATTTGCAAGTAGGTATTATTCACAAAAAGACACTTTTCTGTTATATTGGCTTTGGCATTTCTGTTTTAAATGTTTGCCACAGTTCAGGCTTCAGAAAGTGAATTATTGCAAAATGTTATAATCAGTTATATAAGCAAATCTGATGAACTTTTATGCTTTTTTTATATATGTATTTATAAATACATAAACATTATATATGTATATATTATATACAGATTACTTCTGTTTGTATATAAAAATATGTAAATGGCTTCCTTAAATTAAATAAATTGTATAAATATTGAAAAAATTGCTTGTGTATATGAAACAGTCATTAGGTTACCAGAAAATATGCATGACAAATTTAAACATTTGTACAGACTAAAATATTAAATTTAATAAGCAGTTCCTTACTTTTTTTATTCATGAAAATATTTTATGGAATAGTCTGGTTCTAGCAGAATATGAGGGGAAATATTTTCATGATGATATAATGAGGGGAAATATTTTGAAACTTTCCAAAAATATTGATGAGTAATTTCACTCTTTGATATTTTCTCACAGTGTGAAAATGATTCTAAATGGGTAAAATATTTGTTGACATGAGTAATGGCAAACACTACTTCAAAATAAATTGTTAAAAATTGAGAAATTCATTTTTATTCTATCTGATATTCAAGGGAGAAAAAAAAATGTTAGAATTCTGTTATTTGAAATGTAATTAAAAAACATATTCCACAATAAGTTTAAATGATAACAAAGAAACAATTATTATTGAAAAATCAAGAGTTTATTTAAACATTTACAGACATATATCAACAACTATTACAAGTGATGAATGCGGACCTATCTTTCTGGGTATTTGTTGAGGAGAGAAGGTGGGGTTGGAATAGATTTTATCTTTTGGGTGGCTGAATGTAAGCTGCATACTGAAACAACCCTTTACCTCCCCCCCCCCCTCCTTATACATAAATTACACCCAGAGTATTTTTACTCCATGCATAGACTGTGTTCTTTGGAATGTTGGCCATAAAATTTTTCATCAAATACAACTTTATACTTTGTTATAAAAAAAGTTTGTGACTTTAATCAATATAGGAGCTAGAAAAATATTTTGGAGGGATGGAGATTCAAACTTCAAACATAGTGTTACTATATTCAATATGGTTTAATAAGTATAGTGTAGTGTATTTAATACAGTGAAACTTACTTTTAAAAAAAATTCAAAGTTTAAACATAGGTTTGTAAAATTTCAAAAATTAACTTTGCACTTGCATGCAGGTAATATGTTTCATGATACTAGTAATATATTAGGAAATTTAAGATTTTTAATCTATGATTTATTTTGAATTCAATTGGAAGATAATTACAGTTACTAAAAACTGCAGGTTCCTAAATTCATTGAAAATTTACTTACTAATTTTAGATTATGGTGAAAAACTAATAACTCAAAGCACAATTAAAATATACATATATATTCATTATTTAAAAAAAAGAAAGAAAAAATTAATGTGAGCGTATTTAAAATTTAAAAAACTTCATTGCATGACTAGAAGTAAACATTTTTTTTAATAAACTTTGCTGTATACTTAGGGGTTGATGCAGGTTTTTTTTTCTTGGGGCTCATTTTGTGAAAATTAAAGGTTATTTTTGTAAAATTTATTATATTTTTGTGAAAAATAACATTTTGCAATGAAAGTTGAAATCGAGTTAATCAAATTCGAACCAAGCATTTATAAACAAAAACCTTTTTAAATCCTTTTGCTGAAGTTTTCCTCTCTTGTGAACTTGTTTGTTTACAAATTACACATTTTAAAACATCACAAAATAATAAATAAATAATAAATAGTAAGTTTTTATAGAATGGAATTTTGTGAAGGGGCCCATTTTATCAAATTGATTTTTGTAAAGGGGCCCTAAATAGGCCCCAAATTTTTCCTAGATCGACCCCTGATACTTCATTAGAAACTAAGCAAATGGACTTAAATACAAACTTGTCTTATTTATTTAGCAACTATTTCTCTACTGGTATTATTTTATGTAGATGAAGGAAAAACGAGCGACACAATTCGTAGCTCCGGGTGAACTACCATTCTAGACAGGGCTTAAATTCTTAGAAAAAAAGTACTGCCCTAATATTCTGCATTACTAACACCTGTAGCGTACCCCCGCTCCCATCTGCATATCTATATTTCATACATTATTTTCAAAATTTAAAGCATTATTTTTTTATTTAGCAAAATAAATATTTTAAATACAATCTGCATATACCTAGCTATCAACTATTCCACTTTTTAGTTATTACTACTTCCAAATAGAAACCTTTGCCTAATCTTAATGTTGATTAATTGCAGAATTCTGCAATTAAATAAGCTCAGGATTAGTGAATATCGGAATATAGGATTTGTGAATTCGGAAATAGTGTTAACACAAAAATGAATAATTCGCAGCTATGCAGAATAGAAAAAGACTATTTCTGTTTACTCTTTATTCTGATCAAAATTATTTGAAATTGAAATAAATAAAATTTTGAATTTAAGACAGATTGCGCTCGTGCCTGCCCAAACCTGAAGACTGATATAAAAATAGAGCCTGTTTTACCTTTATCTCTTATGTGAGCAACACATTATGTCACTAATAAGTATTTTGATACAAAAGATTGGAGATGGGAGGGAAAGGAAAGGGTAATTTAGGATTCATTTTTCGGAAGCATTATTGCACTGGGCTCTAGAGCACAGTGTTTATGAGCTCCGGGGAATTCTGGCCAATATTTAAATATTTGCTAAAAACAGAGAATAACAGTACCAGAGCTGAGCTCCAGTGCAAATTAAGCCCTGGTTCTAGACAAGAGGAAAGGAAAATAAATTATTTTAGAAGAGGAGAGGGAGTTTCTTTTTGGTGATCTGAGAAGAAATTTCACACAGTTCCATCCAATGAAATCATAACTATTTTTTTTTCATGCTGACACATATTTGAACTCTAGGGATGCATAATTTAATAGGGAGAATAGTGATTTGGCCAAATACAAAACATTTGGCTGTCACATAAAGAATTTATTTTTTGTCTGAAAGCATGATGTAAAAGCATATAAAACAATACTTGTATCAAAAGAAAAAAGTGCTAATTGACATTTAACTAAAATATTCTGCAATTATTCATCTATAAAATAAAAAGTATATATCTGTAATATTTCTTTACAATTAGATTATCATATCAGCTTTTAAGATTTTTTTATTTATAGTACTAAGATTAATTTATTATTTCACAAAACTACCCTTACAGTTTAGGAGTTAAAACGATAGTAATATTTACATTGAAATCAGATCCAAAAGCTTTAACTGTGGTGGAATTGATCATCCACTATTACATAATATCTATATGGAAGAAATTTCTACCCCATACAAATGATAAAGTAGAAATTGGCTTATTTTTTCCAGAAAACCACTAATAGCGACAAGGCTGTGTTCAAATAGTAGTAAAAAACACTATATTTTTCAAATGCATAAACATAAACGATAAAATAAAAAAATTCAAAATTTTAATCAAACACGATAAATGTGAATTTTTATACAAATAATTTTTTGTGTAAATGTGAATACAATTTTAACAGAACTATTCAATCTTGTCTGAATTCTAAATTTGACATTCGGCTAAATATTAAATTCCACCAAGTATTCGCAGCATCTTGAACTACTTTTAATACTTTTTACAATTACTTTTCACAATATTAATCTTATTTAAAAAAAATAACAGAATGCATAATTTATTTTGAATATCAAGATGTCTCAATAAAGATAATACATGAACATAGATATCTCCTTACGTTTATGAGATAATATAATCAATGTACACATCTTGAAAACTCAAAAGTTTCAATCAACTTGTTCAAGAGAAAAAAAAAAAAAAAAAAAATCTTATTATTTTTAAAACGCAAGATTATATGCAAGATTATATGCAATTTATATTTTATTCTGGTGCCCCGAAAGTGAATGCAAGTCAGGATAGTGCTAAATAGTATGAGATTTGAAGCAATACTGAAAAAAAAAAAAAAAAAAAAAAAAAAAAAAAAGTTTCAATCAACTTGTTCAAGAGGAAAAAAAAAAAAAAAAACCTTATTATTTTTAAAAAGCAAGATTATATGCAATTTATATTTTATTCTGGTGCCCCGAAAGTGAATGCAAGTCAGGATAGTGCTAAATAGCATGAGATTTGAAGCAATACTGAAAAAAAAAAAAAGTTTCAATCAACTTGTTCAAGAGGAAAAAAAAAAATCTTATTATTTTTAAAAAGCAAGATTATATGCAATTTATATTTTATTATGGTGCCCCGAAAGTGAATGCAAGTCAGGATAGTGCTAAATAGCATGAGATTTGAAGCAATACTTAGGAAAACAGATAATTAAACGCTCATAATATATACAAGACAAGTGTAAACAAACCAAAAAACCCCCCACGTGATCAAATCACCCTTTCAAAATCTGAGGGTAATACGAGCCACTCGGTGTAGCACTGACTGTCGTTGCTGAACGCTATCCCGGAGTGGCACTTATCACGTGATATCGGTCCTGAACGCAAACCCTACTTTCGGGGTTGTAGGAGTCACTCGGGGTGCCGTCGCTGAACGTGCCCTAGGGTACGTTCAGCGACGGCGCCCTACAACCCCAGAGAGTGACTCTGTCACGTGAGGTGCTACAGCCCCTAACACTCCTACAAAGCGAGGGTGAAGAAGGGTGATACCGGTTCTGAACGGGATGGGGTAATAGCGAGGGTAATAGGCAGCAAAACAATAAACAAATATGGCAGACGTTTTCGCTGATTTTCTGAAATGAAACATAACGTATTATTTATACACCAAATTTAATGTTTTGTGGCAAAATTTTTGACTAAGATTCTCACGATGGAGATAGTGCTATTATTTTTTAAAGTAAATAATTAAAGAACAGTGGATTACCAAATTCATCTGGATAAAATTGCAAGTTATATCAAATTATTAACGATGTTGTTTCCTTGATGAGTTTTGTGATTAATTATTTTTATTTTACATGTTTAAGCATGGCGTTATTATAGAATTTTGAAAATGAAAACTTTGTTGATATCGCACTTGTGATTTTCATCTAGTACAGCGAAGATTTTTCTTATACCTCAGATAAAGATAAACTTCGTCTCCTGCCTTATAATTTTATTGATAGTTTCGTTTTAATTTGAAATTAAGACTACATCTGAGGTGCTGTCTTAGACACCATATAACATGACATTTGAAAGAAGAATTTATTTTGTCAACTGGAATTCAACATATTTTCTTTGTAAATATATAATGTATTTGTATTGATGCAATAAATAATTTTTGTTTAATTTTTTTTATTTCATTTACTTTTATTCATTCTGTATATTAAAGGATTGATCTGTAATGTTATATTTAAATAAAGAAATAAACATGTTTATTATAAATAGTAACATTTATAATATATTAAAACTTCATACTTGACAGCTCAAATAATAAAAAAAAAAAATGCATGCTTGTTTCAATTTTAGTATATAATATCTTGAATGATATCAGGTTCAGGATAAAAAATAATATTGATTAATTTAAAGTAAATCATGTTAGATTTAATAGAGAAGCAAATTATCTTGAATATAATACTTAATATCTTGATTCCTATTTTTATGATGTCTATGCATATCAATTATGTATATTCATATATATTCAAAGTACAGCTGTATATATGAAATCTTTCATTATTTTAAGATAAATTGAACGTATTACACTTTATTTAAGGTACAAATACTATATTATTTGTTAAAAGTAAATTTTGATACAAGCTTCGAGAAACTAAAAAGAAAATTGAATAGAGTTCTTTGATAAATTAGAGAGTGTTCTTATAAGAAATAGAATTTCTTGTAAAGGTATCTCTTTTTTTGTTATTAATGTCACAGTTAAAAGCATTCTTGATAAATATTTACACAATAATAATGGTTTTTGCAATATTATCTTTTAGTAAAAATGTTTTAAAATCTGCTTAATTTTTTGAAATTTATTAAAATTTTGTGCTTTTATTTAAATATTGAATAGCAGAAAGAATTTCATTTTTCATTTTTTTTTTTTATCGGACATTTATAAGTAAGATAATTATTTATTTAATGTTATTTAAAAATATTTTCTCCTTTAAAGAAATTCTGTTGCAGAAACAGTCTACTCAAATTGAATTAATAACAGACGTCCAGAAGATTTAACCCATTTATGCCTAGTGTCCTAATTCTGGGACGTTTCAGTAAAAAAAATCATGTTTTCCAAAAAATAAACTTATTGACATCAAACTTGCTTAGAATTAATCTCAAGATTTTACTTTTCAAAAATGAACATAGGTGGCAACATATTTTAAAGAAATTTTTCATCTTTTGATGTGTTAAGGCACATATGTCATATACGCAACATATAGGGGAGACCGGTACACACTGGACCTATGGACACAGTGGACCACCCCCTAATATTTTATTTATTTAAATTTTTTTAAGCTTCTCTTCTATCCTAATAGACAACAGCACTGCAATGATTATTTATAGCCTTCAGAAAAAATGTTTAGCTCAGATTGAACTATTTTATCCTGCTTTGTTGTTTTGAGCTTCTAAAAGTAAAATTTTTCATCATCATATTTTTATTTTTTTAGTAATTAAAGGTTGTAGATAAATAAAATAAAAAAGCTTTTTTGCAAAGCTAAGATACTTGTTTTTATTTTACTTTAAAGTTAATATGTTTAAAAGAAAGCTATAAACAATATTAATATGATTATTTATTGAACTTAAACATGGGGTACAGTGGACCACCCACTCCTGGGGCACAGTGGTCCACAATCCACTCTGCTCCTCTAATGCAGAATGTTCAAAATATTTAATAATTGCTTATTTTCTATAAAGAAAGATTGTTTTAAAGTAGATTTAACTGTAAAATAAAGTAAACAAATAAAAATAACAATTTATTTAACATAGTAAGAAATATTTTGTTTTGTATTTACTGCCTTTGATAAATATAACTGTAGTCTAATTGTTGATGATTCTATTCAAGTAAGATTCATGAGACTCAAATTGAATGGAAATCAGTTTGTTTCTCCCGAAACTGTAGATGAATCTGCTGTTGATGTCAATGATTTCATAATGTCGCTCTCAGACCCAAAATTATTTCTTGAAAATTCCAGGCTCAATCTTACTCATAAGTACTTTGGAATTTCATTTGCAAATTTTAATGTGAGCTGATTTTTTTGTACTTAAGTAATAACTTCAACTAAATTGCAATTGTTCCTGTATTAATCTGTTATTATTTTCAAAATATAATTTTTTTTGTTTTTTTTCAAAATTTATATTACTATGTTATTTTGCAGGTGAAGGGACAACAAAAAAGAATTAGATTAATGAAAAATAGATTTATATTGTATTTTAGATAATACCTAATAGTGGTCCACTGTACCCCGGTGGGTGGACCAGTGTACCCCGCTTCCAGGGTACACTGGTCCACTTTACAAGTGTATATATATATATATTTTTTTAAATGTATTAAAAACTATGTTGTGAGAAAATTATGATGGATGTAAGAAGGTTTAAGGAATATTCAAAAATATTTTAATACAGATCGGTCAGTCTGTTAAAGAGAAAAAAAATGTTAACTGAAAAAGTGGTCCACTGTGTACCGGTCTCCCCTATACATGTTGGCGCGATTGCAACAAAATAACAATTTTATGCCTTACATGGTAACCCGGTTATTTTTTATTTTAATTCTATAAATTATTTTTATTACGTATATCAATATTTATTTATATCAAACTATCATTTATTTATCTTTATTTCCTTTTTAAAAATATTTCATTTATAACTTCATTTTATTTTTATACTGAAATAAAAAATCACGTGCTATTATTGCCATGCTATTTGTAACTAATATTAAAAAACAAAGTTTTCGACAAATTGGCGGTGGAAAAAAATCGTGCCAACGTGGTGCATATGATATATGACACCTGTGCCTGTGTTAATTCCACAATTGATACTGATTTTAACTAATTGAAATATAGCAAGGCAAAAAAGGTGAGCTATTTTTTAAATTAAAGCTCCACATGTATATATTTCATGTATGCGTTTGAAAATACATTAATATAAAACATGTATTCTTGAAAATTCAGATTTTTTTAATTTAAATCAAGCTAATGACGTTTTACATAGTGAATGGCATCATGTTTTCTCCCATTCTTCTGTGATATTAAATATTTAGATTTTTTTTTTTTTTCAAATATGAACCATTTATTTAGCTATAAAACCTTTTTAAATACATGTGTAAGATTAATATGCCTTTTTCTTTGTGAATGTGGGTTTGTTTTTTCCTTATAATGAAAAATTGTGCAGCTAGGATCTTTGTCAGGGAGGAGTTTTAAATTATTATTACTCAGAAAAAGTTCAAAAATACTAAAATGTTTTTAAGAATAAATTGTTAATGAAAACTTGACATATACAAAACCAACGTAAAGAAAACCACAAAAAGTTGGTTTTCAGTGTAAAATGAAAAGTAACTAAGTGATAAACAAATGTTCTGAATGAAAAATTGAAGAACAACTTGCATGTTTATGATGTGTGTTCTGTTTTTATTGATATTTTCACTGAGAAAGGGGCTCCTCTTATGAATTCTTCATAAATGTGTGCACTAAACTTATTTTGGCAATTGATAGGTACTTTGGGTAGGTGATTCCTGATTACTTCAGACTTTGCGTTGCTTTTTACACTTATGTATTTATCTTATCAGTTCTTTTTAGTGTTCTTGAAGTGTTTTCTACTTCTTTATTGCCCCCTGTGTGCCACTGAAATTAAAATGCATTTCGCTGCGGCATTAAAATTAAAATATTTACTCCTAACATTCGTTTTAAGAATTCCTAACCGTTTCATAATTTATTGAGTTGTAGCAGGCAGACCCTTTGGGAAGCCTAACAAATGCAGAATATTAGAAACAATCAGGTATGATGGCCTTCATCCTTACATAGTTGTTAATGAAACGAAGGTACGATGTGCTAACTGTGGAAAGAAATTCGCATGAAAATGTATAGTTGAATTACATGAAAAATATTTCCAAGAATTTCACAGCAAATGAAATTTTCTAAATATATCAATGTTTTCTTCCTTTACATTTTTTTTTCTAGCAAATTTAATATCACATTTTGTATCGTTTGAAAAAAAAGGCCCTTGTTATTACCCATAAAGGAACAATTTCATTGTTTTACATGTTTATATTTTATAATAGCCCCATGACATCTAAAAACCAACTCAATAAAAAGTGCATGTAGCCCAAATAAATTTAGCATTCAGCTGTTTCATGGCTTCATAAAAGGATGTCAATCTTCAATCCTCAGGACAAAATAAAAGATGTGAGAAACAGCAGTAGTAATATCACATATACTTCGCTGCTATTGTTCCTTCACGGAAGAAAGGTCTCCTGTTAGGAAGCCTTGAAACAGCTGAATGCTAATTTTTTTCCCTCTCTATGTTACTTTTTCACGTTATGTATTCATCTTAACAGAATATTTTGTGCATCTTATAAAATTTGTAAATGATCTGAGAGGAGTTATTCCCCCTCCCCCCCCCCCCACACACACCGTACTTAAAAGGAAGTCTCTAAGTGCAAACTCACAAAAAAAAATGTAATTACAGAATATTCTTCTCACAAGGATATATATGTTTATATATAAGGTGAAAAGCCTCTCTCACATGATGCAGTAGAGAAAGGAAATGACAAGTAAATGGAAATAATTTTTGGTACTTTTATGTTAGCCAGGTGCAGGTGATAAATTGCCAAATATTGTTCCCATCACCATTATTCGTATTGCATTCATTTCATTTAAAATAAAAACTTTTTACCCATTTAATTTAAAACATATAACTTTCATTTAAAAACAAACATTTAAAATACATGCCTTTCACTAACTTTATTATTATTTTTTAAGTACCACAAACAAAAATATAACATGAAAGCATTGCTTCCAATTTATTCACATGCAAAATAAAAGCTGCTAATTGGTGAGAAGAAAAAAGTGCTACTGGTGAGATTTGCATCCTGCTAAGATAAAAGTACCAATTTTTTTAATACAGAGCTACAGAAAGGGTAATGTAAGCACCCTCAATTGGTGATATCAGATATCATTACTAATGCTTTGAAGATGATCAAAAAGAAAAAAAAAATTGCAGAAGGTGACAAATAGTGTTGTTTTTATATACTAGAAATGTAAATGATGTACTATTCTCAATGTAACTACTTTCACATATAAATTTGCAAGTAGGTATTATTCACAAAAAGACACTTTTCTGTTATATTGGCTTTGGCATTTCTGTTTTAAATGTTTGCCACAGTTCAGGCTTCAGAAAGTGAATTATTGCAAAATGTTATAATCAGTTATATAAGCAAATCTGATGAACTTTTATGCTTTTTTTATATATGTATTTATAAATACATAAACATTATATATGTATATATTATATACAGATTACTTCTGTTTGTATATAAAAATATGTAAATGGCTTCCTTAAATTAAATAAATTGTATAAATATTGAAAAAATTGCTTGTGTATATGAAACAGTCATTAGGTTACCAGAAAATATGCATGACAAATTTAAACATTTGTACAGACTAAAATATTAAATTTAATAAGCAGTTCCTTACTTTTTTTATTCATGAAAATATTTTATGGAATAGTCTGGTTCTAGCAGAATATGAGGGGAAATATTTTCATGATGATATAATGAGGGGAAATATTTTGAAACTTTCCAAAAATATTGATGAGTAATTTCACTCTTTGATATTTTCTCACAGTGTGAAAATGATTCTAAATGGGTAAAATATTTGTTGACATGAGTAATGGCAAACACTACTTCAAAATAAATTGTTAAAAATTGAGAAATTCATTTTTATTCTATCTGATATTCAAGGGAGAAAAAAAAATGTTAGAATTCTGTTATTTGAAATGTAATTAAAAAACATATTCCACAATAAGTTTAAATGATAACAAAGAAACAATTATTATTGAAAAATCAAGAGTTTATTTAAACATTTACAGACATATATCAACAACTATTGCAAGTGATGAATGCGGACCTATCTTTCTGGGTATTTGTTGAGGAGAGAAGGTGGGGTTGGAATAGATTTTATCTTTTGGGTGGCTGAATGTAAGCTGCATACTGAAACAACCCTTTACCTCCCCCCCCCCCTCCTTATACATAAATTACACCCAGAGTATTTTTACTCCATGCATAGACTGTGTTCTTTGGAATGTTGGCCATAAAATTTTTCATCAAATACAACTTTATACTTTGTTATAAAAAAAGTTTGTGACTTTAATCAATATAGGAGCTAGAAAAATATTTTGGAGGGATGGAGATTCAAACTTCAAACATAGTGTTACTATATTCAATATGGTTTAATAAGTATAGTGTAGTGTATTTAATACAGTGAAACTTACTTTTAAAAAAAATTCAAAGTTTAAACATAGGTTTGTAAAATTTCAAAAATTAACTTTGCACTTGCATGCAGGTAATATGTTTCATGATACTAGTAATATATTAGGAAATTTAAGATTTTTAATCTATGATTTATTTTGAATTCAATTGGAAGATAATTACAGTTACTAAAAACTGCAGGTTCCTAAATTCATTGAAAATTTACTTACTAATTTTAGATTATGGTGAAAAACTAATAACTCAAAGCGCAATTAAAATATACATATATATTCATTATTTAAAAAAAAGAAAGAAAAAATTAATGTGAGCGTATTTAAAATTTAAAAAACTTCATTGCATGACTAGAAGTAAACATTTTTTTTTAATAAACTTTGCTGTATACTTAGGGGTTGATGCAGGTTTTTTTTTCTTGGGGCTCATTTTGTGAAAATTAAAGGTTATTTTTGTAAAATTTATTATATTTTTGTGAAAAATAACATTTTGCAATGAAAGTTGAAATCGAGTTAATCAAATTCGAACCAAGCATTTATAAACAAAAACCTTTTTAAATCCTTTTGCTGAAGTTTTCCTCTCTTGTGAACTTGTTTGTTTACAAATTACACATTTTAAAACATCACAAAATAATAAATAAATAATAAATAGTAAGTTTTTATAGAATGGAATTTTGTGAAGGGGCCCATTTTATCAAATTGATTTTTGTAAAGGGGCCCTAAATAGGCCCCAAATTTTTCCTAGATCGACCCCTGATACTTCATTAGAAACTAAGCAAATGGACTTAAATACAAACTTGTCTTATTTATTTAGCAACTATTTCTCTACTGGTATTATTTTATGTAGATGAAGGAAAAACGAGCGACACAATTCGTAGCTCCGGGTGAACTACCATTCTAGACAGGGCTTAAATTCTTAGAAAAAAAGTACTGCCCTAATATTCTGCATTACTAACACCTGTAGCGTACCCCCGCTCCCATCTGCATATCTATATTTCATACATTATTTTCAAAATTTAAAGCATTATTTTTTTATTTAGCAAAATAAATATTTTAAATACAATCTGCATATACCTAGCTATCAACTATTCCACTTTTTAGTTATTACTACTTCCAAATAGAAACCTTTGCCTAATCTTAATGTTGATTAATTGCAGAATTCTGCAATTAAATAAGCTCAGGATTAGTGAATATCGGAATATAGGATTTGTGAATTCGGAAATAGTGTTAACACAAAAATGAATAATTCGCAGCTATGCAGAATAGAAAAAGACTATTTCTGTTTACTCTTTATTCTGATCAAAATTATTTGAAATTGAAATAAATAAAATTTTGAATTTAAGACAGATTGCGCTCGTGCCTGCCCAAACCTGAAGACTGATATAAAAATAGAGCCTGTTTTACCTTTATCTCTTATGTGAGCAACACATTATGTCACTAATAAGTATTTTGATACAAAAGATTGGAGATGGGAGGGAAAGGAAAGGGTAATTTAGGATTCATTTTTCGGAAGCATTATTGCACTGGGCTCTAGAGCACAGTGTTTATGAGCTCCGGGGAATTCTGGCCAATATTTAAATATTTGCTAAAAACAGAGAATAACAGTACCAGAGCTGAGCTCCAGTGCAAATTAAGCCCTGGTTCTAGACAAGAGGAAAGGAAAATAAATTATTTTAGAAGAGGAGAGGGAGTTTCTTTTTGGTGATCTGAGAAGAAATTTCACACAGTTCCATCCAATGAAATCATAGCTATTTTTTTTTCATGCTGACACATATTTGAACTCTAGGGATGCATAATTTAATAGGGAGAATAGTGATTTGGCCAAATACAAAACATTTGGCTGTCACATAAAGAATTTATTTTTTGTCTGAAAGCATGATGTAAAAGCATATAAAACAATACTTGTATCAAAAGAAAAAAGTGCTAATTGACATTTAACAAAAATATTCTGCAATTATTCATCTATAAAATAAAAAGTATATATCTGTAATATTTCTTTACAATTAGATTATCATATCAGCTTTTAAGATTTTTTTATTTATAGTACTAAGATTAATTTATTATTTCACAAAACTACCCTTACAGTTTAGGAGTTAAAACGATAGTAATATTTACATTGAAATCAGATCCAAAAGCTTTAACTGTGGTGGAATTGATCATCCACTATTACATAATATCTATATGGAAGAAATTTCTACCCCATACAAATGATAAAGTAGAAATTGGCTTATTTTTTCCAGAAAACCACTAATAGCGACAAGGCTGTGTTCAAATAGTAGTAAAAAACACTATATTTTTCAAAAGCATAAACATAAACGATAAAATAAAAAAATTCAAAATTTTAATCAAACACGATAAATGTGAATTTTTATACAAATAATTTTTTGTGTAAATGTGAATACAATTTTAACAGAACTATTCAATCTTGTCTGAATTCTAAATTTGACATTCGGCTAAATATTAAATTCCACCAAGTATTCGCAGCATCTTGAACTACTTTTAATACTTTTTACAATTACTTTTCACAATATTAATCTTATTTAAAAAAAATAACAGAATGCATAATTTATTTTGAATATCAAGATGTCTCAATAAAGATAATACATGAACATAGATATCTCCTTACGTTTATGAGATAATATAATCAATGTACACATCTTGAAAACTCAAAAGTTTCAATCAACTTGTTCAAGAGAAAAAAAAAAAAAAAAAAAAAAAAAATCTTATTATTTTTAAAACGCAAGATTATATGCAAGATTATATGCAATTTATATTTTATTCTGGTGCCCCGAAAGTGAATGCAAGTCAGGATAGTGCTAAATAGTATGAGATTTGAAGCAATACTGAAAAAAAAAAAAAAAAAAAAAAAAAAAAAAAAAAAAAAAAGTTTCAATCAACTTGTTCAAGAGGAAAAAAAAAAAAAAAAAAACCTTATTATTTTTAAAAAGCAAGATTATATGCAATTTATATTTTATTCTGGTGCCCCGAAAGTGAATGCAAGTCAGGATAGTGCTAAATAGCATGAGATTTGAAGCAATACTGAAAAAAAAAAAAAGTTTCAATCAACTTGTTCAAGAGGAAAAAAAAAAATCTTATTATTTTTAAAAAGCAAGATTATATGCAATTTATATTTTATTATGGTGCCCCGAAAGTGAATGCAAGTCAGGATAGTGCTAAATAGCATGAGATTTGAAGCAATACTTAGGAAAACAGATAATTAAACGCTCATAATATATACAAGACAAGTGTAAACAAACCAAAAAACCCCCCACGTGATCAAATCACCCTTTCAAAATCTGAGGGTGATACGAGCCACTCGGTGTAGCACTGACTGTCGTTGCTGAACGCTATTCGGGAGTGGCACTTATCACATGATATCGGTCCTGAACGCAAACCCTACTTTCGGGGTTGTAGGAGTCACTCGGGGTGCCGTCGCTGAACGTGCCCTATTAAGCTTGCGATCTTCACTTCAGTTACGTCTAGTCCCTGCACTTTGGCTACGATTTCAAAAAACGGATCACTTTGCGCGCATGCGTGCTTGTCTGATACTTTAAAATTTTGTTCTAAGCCGTTTCAAAAAGAGTGCATATAGCTCTGTGGTATGTCATTTTTCTTCCGTTCTGTGGTCTTGAGTTCGAATCCCAGCGGCGGAAAGTTTAATTTTTCAGTATTTATTTGAGTTATAAAAAATAATTTGAATAAAAAAATGTAAAGTTTCCATTTTTCAACATATAAGCGATGGAAAGTTTGAAACAAAATGGAAATAAATATGAAATTTGGTTATAAATGAATTTCGTACATTCTAGAGAATGCTGTACAGCGAG
Organism: Maratus michaelseni; assembly: GCA_963931845.1. NCBI lineage: Eukaryota > Metazoa > Arthropoda > Arachnida > Araneae > Salticidae > Maratus > Maratus michaelseni. Next base: position 8,637,847 of record OZ007593.1, on the reverse strand, counting down.
TTTCATGCGTCCAGTGATGTTTTTTTTTTTCGGTTAATGTACGCGAAGCGTACATACACAAGTTATTGACCGCGGCTTTAATGAATTTCGTGCATTCTAGAGATTGCTGCAAAGCGAGTTTCGTGTGTCCAGTGATGTTTTTTTTTTATGTTAAAAATTGTTTTTTGGATGTTAAAAATTCACTTTAAAACGCTATAAAATCGTTAAAAATCCTTAAAAATTGAAAAATCCGGAGGGAAAAAAAATGTATTTTAGTAAAAGTCTGAAATTGAATAAAAAAAAAAAAAATGAAAATTGTGAAAGAAAATATTTAGTTATACTACGCTATATGTTTTAAATCAATCCTTTTATGAATTTAAAAAAACTACCGCGGAATGGAATAAAATTAATATGATTCTCGTTGAAACTGTCTAGAGCAATGCGCATGCACGCAGCACGATCCATTTTTTGAAATCGTAGCCAAAGTGCAGGGACTAGAAGCTTGTTTCACTTCAAACCTCGAAGCATCCGAGCAAAAAGTTGCACATGTCTAACTTTTCTTCACTAACAGAGCATCGTTTAATGCTGTCGCCCTCTATGAACAAGATAATAAAATTCAATTAATCCTTCCAAAGCTTCTCATTCATATCCCTCTCAGTCATTAAACCCTCCTCCCACTTCTATATCATTTATTTATCGTTTTTTATCTTTGATTATTTATTTGCTACTGTTTGATAATAATTTTTGTTTAAGACATTTCTCAAATTCAATCTGGCTAATTTCTGACAAATTCCTGAATTTATTTCTATTCGTAAACGCATAAAACTATCAAGTGTTCTTGATAAAAAAATAAATTAAGAATTCGAATAGCATATGCGAAGGGTTTTCTTAGAAAATATCGTGAAATTGGTTGTTTTCGGCGAAATTTCCGGGTGCGATAGTCTGTGAAGCATCGTCATGAGACAACATCAATGATTATATCTCGAGATGCAAAACATTCTTCGAGAAATAGAAAAACTGTTCTACTACAATTCACCCCAATAGTCATTCCTCCCAATTTAACACTCTTACCTTAAAAAATAAGTCCACGAATCTGCCAAAAAATTTCGTGTTATAGACCAACGAAGCATTTTTTTTTTTTTTTTTTTTTTTTTTTTTTTGAGAAATGATTTTAAAAAGTTAATGAAAAATTCAGAAAATCACAGAAAAAACAAATTCCAGTATAAGGTTTGTAATTTTATATTTACATTCATTATATTAAAAAAGTAAAATATCCTCACAATCAAGAAAGTTTCAACTGTGTAGCTGTAATAGGTTTTATAAAAAGTGTACCTGATATGGTAAAATTATATTCTAAGAAATAATTCAAAAAAATTACAGGCTTATTTCGGACATTTACTGTTTAGAACTTAAAAAACAGTTTTAAAAAAATTAATAAGTAAATCAAATTTTACATGCAAAGAAATTTTTATTGTAACTGTGATTTATATCCGAATAGGAGAATAGATGTTGAAACATGAAATTTATGGAACTTTCGAAAGAGAAAATTCAATTTCAAAATCAGAATGTTTTGCAAAAAATGTTTTTTTTTTTTTTTTTTTCAGTGATATATCTCAGGGAGTTTTCTGAAATTTTCTTATTCATAGATTTTTATTAATTGCCCTGTGGGAATTTCTCCGTAGTTTTTTTTTTTTTTTTTTTTTTTTTGCTTTAAGAAGATACATGAGGAATTATAAACCTAATTGCCAATTGAGTTTAAAGTTTTAATTATTCCGTTGAAGTATCTCTTATTTTTTCTTTTAACTCATATAAAGAAGTAAAAAGGATTTGTTGTGTCTAGATGATATATTTGATGCATCGTTTTGATGGCAATATATTATTTTTGAAAAAAAAAAAAAATGTAACTTAACCTAAACAGCATAGTAATTATCATGTAAATAATTAAAACTTCGCCCTATGCTCAAACCATCGGAACGGCTGTGGCCGTGGCTACGCACTTATACTACTAAATTAGTTTTGTACAAAAGGAGATCAAAGAAAAAATTTAAATAGAATATTTTTTTAATTTAACAAACTTTTATTTATATGAATATATAATAAAATATATATTATTTTTCAAATATAATTTTAATATTTAAAAATAATAATAATTGTGTGTTGTTAGTGTGACATGGGCGGTAAATGAGAAACTAAAAAAAGCCATGGAGTGTAGGGTTGAATAATTCCAAAAAAAAAAAAATAAAAAAAAATAAAGTCATGTAGTTTAGGATTAAATAATTCGAAAAAAAAATCGTCCCTAGAGAAGTTTTTCCAAGCTTAATGATAATGTTGTTTCAAGCTACAAAGTATTATTTAAAAGTTCAAACTGATTCCGTAACGGCATTTTCTCGTTAATTTGATGGAGATTAATAATTTCCGTTAAATCTCTTTCTCATTCAGCTCATCTAAGAGGAAGTATCTCTACCATTATAAAATAAAATATAACAAGTTGATTGAATTTACATTCTTTGCAGTAAATTCTGAGTAAAATTAAACATTAGAAGAACAACAGTAAAAAATAATACACTGACACCACTAAAATCTAATAACTATTTCTTTAAGGAAAACGAACACACTTCTTTTGGTAGAAGTAATCCAATATCAGGATTAGAATAAGAAGTGAATATTCGCACGGCGTTCCTTCTGTTAATAAAATGAAAATTTTAGCTTGTACTTTTCGCATCAAAGCTCACAGCTCCCGAAAAGTGATATGCAATATGTTGCACATGTTCAACTCTTCAGAACTTTTATTCAATAACATAGTATCGTTTAATGCTGTCGCCCTCTATGAACAAGATAATAAAATTCAACTAATCATTCCAAACCTTCTCACGCAGATAAACTGCGTTTTATAAAATAAATTTTGGGGGTGAAATAAATTAATTATTTTAAACTACATAATGTAGTTAACAGAATTTTTTCTCACCGTCCAGGGCAATAACAACATTTAACTTAAAAGCCTTCAATGACTCTTGAACAGAAATTTTTTAAGTCATTTTTGGTCTCCCTTTCGGGATCCATTCGAAAAAGATTTTTACGATACGCTCTTATTTCATTCTGCTAACCAAGGCCTCCTTATCATAGTATCAGGCCTCACAATCAGCAAGTTTCCTTTGACCGCTATATTCTCCTGCTACTAGCGCCATCAATCGTCAGTAATAGGAGTATTTTCGACATGAACTTTTTTCACAGCTCCATTTGTTCTATGCATTTGCTTATGAACTAGTATCGGTAGCATAGCTGCCAACTTTTACGCTTAATTCCTACCACTAAAATTTTATACTAAATTTTATCTTATTAAATTGACAAGATCGTGTGATTACCTAACGAAAAAAATTCTATTAAATTTTAGTGGTAAGAAAAAAGCATAAAAGTTGGCAGCTATGCGGTAGCAGAGCTGCTAGATTTTTCTATTCTCTTTTTGGATACCAGTTTTTTAGTACAGACAATTTTGTTTTGTTTGATCGGAGAATTCTGGGATTTAAAAGAACAACATTTTCTCTAAAAATATACTGGTGTTCAAAAAGCCGGAGACTGGGCAACTCTGCGGTAGTATCCACCAGGCGGCGATACTTTCCGGAGAAAGTCAATTAATAAGTGGCAATTACCGCGGACATTTTCTCCCATAGACTTTCTCCGGATTGTCAAGTCCTATTAAGGGAGTCTTGCTGCTAACATGTCCAGACCACATAAGCTTATTATGTGCGATGGTATGTACAACTCCTGTTTGACTTGCATCATTTCACGTACCCTTGAATTTTTAACTTTTTCCAGCCTTGATGTTTTTGCTGATCTTGTCCATTTTTGTAGAGATTAGTTTCTTTTTCAGGGAGGGTTTTAAGGTCCATGTGGTCGCACATATACAATAAAATTTTTATCACGATTGCACTATAAATTAATCGTTTAGTTTTAGGGAGAAATATACTACTACAGAGAGATGTCAACTCAACATTGAAATTGCATTTTTGCCTTCATCAACAGTCTTTTCAACTTCTTGACATCAACAGACTTGACTCCTCTTCTTAATAAGAAACAATAATACTTAAAATAATGATTTACTTTAATTCTTATATACGTAAGTTCAATGTTTGTGCTTGTATAAAGGGTATCATCCGAAACAAATACCCTTGTTCGACTTATGTCTGAAAAACTCAATTTAAAAAAAAAAAATAGATTGGTTTTTTTTTTTTTTTTTTTTTTTTTTTTTTTTTTTTTTTATGATTTATTTCTCTCTAATTAATCACCGTGAATAGAAGATAATTTATAATAAACTACTAAGCGAAAATATTAATTATAAATTTAAATAATACTATTTATTAATATTAATCATATATATTTAAATAATAAAATTAATTATATATTTAAATAAAAATGTTAATTATACATATTAAATAGTAATATTTATTAATATTAATTATATATTTCAATACTATTATTAATTAATATTAATTATATTATTTAAATAATATTTATTAACGTTAATTATATACATATAAATAATAATAATCATCATTAAACAAGAAACTCAGTAATTATGATAATTTTTCATTACTTAACTACAGATGAACCAGTAATTAGTAAAAAGAATACTAGTAAATTAATAGAAATTTTTATATTGAAAACACAATACTTAATTTTAAAAGACTAGGGGGGGGGGGGGGGTGCGCCTCCAACTTCCTGCTCGCTACGCTCTCCAAACCCCCGCGTTATCGCTTCGCGATTCCATTAGGTATCGTGCAGGAATCCCTATTTTCTAGAAGAAATGAAAAGAAAAAAGGAAGGGAAGATCTACGCAGATTTTCATTGGTCCACTTCCAAATCGTTTGGCACATTTCCAAATGGCTACTTTTTTATATATAGAGATAAAAACTTCAATAAATTAATTTTGCTAATTTGATATTTATCTGGTACTAATGTTCTAACAGAAATATATTCTTAATGAAAATTTAGGAATTATTAATTTTGCGTTTTCATAAATGATCATTTAATTATTCAAAAATAGGTTATGTTCATTAAAAAAATTTATTAAATTAATAAAATTTATTTAAAATTAAATTTTATTTTTTTAATAAAAATAAAAATAAAATTTTATTAACTTAATTCTGATATAATACTGTTTAACTCAGCGTTCGTATGATTTTACTACAATTTTTGAATAGACCTTTTGTATCTAATATTTATATAGCAGAAATTGCAGACGCCATTTTTAATTGCAGGATTTGTAATACTTTTCTGCATTTAAATAAGTCGAAAAATTCTATTAAAAAATTGTGGTAAAGGCATATGAACCCTGCAACTTAATTGTAATTAAAATTTAATTTAAGTATCAACTGACAATAACAAATTACAAAGCAAATGTTGATAACGATCAACTGATCTTTATATGATATTATTCAATCGTGATCAAAAGAAAACTCTAAAAAAGCTAAAACTTCAGGAAGGCAACAACTTAAAATATTAAGATCACAATTCTTATTAATTATTCAATATCTGATCACAATTCTTATTAATTATTCAATATCTGATCACAATTCTTATTAATTATTCAATATCTGATCACAATTCTAGTGCTTTTTATGCTTATTCTTATGCCACCCAGCTAGAACGTTTACACGCTGTTTTCGACAAAATAGATTTCAACAAAGTCTCTCATGTACCTCAAAAATGAAAACAGCGTGCTAATGCAACCGTAATTTGCCAGAAGATGGGCAAATCTGTTTTGGGATGTTTTGATGCAGAAGATGCTAGTAAAATATTAGTGCCTGTCCCATTCCTATCTCGGCTTTCTATTCTAAAAGCTGCAAGTGCAGATCTCTTGGGTCTTTACGCATCCATATTGTGATCGTCTGTATCTACATGTGATACAGCACCGAATATGTTTATTTTTAAATTTACAATTAAGTTTCCAGCAGGACTGAAACTGCGCATACGTTTAATAACACTGACAAAGGATGTGAATTAATTTTCACTTTGCTAAACAACGCATAACGAACAGAGTGAAAAATGTGTCCACACAGGGGATCGAACACCTGGTATAAGGCACCAATTGGTTTACCATTTTAGCCACCTGGACGACATCCAGTCTGGCATTTTTCACACTAAAAATTACTGTTTTTCTGTTTAAGCCACTATTTTTTATCAAAAGATATGTTTCTTTACGATGGGTTTTATTTTACATTATTATTTATTATCTGCCGTCTTTAACCCTTCCTCCAATTTCTATATTATTTATTTATTTATTTATTTTTTTTATCTTCGATTGTTTATTTGCTATTGTTTAATAATAGTTTTCGTTTAAGGCTTTTCTCAAATTTAAACTGGCTTCTATCTAACAAATTCCTGAATTTATTTCTTTTCGTAGACGCTTAAAATTGTCAGGTCCACTTTAAAAAAAAAAAATAATAATAATAAGAATTTGAATAGCGTTTGTCTCCTTCTTAAATATGCGAACGTTTTTTTTTAGAAAATACCGAGAAATTGGGTGTTTATAGCGGAATTTTCGGATGCGTTAATCTGTGAAGGATCGTCATGAGATAGCAACTGATGATAAAGATCAACTGATCTTTCTATGAGATAATAAATATACTTTATTATTAGTTAAAAAATATTCTTTATTAGCTTATTCAATAGTGACAATAGTGATCAAAACAAAACTCTAAAAAAGCTATAACATTCGCAAGGCAACAACTTAAAATATTGAGATTACAAGTCTAATGCTTTAACCATTTAACTTGAGCTTACACTCTGTTTTCGCTAAAACAGATTTCAGCAAATTTGCTCATGTACTACGAAAATTAAAACAACCGTGTAAGGCAGCCGTAATTCGCCAGAAGATGCGCCGATCTGTTTTGGGAAGTTTTGATGCAGAAGATGCTACTAATAGTAAAATTTATTAGCACCTGTCCCATTCCTATTTCGGCTACCTTTTCCGAATGCTGCAAGTGCAGTGAGAGCTCTCGGCGCAAGCATATTGTGTTCGCCTGGATCCACAAGTGATACAGCACCGAATATGATCATTTTTATTCACCAAATATGTGCATGTGCATTTTGGATGGAATCTTTTAAAATCATTTGGTCTATAGCAAAACAACCCGACTGCTCTATAAGAACGATAGCTATAAGATTATTTATTATTTGAGGGATCATACAATTTACATATATGTATTAAAAAATGAAAACATTAAAGAAGCATATTTTAGGGAAGGAACCCGTTACAGAGGGATTTCGTTTTTTATACACTTCTCTATATTGAGTAAATAGTGAGCATTTCCATTAATATTACTTAATTAAATGCTCACTTATAATTTCTATTTATGACTAAACATTACTGTTTTTACATTTAAGACACCATTTCATTATCCAAAGGTATGTTTCTTTACGATGGATTTCGTTTTACAATATTTTTTCTTTTATCTGCCGTCTTTAACTCCTCCTCCCATTTCTATATTATTTATTTAGTTATTGTTTTTTCTCTTCCATTATTTATTTGCTATTCTTTGATAATAGTCCTCGTTTAAGGCTTTTCTCGAATTTAAACTGGCTACTTTCTGAAAAATTTCTGAATTTATTTCTGTTCGTAGACGCCTTAATTTATGAGGTCCTCTTTGTTAAAAATAAATTAAGAATTTGAATAGCGTGTGTCTCCTTCTTAAATATGCGAAGAATTTTTTAGAAAATATCGTGAAATTGGGTGTTTTGAATGGAATTTCCGGATGCGATAGTCAGTGAAGCATCGTTTTGAGATAGCAATTTATTATAACTCGAGAACCAAAACTTTCATTGAAAAACAGATAAACTGTTCTATTACAAATCACTTCCACCGAATGATACTCACAGGTCATTCCTCCCAATTTCACCAGAAAGTTTTGCGATGTAGAGCAGAAAAGCATATTTTTAGAAGAAATGATTTAAAAAAATTTAATGAAAAGTTCAGAAAATCACAGAAAACAAAGTTTTCCTGTATAGAGCTTGAAATTTTATATTTACATTCATTATATTAAAAAACAAATTCGTCTGAATTTTCACAAGCATGAAAGTTTCAACTGTATATCTTTCATAGATTTTATACAAATTGTACCCAATGTTGTTAAAAAAATCTCAAAGTGTGTAATTTTTTTTCTGAGAAACAATTTTAAAAAAATTGCACACTTATTTTTGAAATTCACTGTTCATAACTAGAAAAACTGTTTAAAAACATTAATAAGAAAATTACATTTTATATGCAAAGACATTAAATTTTTATTTTAACTGTGATTTATGTCGGAATATGTGCAAAGATATTATAACATGAAATTTATGGAACTTTTGAATGAAGAAATTCAATTTCAAAGACATAGTATATTCTTCAAAAAAGTTTCTGTTTTTTTTTTTTTTATATAATGTTAAACTAGTGGTATCAGTCAGGGATTTTCTGAAAATTTCTTCTTCATAGATATTTTTTAATTTGCCTGTGGGAATTTCCACCTAATATATTTTTTCTGTTTCAGAAAGATATATGACACATTATGAGCCTCATTGCAATTGAGTTTAAAGTTCTTCAATTATTCTGTTAAATAGATCCTATTTTTTTCTGAAGGATTTCTTGTCTCTTGGTGATTTATTTCATACACCGTTTTGATGTCTAATATATTGTTTTTGACAGAAAATGTAATTTACCTTAAACAACACAGTGTTTGTCTTGTAAATCAATTAAAATTTCGCCCTACGCCAAATCAATGGGAACATCTGCGGCCGTGCCCACGCCCTTACAAAACAACTCACGGTAAATTAATTTTGAATATCAAGAGAACAAAGAAAAACTATTAAATCGAATAATTTTTTAATTTAACTAACTTTTATTTATCTGAATATATAATAAAAAACATCTTTTTTTTTTTCAAATATAATTTTCATATTTAAAAAAATATTAAGTTTGTTGTTGAAGTGACATGGGCGATAAAAACACTAAAAAAAAAAAAAAAAAAAAAAAAAAATGGAGTTTAGGGTTGAAAAATTCTAAAAAATATATAAAAATAAATAAAAAAGTCATGCAGTTTAGAGTTCAAAAATTCGAAAAAAAATTTCGCCCCCCAAAATAGTTTCTCCGAGCTTAATTATAACATTATTTCAGCTATAAAGAATTATTTAAAAGTTCAAACTGATTCCGTAACGGCATTTTTTCTTTAAGTTGATGGAGAATTTTAATTTCCGTTATATCTGTTATCCATTTAGCTTTCCTAAGGGGAAATATCGCTACCATTATAAAATAAAACAAAACAAGTTGAATGAATATAAGTAATGTTAATGAAAACTGAGTAAAATAAAACATTACAGAAAACAGTAAAAAATATTACATTCACACCACTAAAATCTACAAATTATTTGTTTAAGACAAACAAGCTCATTTTCTATATACGGTCAAATTGCTTCTCATTAATAAATTAAGAAGTGAATGCTTGCACGGCATTCCTCCTAAAAATAAATTGGAAACTTTAGCGTACCGCCTTCACATCAAACGTCGAAGCATCCGAGCATTACGGTGCACATGTCCAACTTTTCTTCACTAACATAGCATCGTTTAGTTCTGTCGCCTTCTGTGAACGGGATAATAAAATTTAATTAACCCTTCAAAGCTTCTCACTCAGATCTCTCTCAATCATTAAACCCTCCTCCCATTTCTATATTATTTATTTATCGTTTTTTATCTTTGATTATTTATTTGCTACTGTTTGATAATAATTTTTGTTTAAGACATTTCTCAAATTCAATCTGGCTAATTTCTGACAAATTCCTGAATTTATTTCTATTCGTAAACGCATAAAATTATCAAGTGCTCTTGATAAAAAAATTAATTAAGAATTCGAATAGCATATGCGAAGGGTGTTTTGTGAAAATATCGTGAAATTGGGTGTTTTGAGCAGAATTTCCGGATGCGATAGCCTCTGAAGCATCGTCATGAGAGAACAACAATGATTATTACTCGAGATGCAAAACATTCTTCGAGAAATAAGAAAAATTGTTCTACTACAATTCACCCCAATAGTCATTCCTCCCAATTTAACACTCTTACCTTAAAAAATAAGTCCACGAATCTACCAAAAAATTTCGTGTTATAGAGCAAGGAAGCATTTTTTTTTTTTTTGGAGAAATGATTTTAAAAAGTTAATGAAAAATTCAGAAAAAAAAAACAAATTCCTGTATATGGTTTGTAAGTTTATATTTACATTCATTATATTAAAAAAGTAAATTATCCTCACAAGCATGAAAGTTTCAACTGTGCAGCTGCAATAGGTTTTATAAAAAGTGTACCTGATATGGTAAAATTTTATTCTAAGAAATAATTCAAAAAAATTACAGGCTTTCTTCGGACATTTACTGTTTAGAACCTAAAAACAGTTTTAAAAAAATTAATAAGTAAATCACATTTTACATGCAAAGAAATTTTTATTGTAACTGTGATTTATATCCGAATAGGAGAATAGATGTTGAAACATGAAATTTATGGAACTTTCGAATGAGAAAATTCAATTTCAAAATCAGAATGTTTTGCAAAAAATGATTTTTTTTTTTTTTTTTTTTTTTTTCAGTGATTAACCTCAGGGAGTTTTCTGAAATTTTCTTCTTCATAGATTTTTATTAAATGCCCTGTGGGAATTTCCCCGTAGTTTTTTTCTGATTTAAGAAGATACATGAGGAATTATAAACCTAATTGCCAATTGAGTTTTGAATTATAAACCTAATTGCCAATTGAGTTAAAATTTTGAATTATTCCGTTGATGTATCTCTTTTTTTTATTATTATTCGTGTAAAGAAGTAAAAAGGATTTGTTGTGTCTAGATGATATATTTGATGCATCGTTTTGATGGCAATATATTATTTTTGAAAAAAAAGTGTAATTTAACCTAAACAGCATAGTAATTATCATGTAAATAATTAAAACTTCGCCCTATGCCCAAACCATGGGAACTGCTGTGGCCGTGGCTACGCACTTATACTACTAAATTAGTTTTATACATAAGGAGATCAAAGAAAATATTTAAATAGAATATTTTTTTTTATTTAACAAACTTTTATTTATATGAATATATAATAAAAAATATATTTTTTCTCAAATATAATTTTCATATTTAAAAAAATATTTTTTGTGGGTTGTTAGTGTGACATGGGCGGTAAAAGAGAAACTAAAAAAAGCCATGGAGTGTACGGTTGAATAATTCTAAAAAATAAATAAATAAAATCATGTAGTTTAGGATTAAATAATTCGAAAAAAAAAAATCTTCGCTAAAGGAGTTTTTCCAAGCTTAATTATAAGGTTGTTTCAAGCTATGAAGAATTATTTAAAAGTTCAAACTGATTCCGTAATGGCATTTTCTCTTTAATTTGATGGAGATTAATAATTTCCTTCAAATTTTATTCTCGTTTAGCTCTCCTAAGAGTAAATATCTCTACCATTACAAAATAAAACATAACAAGTTGATTGAATTTACTTTTTTCGGAGTAAAACCTGAGTAAAATTAAACATGAGAAAAACAGTGTAAAAAAAATACACTGACACCACTAAAATCGAATAAATATTTCTTTAAGGAAAACGAACACACTTCTTTTGGTGGAAATAATAATAATCCAATATCAGGATTAAAAGAAGAAGTGAATGCTCGCACGGCGTTCCTTCTGTTAATAAAATGAAAATTTTACCTTGCACTTCTCGCATTAAAGCTCACAGCTCCCGAAAAGTGATATGCATTATGTTGCCCATGTTCAACTCTTCAGAACTTTTCTTCAATAACATAGTATCGTTTAATGCTGTCGCCGTCTATGAACAAGATAATACAATTCAGTTAATCATTCCAAACCTTCTGACGCCGATAAACTGCGTTTTATAAAATAAATTTTGGGGGTGAAATAAATTAATTACATAAATTATTTTAAACTACGTAATGTAGTGAACAGATTTTTTTTTCTCACAGTCCAGGGCAATAACAACATTTAACTTAAAAGCCTTCGATGACTCTTGAACAGAATTTTTTTAAGTCATTTTTATTCTACCTTTCGGGCTCCATTCTAAAAGGATTTTTGCGAGACGCTCTTATTTCATTCTGCTAATATGTCCAGACCACATGAGCTTATTATGTGCGATGGTATGTACAACTCCTATTTGACTTGCATCATTTCACGTACCGTTGAATTTTTAACTTTTTCCAGCCTTGATGTTTTTGCCGATCTTCGCCATAAGTCAATTTCGGTAGAGATTAGTTTCTTTTTCAGGGAGATATTTACGGTTCATGTGATCGCACATACACAATAAAATTTTTATCACGATTGCACTATAAATTAATTGTTTAGTTTTAGGGAGAATATTACTACTACACAGAGAAGAGAACTCAGAGAGCAAGAAAGCATATTTTTGATAAATGATATAAAAATAATTAATGAAAATTTCCGAATATCACAGAGAAAATATATTCCTGTATAGGGTTTGTAATTTTATATTTACATTTATTATATTAAAAAAAATAATAATTATCTTCACAAGCATGAAAAGTTTCAACTGTATAGCTTTAATAGATTTTATTAAACGTGTTCCTAATATTGAAAAATTAAAACACCTGAGAAATAATTTCTGAAAAAAAAATTACACACTAATTTGTGACATTTACTGTTTAGAACTTAAAAAACAGTATAGAAATTAATACGTAAATCACATTATACATGCAAAGACATAAAATTTTTATTTCAACTGTGATTTATGTCAGAATATGAGCATAAATATTGTAACATGAAATTTATGAAACTTTTGAAAGAAGGAATTCAAATTCAAAAGCTTAAAATATTTTGCATAAACACTTTTTGTTTTAATTTTTCTTCAGTTGTATTCGTCAGGGATTTCTGAAATTTTCTTCTTAATAGATATTTATTAATTTCCCTGTGGGAATTTCCCCCAAATATTTTTTTTTCTCTTCAAAAATATATATGAGACATTTTATGTGTGTTGTTGGAGTGACATGGACGATAAAAGAGAAACTAAAAAAAAAAAACCCATGGAGTTTAGGCTTGAAAAATTCGAAAAAAAATTTCGTCCCCCTAAGGAGTTTCTCCAAGCTTAATTATAAGGTTGTTTCAGCTATAAAGGATTATTTAAAAGTTCAAACTGATTCCGTAACGGTATTTCCTCTTTAAGTTGATGGAGATGATTATTTTCCGTTATATCTGTTACTCATTTAGCTCTACTAAGAAGAAATATCTGAACCATTATAAAATGAAACAAAACAAGTTGATTGAATATAAGTAACTTGCACTAAAACTGAATATAATAAAACACCAAGAAACAGTAAGAATATTACACTCACACCACTAAATTCTAAACATTAATTTTTTAAGAAAAAAGAATGCACGTTGTAGTCTGATATTTTTTTCGGAAGATAATTAGAATGAGAAGTGAACGTCTAAACGACGTTCCTTCTGATAATATAATAAAATGGATTCACAAGTGAAACAGCACCGAATATGTTCTTTTTTATTCATCAAATATGTGCATGTGAATTTTTGAAGGAATCTTTTAAAATCATGTGGTCTATAGCAAAACAAGCCGACTGCTCTTAAAAAACAATAGCTAAGAAATTATTTATTATTTGAGGGATCACAGGCTTTTTATCTCACAGATATGAAGTTTCGCATGCATTTTTCAAACATGGACAGTACAATTGATTATTTTGATCTTTAAAATAAAATAATATACCTGTCTGTATTAAAAAACGAAAAGATTGAAGAAGCATGTTTTAGGGAAGGAACCCGTTACAGAGGAATTTCGTTTTAACAGACTTCACTGTATTGAGTAAATAGTGAGCATTTCAATTAATAACACTTAATTAAATGCTCATCTATAATTTCTATTTATGGCTAAACATTCATATACTAAAACCAATAACAACGTTGTAACGCACAAATATGAAAAATTGGCACAAAAAACCGCATACGGTCGTTTCAAGGATTCCTCGATCCCCTTCCTCAGTGGGGGGGGGGGGGATTAAAATGTGTTCAAAGAACCCCTCGGTTATAGCCCCGAGTACTGGCTTGAATGAAAACGCAAAAGCAAGTGTTTATATTTCCCAAAAAAAGACCGGAAATAACTGAAAAAAAAGGAGTCACTGTGCAGGATCCCTCCACACGTGCGAGAGAAAAGGGGTGCTGCTCATATCATTCACTAAGGATGAACTATGTTTATGAATAAAGTAAACCTCGTAGAATAAAGATGTATAACTGAATTACGTTTTTGAATAACTTTAGTTTCTGAATAATTAAACTGGTGGTTGGAATTCCAACAATGTTTAGCTATTGTAGATTTATCCCATTACTGCTTTTTAACATAATTTTGGTGTTCCTTCAGCCTAATTCTAAGAGCACGTTTCGTCTGTCCAATGTAAGAGAGGCCGCATTCATAAAAAAATCTGTAAATGCCTCAGGTATTATGTTCATCAATTGGATCTTTAAGATTGGAGAAATAAACTTTATTGGTTGGAGAGAAAACAAAACCTATTTATAATATGAGAAATTTGTGTACTGATTTTATGAAAATAAGATAAGACAATAACATTTTTAAATTCTTTATTAGCTGGAACATAATTAGGGGTTGTCGGGGGTTTAGATAAAATAAGGTTAATTATATTCAAGCTAAATCCACGATATAATTAACCGTATTTTATCTAAACCTCCGACAATCGTCAATAGACTTAATAATAGAATCAAAAATAGCATCTTCAAAGAAAAACAAAAAAGTTGGTCTAATTTTCTCAATAATATTGCTAGCGAGAATAATTCTCTCTGGCTTTTTAAACGTAAAATCAATAACAACCATACCCCATTCCCCATCTTTCGGCCAATAACAGCACTGCTTACACTGACGAGTATAAAGCCGAAATCCTCGCCAGAGCTTACCCTAACCAATTCTCTCCAAATTCCACTCTCGCTAGCCAAAATCATATCACCCACGTCAGCGATACTGTTCACAGACTCCTGGCACAACCCCTTGATGAACCCCCCACTGAAATTCAACCAATTATTATCCACAATATTATTTCTAAACTCAAAAAACGTAAAGCCTCTGGGTACGACAAAATTTCTAATACGGCTCTTTAAAGAATACCTCCTAACTATATCATCTACATTACGAAACTTACTAACTCCATTTTCAAATTCAACTATTTTCCGAAACCATGGAAAATTTCTATAATTTCTTCTATCCCCAAACATGGTGCTAACCTTTCTGATCCAGTCAACTATAAACCTATCTCCTTTCTTCCTTCACTCAGAAAAGTTGTCGAACGCGTCATTTGGTCGCAACTCCAGAACCACATTCAACTTAACAATACTCTTACACACTCTTAGTCTCACATTCAACTTAACAACAATTTGGCTTGCGCCCAAAACATTCAACAACACACCAGCTACTTCGAGTAGTCGAATTTCTCAGCCAAAAGCTAAACTCGAAGATTCCTGCTGCTGCCATTTTTCTTGACATCGCTAAGGCATTTGACAAGGTCTGGCATGTGGGCCTCAAATACAATCTAATTAGGCTTAAATTCCTTGCTAGACTTATACACCTTATTTTCTCTTACCTTAACGATCGCATTTTTCGCGTCCACATTAACAACATTCTTTCTAGCATTTTTCGTATCTTAGTAGGCATCCTCCAAGGGAGCGTCATCGGACCCTTGTTATTCAACATATACTTTAACGACATTCCTCGTTCACTTAACACTCACCTTGCACTTTATGCGGACGACCTTACAATCTACGCTTACGCTCATCACCCATCCACACTTTACAGGTATCTGCAGACTCACATTGATGCCTTCTTAGACTATGGCGCATTAAAATAAATGAAAACAAAACTGCTGCTGTTTATTTCTCTAGAAAACTAACATATCCCAATAGAATAACCATTAATAATACCACTATACCTTGGACTAATGAAGCAAAGTACCTGGGGTCACCCTTGACCAAAGACTTTCTTTCAAAAAACATATCCTCACCATCAGGGGGGTGATGGTGATGGATACTAAAACCTCTTCTTAATAGTAAAACACTGGCTATCCATAACAAACTTCTCCTTTATAATTCCTGTATTTTACCAATTATCACCTACGCCTGTCCGGTCTGGGGCTATATCTGCAAATCCTCCATGAAAAACCACAGCCATCTTCATAACAAAAATCTGCGTACTGTCAGAAATGCCTCACGCTATCTCCGTAATAGCACTATTCGTAGAGACCTCAAAAATACCACATTAAATAAAAGAATTATCCACCTTGCCAAAAAATTTTATCAAAAATTATATGATCTCCCTAATGATATAATCGCAGAATTGCCGGATTATGACGCATTCGAACCACATCACCGCAGGCGTCCAAAATATTCTTGCATTATTGACTATGAGCATTAGTGCTCACCATTCTGCAAATTTCTCTCTCTTACTTTTATATAAATTTGTAATTTTCTAATTAAACTTATTCCTTTGCTATACAAAATTATAAAAAATAATAATAATAATAATAATTAAAAAAAAATGTTTGCCCTTTTTAAGTGCTATTTTTGTTAAAGCTTAGCTTTGCCTGGCTTTTCCAGCTAGCATTTATGTGCTGTTTTTGAACATGTTCCGAACCCTCTTTTATACTTTTTCAACTTTTTGCAGTAGTTAATTTTAACTACAGCTATACCATTTTGCTTTTTTCCATTTATTAGACTCTATCCTTAATCTCTATTGCTTAACTTTTTTATTCCCATTGTTTAATTTTTCTCCTATTTTTAATTGTTGTTTCTTATGTAGTTAATACTACATTTAACTTTTCCCAACGGCTCAATATTTTCAAGACAGTTTACTCACAAATAGACTGGGCGTAAAGTTGATCGCAACTCGGGAGCCCCTTAACCGACATCATCTGTTTCGCAACTGTTATAGTAGAATTGTTCCAATACGCATTAAAGTACGCTATTTAAAGTAAGAAGTAGACATCTGTATGGCGTGCCTTCTGATAATAAAGTCGCAATTTCAGCTTGCGCTTTTCGCATTAAAGCTCAAAGCCCGGGACAAGCGGTATGCGATATTTTGCACATGTCCAACTCTTCAGAACTTTTCATCACTACCATAGTGTCGTATCGTTTAATGCTGTGAACAAAATAATAAAATTCTACTAATGTTTCCAAAGCTTCTCCCTCAGTTAAACTGCGTTTTATAAATTACAGTTTTTGGTAAAATAAATTAATTATATAAGTAATTTATTTTAAACTACATAATGTAGTTAACAGATTTTTTTCGGAGTCCAGGGTAATAACATTATTTAAACTTAGAAGCGTTCAATGACTCTGTGAATAGAAATTTTCCCAAGTCATTCTTGGTCTTCCCTTCCTTCCTCTGACTTTCGGACTCCATTCTAAAAGGATTTTTGCGAGACGCTTTTTTTTTCATTCTGCTAACATGTCCAGATCACGTAGGCTTATTATGTGCGATTGTATGTACGACATCCTATTTGACTTGTACGATTTTATTTTTAGCAAAATCTAATTGTATGTACAAAATCCTGTTTGACTTGCTCATGATTTCACGTACCCTTGAATTTTCAACTTTTTCCACCCTTGATGTTTTTTGCTGATCTTCGCCATAAGTCCATTTCGCCAGAGATTAGTTTCTTTTTTAGGGAGAGATTTAAGGTCCATTTCTCTGGACGTATACAGCAAAAATTTTTGCACCACTACAATATAAATTAATTGTTTAGTTTTAGGGAGAATATTACAACTACACAGAACCAAACTCAACATTGAAATTGCATTTGTCCCTTCATCAATTCTCTTTCCAACATCTCTTTGGCTTGACCCATCTTCTTAAAAACAAATGATACTTAAAAAATGTATTACTTTAATCCTTAACATACATACGTGTAATGTTTTGGCCTCTATAAAGGGTTGTGAATTGTTGTTAAGTTTATTTCTTTACAAATTTGAATAATTGTGTCAAAATTAATCTTAAAGATCATTGATCAAACTATGTCAAAAATAAATTAATTAATTAATTAAATTAAAAAAAAAACTTCAACATAAATTGTTTTTTTCTTCCATAATTTATATATCGCTAATAAATAATTGCAAATTGGAGAGAACTTATAAAAAACTGCTAAGCGAAAATATTAAATATATGTTTAACTAATACGGTTTATTAATATCAATGATATATATTTAAGTAATAATATTTCTTAATACTAAATAAATGTTTCAATAATAATATTAATTAATATTAATTGTATGTATTTAAATAATATTTATGAACGTTAATTATATATATTTAAATAATAATAATAATTAGAAAAACGAAAATCTGTAATTATGCTGGGAATTTAGTCGTCCCATGTACGCCACTGTGTAGTGTGCTCATGTATGACATTTCATCTTGCACTGCGAAGTGGCAGCCTTGAAAACGTATAAGTGAAAAATGCCAGACTGGATGTCGTCCAGATGGCTTAAATGGCAAGGCACTTAGTGCGCTATACCAGGGCATCTGGGTTTCATCCCTGGTTTGGACAAATTTTTCACTGTTTTGGTTATGCGTTGTTTAGCAAAGTGAAAATTAATTCACATCCTTTATCAGTGATGTTTATTTTTATTCACCAAATATGTGCATGTGAATTTTGGAAGGAAGCTTTTAAAATCATGTCGTCCATAGCAGAACAATCGAACAACTCTTAACCGTTTGAGTGCTATGAAGCGCAATAGCGCCGCAATGTATCCGCGATCAAACAAATTTCAACGGATCAAACAACCCAGAAATTTTATTCAATAATTGAAATCATTTAATTTTTATTAACAGTTGAAATATTTACAGCGATCTAGTGAGTTACATTTTATAAGATAAAATTTCTGAGTTGATACACAATTTGTTTGATCCGCAGATACATTGCGGCGCTATCGCGCTTAGCACTCAAACGGTTAAAGAACGATTGCTACGAGATCATTTATCTTTGAGGGAACAAATCTTTTTATCTCACAGATATGAAGTTTTGCGTGCATTTTTCCAACGTGGACAGTAGAATTGAATATTTTGATCAGGAAAATAATACATTTACATGTATGTATTAAAAAAAGAAAAACATTGAAGAAGCATATTTTGGGAAAGGATCCCGTTACAGAGAGATTTTGATTTTAACAGACTTTACTGTATTGAGTAAATAGTGAGCATTTCAATTAATAATTCTTAATTAAATGCTCACTTATAATATCTATTTATGACTAAACATTGCTGTTTTTCATTTAAGGCACTATTTCTTTATGGAAAGGTATGTTTCTTTACGATGGGTTTCGTTTTACATTTTTTTTTCACTTCGCCGTCTTTAACCCCTCCTCCCATTTCTATATTATTTATTTATTTATTGTTTTTGATCTTCGATTATTCATTTGCTATTGTTTGATAATAGATTTCATTAAAGGCTTTCTCAAATTTAAACTGGCTGCTTTCTGAGAAATTCCTGAATATTATTTATTAAAATACGCTTAAAATTATCAAGTCCTCTAAAAAAAAAAAGAAGAAGGAGAACAAGAAGAAGAAGAATTTGAATAGCGTTTGTCTCCTTCTTACATATGCGAAGAAATTTTTAAAGAATATCCTGAAATTGGGTGTTTTGAATGGAATTTCTGGATTCGATAGTCTGTGAAGCATCGTCTTGAGACAGCAATTTATTATAACTCGAGAAAAATAGAAAAACTGTTCTATTACGGATCACTTCAATAGTCATTCCTCAAAATTTCACAATCCTACCTTAAAAAATAAGCCCACGAATTTACCAAAATGTTTCGCGTTGTAGAGCAGGAAAGCATATTTTTACGAGAGATGATTAAAAAAAAGTTAATAAAAAATTCAGAAAATCCCAAAAAAATATATATATTCCTGCATAGGATTTGTAATTTTATATTTACATTCATTATATTAAAAAACAAAATTATTTTCACAAGCAGGAAAGTTTCAACTGTGTAGATTTAAAACTGTTTTAAAAAATTAATAAGAAAATTAAATTTTACATATTTATTTTAACTGTGATTTATGTCCGAATATGAGAACAGATATTGAAACTTGAAATTTATGGAACTTTTGAATGAAGAAATTCAATTTCAAAGACAGAATATATATATATATATATATATATATATATATATATATATATATATATATTAGAGATTTTCTGAAATTTTCTTCCTATAGATATTTATTAATTTCACTATGGGGATTTCCCCCAAATATTTTTTTTCTACTTCAAAAAGATATATGAGACATTATAAGTTTCAATTGCAATTGAGATTAAAGTTTTTCAATTATCCTGCTGGAATATCTTCTAATTTACTCTTTTAATTCGTGCAAAGCAGTAAAAAAAAATTCTATCTCTAGATGATTTAATTGATACACCGTTTTGATGTTCAATATATTATTTTTGACAGAAAATGTAATTTACCCTAAACAGCTCAATTATTCTCATGTAAATCAATTAAAATTTCGCTCTATGCCCAATCCATGGGAGCGGCTGTGGAAGTGGCCACGCCCTTACACATAACTTACACTAAATTAGTTTTTTATATAAAGATATAAAAGAAAAACTTTTAAATCGAATAATTTTTTAATTGAACAAAAGTTTTATTTATCTGAATATATAATAAAAAATATTTTTTTTCTCAAATATAATTTTCATATTTAAAAAAATATTCTGTGTGTGTTGTTGGTTTGACATGGGCGGTAGAAGAGAAAGTAAAAAAAAAAAAAAATGCAGTTTAGGGTTAAATAATAATACAAAAAAAAAAAAAAAAAAAAAAAAATCATGCTGTTTAGAGTTGAATAATTCAAAAAAAAAAAATTTCGTCCCTAAACGAGTTTCTCCGAGCAACTTAAATTTAATTAAAAGGTTTTAAAAAAACCTTATAATTAAGTAAGTTTTTTTGTCAGCTATAAAGATTTGTTTAAAAGACCAAACTGATTCCGTAACGGCATTTTCTCTTTAAGTTGATGGAGATTATTAATTTCCGTTATATATCTGACTCATATAACTCTACCGTTATAAAACAAAACAAAACAAGTTGATTGAATTTAAGTAATTTGCACTAAAACTGAGTAAAATAAAACATTATAGAAAACAGCAAAAAATATTGCACTCATACCACTAAATTCTACTAGTTATTTATTTAAGAAAAATGAACACACTTTCTTTAAAAGAAATAGTCTGCTCGACTGGTTAAAGTAAGTAGTGAATGCCTGTACGGCTTTCCTTCTGATAATAGATCGGAAACTTCAGCTTAACGTCCCATCAAACCTCAAAATTTGCGAAAAGCGATATTCAATATTTTGCACATGTCCAACATTTCTTCACTAACATAGTGCTGTCGCCCTCGGTCGTTTCGGTAGAGATTAGTTTCTTTTTTCAGGAAGAGATTTAAGGTCCACGTAGGCGCGCATATACAGTAAAGTTTTTTGCACCACTGCATTAAAAATTAATTGTTTAGTTTTAAGGAGACTATCACTACTGCACAGAAAAACTAAACATGGCAATTGCATTTCTGCCTGCATCAATTCTCTTTTCAACATCTCTTTGGCGTGACCCATCTTGTTAATAACAAATAATACTTGAAAATTAGATTAGTTTAATCCTTAACATACATACATGTAATGATAAAACTAATAGGCGCCGTCGGCGCCCTCACGGCGCGAATCATCCGAACAAAAGATGGTTTGAGTTGTAAGTTGTTGTTAAGTTGATTTCTTGACCAATTTGAATAATTGTGTCAAAATTAATCTTTAAGATAACTACTACACAGAAAAACTAAACATGGCAACTGCAATTCAAGCTACGTCTAAAAAAAAACATTTTTTCTTTAATATAGATTGTTTTTGTTTTTGTTTTTGTTTGTTTTCATAATTTATGTATCGCTAGTTAATAATTGCAAATTGGAGAGAATTTATAACAAACTGTTAAGCGAAAAATTTAATTATATATTTAAATAATACTGTTTATTATTATTAATTATATATATTTAAATAATAATACAAATTATATATTTAAATCGTAATATTTCTTAATATTAATTAAATATTTCAATAATAATATTAATTAATGTTAATTATATGAATATGAATTATATTTATTAACATGAATTAATTACGATTAAAAAGAAGAAAGGAAATCTGTAATTATGATAAATTTCCATTAATTTATAACTACAGATGAACCAGTAATCGTTAAAAAGAATTCAAATAAATTAATGGAGATTTTTATATATAATGTATAATACTTAATTTTAAAAGATAAAAAATTCAATAAATCAATTCTGCTAATTTCATATTTATCTGTTTCTATATTTCTAACATAAATATAATTTTAATGTAAGTTTGGGCGTTATTATTGTTGTGTTTTAATAGATGTTCATTTAAAAATTTATAAAAAATGATTATGTGAATAAAATATTAATTAAATTAATGAAATTTATTTAAAATTAAATTTTATTTCGTTTAATAAAAATAAAAATTAAATTATATTAATTTAATTCTGATATAATTATGTTTAACTTAATAGCAATTAAAATTTAATTTAACTATCAATTGACAATAAAACATTACTAAGCAACTGATGATAAAGATCAACTGCTCTTTATATGAGATAATAAATATACTTTATTATCAGTTAACAAATATTCTTTATTAGCTTATTCAATAGTGATCAAAACAAAACTCTAAAAATGCTATAACATTCGCAAGGCAACAACTTAAAATATTAAGATTACAAGTCTTATGCTAGGGCTTTAACCATTTAACTTGAGCGTTTACACTCTGTTTTCGCCAAAACATATTTCAGCAAATTTGCTCATGTACCACGAAAATTAAAACAACCGTGTAATGCAGCCGTACTTCGCCAAAAGATGCGCCGATCTGTTTTGGGAAGTTTTGATGCAGAAGATGCTAGTAAAATTTATTAGCACCTGTCCCATTCCTATTTCGGCTACCTTCTCCGAATGCTGCAAGTGCAGCGAGCGCTCTCGGCGCAAGCATATTGTGTTCGCCTGGATCCACAAGTGATACAGCACCGAATATGATCATTTTTATTCACCAAATATGTGCATGTGCATTTTGGATGGAATCTTTTAAAATCATTTGGTCTATAGCAAAACAACCCGACTGCTCTATAAGAACGATAGCTATAAGATTATTTATTATTTGAGGGATCATACAATTTACATATATGTATTAAAAAATGAAAACATTAAAGAAGCATATTTTAGGGAAGGAACCCGTTACAGAGGGATTTCGTTTTTTATAGACTTCTCTATATTGAGTAAATAGTGAGCATTTCCATTAATAATACTTAATTAAATGCTCACTTATAATTTCTATTTATGACTAAACATTACTGTTTTTCCGTTTAAGGCACTATTCCCTTATCGAAAGGTATGTTTCTTTACGATGGATTTCGTTTTACAATATTTTTTCTTTTATCTGCCGTCTTTATCTCCTCCTCCCATTTCTATATTATTTATTTAGTTATTGTTTTTTTTCTTCGATTATTTATTTGCTATTCTTTGATAATAGTCCTCGTTTAAGGCTTTTCTCGAATTTAAACTGGCTACTTTCTGAAAAATTTCTGAATTTATTTCTGTTCGTAGACGCCTTAATTTATCAGGTCCTCTTTGTTCAAATAAATTAAGAATTTAAATAGCGTTTGTCTCTTTCTTAAATATGCCAAGAATTTTTTAGTAAATATCGTGAAATTGGGTGTTTTGAATAGAATTTCCGGATGCGATAGTCAGTGAAGCATCGTTTTGAGACAGCAATTTATTATAACTCGAGATGCAATACTTTCATTGAAAAACAGATAAACTGTTCTATTACAAATCACTTCCACCGAATGATACTCACAGGTCATTCCTCCCAATTTCACCAGAAAGTTTTGCGATGTAGAGCAGAAAAGCATATTTTTAGAAGAAATGATTAAAAAAAATTTAATGAAAAGTTCAGAAAATCACAGAAAACAAAGTTTTCCTGTATAGGGCTAGAATATTTATATTTACATTCATTATAATAAAAAACAAATTCGTCTGAATTTTCACAAGCATGAAAGTTTCAACTGTATATCTTTCATAGATTTTATACAAATTGTACCCAATGTTGTAAAAAAAAAAAACATCTCAAAGTGTGTATTTTTTTTTTTTTTTTTCTGAGAAACAATTTTAAAAAAAATTACACACTTATTTTTGAAATTCACTGTTTATAACTTGAAAAACTGTTTTAAAACATTAATAAGAAAATTACATTTTACATGCAATGACATTAAATTTTTATTTTAGCTGTGATTTATGTCGGAATATGTGCAAAGATATTATAACATGAAATTTATGAAACTTTTGAATGACGAAATTCAATTTCAAAGACATAGTATATTCTTCAAAAAAGTTTCTGTTTCTTTTTTTATAATGTTAAACTAGCGGTATTCGTCTGGGATTTTCTGAAATTTTCTTCTTCATAGATATTTCTTAATTTCCCTGTGGGAATTTCCACCTAATATATTTTTTCTGCTTTAGAAAGATATATAACACATTATGAGCCCCGTTGCAATTGAGTTTAAAGTTTTTCAATTATTCTGTTAAATATATCCTAAAAAGGATTTCTTGTCTCTTGGTGATTTATTTCATGCACCGTTTTGATGTCTAATATATTGTTTTTGACAGAAAATGTAACAACACTGTGTTTGTCTTGTAAATCAATTAAAATTTCGCCCTACGCCAAATCAATGGGAACATCTGCGGCCGTGCCCACGCCCTTACAAAAAAACTCAGGGTAAATTAATTTTGTATATCAAGAGAACAAAGAAAGACTGTTAAATAGAATAATTTTTTAATTTAACTAACTTTTATTTATCGGAATATATAATATAAAAACATCTTTTTTTTTCAAATATAATTTTCATGTTTAAAAAAATATTTTAAGTTTGTTGTTGAAGTGACATGGGCGATAAAAGAAACACTAAAAGAAAAAACCAATGGAGTTTAGGGTTGAAAAATTCTAAAAAAATAAATAAATAAATAAATAAAAAAGTCATGCAGTTTAGAGTTCAAAAATTCGAAAAAAAATTTCGTCCCCCGAAATAGTTTCTCCGAGCTTAATTATAACATTATTTCAGCTATAAAGAATTATTTAAAAGTTCAAACTGATTCCGTAACGGCACTTTCTCTTTAAGTTGATGGAGAATTTTAATTTCCGTTATATCTGTTATCCATTTAGCTCTCCTAAGGGGAAATATCGCTAAGATTATAAAATAAAACAAAACAAGTTGGATGATTATAAGTAATTTGCACTGAAACTCAGTAAAATAAAACATTAAAGAAAACAGTAAAAAATATTACATTCACACTACTAAAATCTAATAAGTATTTGTTTAAGAGAAACAAACACATTTTCTGTATATAGTCAAATTGCTTTTCATTAATCAATTAAGGAGTGAATGCTTGCACGGCATTCCTTCTAAAAATAAATTGGAAACTTTAGCTTACAGCCTTCACATCAAACCTCGAAGCCTCCGATCATTACGTGGCACATGTCCAACTTTTCTTCACTGACACAGCATCGATTAATGCTGTCGCCCTCTATGAACGAGATAATAAAATTCAATTAACCATTCAAAGCTTCTCACTCAGATCTATCAATCATTAAACCCATTTAACCCATTAACTCCCATTTCTATATTATTTATTTATCGTTTTTTATCTTTGATTATTTATTTGCTACTGTTTGATAATAATTTTTGTTTAAGACATTTCTCAAATTCAATCTGGCTAATTTCTGACAAATCCCTGAATTTATTTCTATTTGTAAACGCATAAAATTATCAAGTGCTCTTGATAAAAAAATAAATTAAGAATTCGAATAGCATATGCGAAGGGTTTTTTAGAAAATATCGTGTAATTGGGTGTTTTGAGCAGAATTTCCGGATGCGATAGTCTGTGAAGCATCGTCATGAGACAACAATAATAATGTTTATAATTCGAGATGCAAAACATTCTGCGAAATAGAAAAACTGTTCTATTACAAATAACTCCAACAGTCATTCCTCCCAATTTAACACTCTTACCTTAAAAAATAAGTCCACGAATCTGCCAAAAAATTTTGTGTTATAGAGCAAGGAAGCATTTTTTTTTTTTTTTTTTTTTTTTTTTTTTGAGAAATGATTTTAAAAAGTTAATGAAAAATTCAGAAAATGACAAAAAAAAACAAAAACAAATTCTTTCATTCTCAGTTTCTTTATCCTATACTGGATTTAAATTAAGAAGTGAACTTCTGTACGGTGCTTCTTCTGATAATAAAGGGACAATTTCAGCTTGCGCTTTTCGCATTAAAGCTCAAAGCCGTGGACAAACAGTGTGCGATATGTTGCACATGTCCAACTCTTCAGAACTTTTCATCACTACCATAGTTTCATATCCTTTAATGCTGGGAACAAAATAATAAAATTCAACTAATCCTTCCAAAGCTTCTCACTCAATTAAACTGCGTTTTATAAATTACATTTTTTGGTAAAATAAATTAATTATATAAGTAATTTATTTTAAACCACATAATGTAATTAATAGATTTTTTTTCTCGCCTTCTAGGGCAATAACATCATTTAACTTACAAGCTTTCGATGACTCTTGAATAGAAATTGATCTTCCTCTGACTTTCGGACTCCATTGTAAAAGGATTTTTGCTAGACGCTCTTTTTTTCATTCTGCTAACATGTCCAGACCACGTAGGCTTATTATGTGCGATTGTATGTACAACATCTTAATTGACTTTGTTGATGAAATGATTTTATTTTTAGCAAAATCTAATTGTATGTACAAAATTCTGTTTTACTTGCTCATGATTTCACGTACCCTTGAATTTTTAACTTTTTACACCCTTGATGTTTTTTTGCTGATTTTTGCAATAAGTCCATTTCGCTAGAGATTAGTTTTTTTTTTTTTTTTTTAGGGGGAGATTTAAGGTCCATGTCTCTGCACGTATACAGCAAAATGTTTTGCACCACTGCAATATAAGTTAATTGTTTAGTTTTAGGGAGAATATTACTACTACACAGAACCAAACTCAACATTGAAATTGCATTTCTCCCTTCATCAATTCTCTTTCCAACATCAGTTTGGCTTGACCCATCTTCTTAAAAACAAATGATACTTAAAACATGTTTTACTTTAATCCTTAACATACATACGTATAATGTTTTGGCCTCTATAAAGGGTTGTGAATTGTTGTTAAGTTGATTTCTTTACAAATTTGAATAATTGTGTCAAAATTAATCTTAAAGATCATTGATCAAACTATGTCAATAATAATAATAATAATAATAAACTTCTATTACATAGATTTTTTTTTTGTTTCATAATTTATGTATCGCTAATTAATAATTGCAAATTGGAGAGAACTTATAAAAAACTGCTAACCGAAAATATTAAATATATGTTTAAATAATACGGTTTATTAATATCAATTATATATATTTAATAATAATATTAATTATATATTTAAATAGTAATATTTCTTAATACTAATTATATGCTTCAATAATAAAATTAATTACATGAATTTAAATAATATTTATGAACATTAATTATATATATTTATAATAATAATAATTAAAAAAATCCCTGACGGCTCGGCCTACAGGCACAGGTAGATTTCGAAGACGCAGAACGTGGGGTGCCTGTTTGTCGGGAATTGCGGAAGAAATGACCTTTTTGCGATGATGCTGCAGTTGGAACCGCCTACTTCGAAACGAAACTTGTTTGCAGGCGGAGCCAGCAAGGATTTTTTTTTTTTTTTTTTTTTTTTTTTTTTTTGCTATAAGAGTTGGTCCTATAAAAAACATGTCAATATAAAAGTTTTAGATAATATTAAGAGGATTTATAATATATTTAAGCGGATTTGAAATATTGGGAATTGACGAAGTTATGATTTTTTTTCTTCTAAAACCTCCCTTCCCTCCCCCCCTTAAGGCAATTTTTAATTATATCAAAAATCTGTCATACATAAGTTTTTGGCCCTGTTCCTAGAAGTAATAATAACTTCAAACGGATTCGATACGTATAATAATAAAGAAATAATGAGGATTTTTCTGTTTTCACAAAAAGCCCCCCCATCCCCCCCCCCCCCCTTGGTTCGATTTTGCCCATTAACGAACTTGACCGAGATTTTATGACCCTTGATTTTATGTATCAGTTTCAAAAAGATGCGGGAGTTGGAACCGCCTACTTCGAAAAATAACTTGTTTGCAGGCGGAGCCGGCAGGGATTTGTTTTGTTTTTAATTTTTTTTTTTTTTGCTATAACGGTTGGTCCTATAAAAAACTTGTCAATATAAAAGTTTTAGATAATACTTAGAGGATTAATAATAAATTTACGCGGATTTGATATCTTGTGAATTGACGAAGCTATGATTTTTTTTCTCCTAAACCCCCCCCCCCTTGGGCCATTTTTAATTATATCAAAAATCTGTCATACATACATTTTCGGACCTTTTCCTAGAAGTAATAATAACTTTAAACGGATTCGATACGTATAAAAATAAAGAAATTATGAGGATTTTTCTGTTTTCACAAAAAGCCCCCCCATTCCCCCCCCCCTTGGTTCGATTTTGCCCATTAACGAACTTGACCGAGATTTTATGACCCTTGATTTTATGTATCAGTTTCGAAAAGATGAGGGAGTTGGAACCGCCTACTTCGAAAAATAACTTGTTTGCAGGCGGAGCCGGCAGGGATTTGTTTTGTTTTTAATTTTTTTTGCTATAACGGTTGGTCCTATAAAAAACTTGTCAATATAAAAGTTTTAGATAATACTAAGAGGATTAATAATAAATTTACGCGGATTTGATATCTTCTGAATTGACGAAGCTATGATATTTTTTCTTCTAAAAACCCCCTTTTTTCCCCCCCTTGGGGCTATTTTTAATTATATCAAAAATCTGTCATACATACATTTTCGGCCCTTTTCCTAGAAGTAATAATAACTTTAAACGGATTCGATACGTATAATAATAAAGAAATTATGAGGATTTTTCTGTTTTCACAAAACGCCCCCCACATTTCCCCCCCCCCCCCCCTTGGTTCGATTTTGCCCATTAACGAACTTGACCGAGATTTTATGACCCTTGATTTTATGCATCAGTTTGGAAGAGATTTATGCAGAATTTTTCCAGTTATCGTGGTCAGAAAAAAGTGACATATATATATATATATATATATATATATATAAAGTTTTGAACTGGGGGTGGTTTTGGGTTCTGGGAGTCATGAGCGGCGTAGATCTGCAAAAATTTTTCAAAATTTCCAACTTAGGTGAGAATGTAATAGGTAGTATTTCTTACGAAATCTACCTAAAAACCGAAAATCTGTAATTATGCTGGGAATATATTCGTCTTATGTACGCCACAGGACAAGGGCGCCCATAGGATTAATTTTAACGGGGGGCTGAGAAAAATCTCAACTTCCACAAAAGCTATCATACATTTTAGTAAATATTTAAGGTACTTTGCATTTTTTTCGCGATCTTTTGACGAAATTTGCATTTTTTTGTACGAATTATTAACGAAATTTGCGTTTTTTCTGCGATTTTTTGACAAAATTGGCTTTTTTCTGCGATTCTTTTACAAATTGTGTGTTTTTCCCACTATTCTTTGACGAAATTTAGATTTTTCGCGATTCTTTGACGAAATTTTTTTTTCCCGTGATCCTTTGACGAAATTTGCGTTTTATTTCGCGATCCTTTGAGGAAATTTGTGTTTTTTCGCGATTCATTCACGAAATTTTCATTTTTTCACGATTCTTAGACGAAATTTGCGTTTTCTCCATGATTCCTTGATGAATTTAGCGTTTTTATCGCGATCTTTTGACTAAATTCGTCTTTTCCCCGCGATCCTTTGACGAAATTGGTGATTTTTTTCTGCGAACGATTGACGAAATTGGTGTTTTCTGTGACCATTTGTCAAAATTTGTGATATTCTTCCGTGATATTTTTTATGTTCGAATTTGCGGAACCGAATGCCTTAAATTTTCAGACAATTCGGAACATAATCACCTTCACCACTGACCTGAGGGTACTGAATAAGGGGCTCACAACCATAGTAGACAAAGTCCATTAAAAAAAATGAGATAGTCCATTGAGAAGGTGCATAAAATCTGTTTTATCCACTGCCACAGTAAACATAGTTTGTAAACAGATGATATATACAGGGTTGCCACGTACGACTATTTTTCTATTCTATTCGCACCACTATTAAAAAGAAGAGATTTTGTAGTATATTTCTCTTGCAAATTTTATCGAATTTTATGTCAATAATTTTTGTTTTGAGAAAGTGGTGTGAGGTAGAATTAAAAAATAGTCGCCAGTGGCAGCCCTGCATATATGAGAAAGTTAAAACAGATTTTAGGGATAAAGAGTCTGTAGACTTATATCCCATGATCGGGGCGTTCAGACCCCACAACAACAACAACAAAACAGATTTGGCTCAGTGTGGGAATGGATAAAATAGATTTTATGCACCTTCTAAATGGGCTATCTGATTTTTTTTTTTAAGTGGACTTGGTCTACTATGGTTGTGAACCCCTCAAATGACCTTCCTGCAGTGGAAATTTTTGGCAGAATTGTCTATAATTTAATATGGCTGTCTGAAGTAAAGGGGGAAATGTAGTTTGTGCCAGGAGATCATTTATCATGACATTCTCATCACAGTCTTTGCTTTTCCACAAATCAAACCATGTTCTTGCTTCCGACTCCAAATTCTCAATATTATAAAAATGAGATAGCTCCTTGATTTCTTTGATAAAAACTTTTTTTTTCATATTTTTCATCATATTGGGATGAAGTAAAATTGCTTTGAATGACGTTTCATTTCAATTCAAAAACCTTGACTCAAAGGATATAATTAAAGAGTCTAAATATGGATATAGAAATGCTGCTCTGTAATATTCAAGAGGAGTCTCCATAGGAAGGTTCGAATTGTAAGATTATCTAGTAGACGGTCTATAAATTTTGATATCGATTTCTTACAATTACAATTTTCCATTAGCTCCATGAAAATTTCTGAAAATTCTTTTTCTGATTCCATTCTGTGTATAAGAAAAATCTCAAGAAGTTCCATCTTTATGTTTTGATAAACCGAATGCAAATCTTAATCTACAGATTGTAATTTGTTTACAACTGGCTCCAGATAGAAAAAATATCGAGAAATTATTTTACAATAAACTTCATAGATGTCGTTGCAGCATCTAAATGAATGTCTTGTGAGCGTGTTTCTTGGTTCGTACTATTGTCTAGAGAAAGATTACAGAGATTTTCTTTAATAGTGGCAAAATGATTAGAAAAGTATGGTGTGGACTTATGCTTTTCTGACCACATTGTTTCATATAGACCAGGAAAGTGTGATTTACAAGAATTATAAGGTTTCAGGTCGACGAAAATCATTTTGTCTTGTTCTGTAGACTTAAGATAGAGTTTTCGAGTTCGGGCTGCGTACAATCTGACACATTCAGGATTCTAATCTTTATTAGATTCGGGAAAAAGAATTTTTCAGTTAAAAATTGCACTGTACCGTTCACATTTTATTACTAAATCTCTCTCTAATTTCTTAGCGTTTTGTTCATGCAAAATCAGTTTTACCCGTGAAAATGGATCCTATGTATAACAAAATCCTTTCTTATGCAGAAAAAGTGTTATCATCTTGTAGGAAAAAAAACCACATACTAACACCGGCTGAGATAAAAATCGTCTAAAACGGAATTTGTTTCCTATCTTGTGCTTTTTCTCTTTGTAAGAAGCAGACTATTCGAAAGGACTAATTAAAAACTTATGAAAACAGAACCTGTCTAAAACAGAATCCAGCTTTAAAAGAAAAATAATTATGGTTATGACAAAATGAATTCCCAACAATTATACCTGCTAATACGTAAACCCATCTAAAACGGAAATTTCTTCCGGTGCCTTCTGATGTTGTCCAGGCAGATTTTATTATGCTTTGTTTTTACAAGATGAAGTTAAAATTTTCATATCTTGCAACAGATTTATATATATATATTTTTTACAAAACCAAAATCTAGGGGGGGGGGGCTCAAGCCCCCCCTTGCCCCCCCATATGGGCGCCCTTGCCACAGGATAGTGTGCTCATGTATGACATTTCCTCTTGCACTGCGAAGTTGCACCCTTGCCAACGTATAAATGAAAAGAAAAATGCCAGACTGGATGTCGTCCAGAAGGCTTAAATGAAAAAGCACTCGGTTTACTATTCCGGGGTATCTGGGTTCGATTCCCTGTCTGGACACATTTTTCACTCTGTTGATTATGCTTTGTTTAGCATAGTGAAAATTAATTCACATCCTTTGTCAGTGATGTTTATTTTTATTCACCAAATATGTGCATGTGAATTTTGGAAAGAAGCTTTTAAAATCATGTTGTCTATAGCGAACAATCGAACAGCTCTTAAAGAACGATTGCTACGAGATTATTTATTTTTGAGGGAACAAATATTTTTATCTCACAGATATGAAGTTTTGCGTGCATTTTTCCAACATGGACAGTAGAATTAAATGTTTTGATCATTAAAATAATGCAATTTACATGTGGGTCATTCCATGCTAAATCAGAAAATCAGCTGTGGCTGACATGTCATAGATGTTAATGAAAATCAGCATATAAGTAGATCATATTTATTTATGAGTAAATGTAAAATAATAGATTTCAAGATTGTTTATTTAAGTATTAAAACTTACATTAAAAGTTGATATACTTCGAGATTAAGATCGAGGTTGTGTCTACATGCTTGAAATTTCAATTTTCCTTATTAGCCGTAGGAGTGGAAAGACTTTATCAAAAATCATTTATAATTAGGAATGAATAATAAGTAACAGATTGGAGTGATTTAGTAATTGTCCTTTGAGTCCATAATGAGAAAAAAAAATGAAAAATTTTGAGAGGAAAATGCAATATTTCTATTACTTGTTTAAACAAGAAGGAAAGGTCTTAAGATTTTAAAATTGTTTGACGTTATAGATAAAGGTATATATTTTAAATATAGAAAATTTCATTCTTGCCTTTTTATTCCTTAATGAGAAAAAAAAAATAATGAAAAATTTTGAGAGGAAAATGCAATATTTCTATTACTTGTTTAAACATGAAGGAAAGGTCTTAAGATTTTAAAATTATTTGACGTTATAGATAAAAGTGTATATTTTAAATACAGAAACTTTCATTCTTGCCTTCAGTTTATTTTTCCTCAACAATATTTTAAATTAGAGTAGAATAAATTATTGATTTAAACGGGGCAGTGGTTATATAGTAATCAAATTTCTGTATAGATGGCAGCATTACATTTTTTTTTTTTTTTTTTTTTTGCAAGATGGCAGAGAAAGCGCTTAAATTTGAAGTGAAACAGCCCATAGAACGTATAAAATATTACCTTTTTGAAGTCATTTCTGCTTTATTAGGAATCAAAAGGCAATCTTGAATTTTTTTTCAGCATATCATGGGCTTTTTGAACTTTATGCTTCAGCAATATTGTTAATGTCAGGTTTTACCTTCATTTGATTTTTTAAGTATACATAAGAGGAAAAATTGTGATTTTGCAATTTTTTTAAAAGTTTCTAAGCTATTTTGAAGATGAAAAAAATAAATAGCAACTTCCAAATTTGAGAAATTTGGTTTTCATATGTAACATTACATCATACATCAATTTCACATACGTTTTAGGTAGCTTTCAATACAAAAAAAGTATGAAGCTACCTATTGCAGCCGTTTGGAGGAAAGCAATTCCGAAAATTTTCGATATATTTTCACCGATCATTAACCCCAGACCCCAAAACCACCCTCCGTTCAAATGTTGAGTTATATATATATATATATATATATATATATATATATATATATATATATATCCATCTATATATATATACATATCTGATCTATGTCATACGATAACGCTCGTATTTATAAATTAATTTTGATTAAACTAATTGTGTGTATTAAGCTCACCAATGCCTCAACCGAGTTCGTTGGCCAGCTTGGTCCGCCATTTTGTTTCAAGATGGCGGCTATTTAAAAATTTAAAACTAAAATAAATATACAAAAAAGTTAAAAATTCAAATTTATTTTTTAATTAAGTGTTAGGCCCTGATACAAGGATTCCAGAGAATTTTTTGTTTTACCTCTATCTTAAAAATGTCTGAGATAGAGCAGTTTGAAATTCTAGGGTGGCTGACATTTTGAAACAAGATAGCACATTAAGAAAATTTTCATTGTTGTAATCATTTTCCCAATCATACGCATAAAACTATTTATTCGTATCCGTTAGCGCCCAATTCTCGCCAAACTTGGCGACATTTGGCGAAATATCGCCAAATTTGGCGACCAAAATAAGTCTTCATAAATGAAGCCAACTTGGCTATAGCCCAATAATTTGGCGAATTTCTTATTCAAATTCAGTATTAACGTTTTCTATATTAACGTGTTCAGTAATAACGTTACTTTTGTAAACGTTTTCTTTGTATTTTAGCTTGCTGTTTTCGAGTAACATTAGCTAAAATTTTAAAACGAAGATATAGGAAAGCTATCTTTTCTCCCCCGTACCGGGAAAGCTCCCGGTACAGGCCGGAAGGACTTTTTAAATTCCTTTGATTTTTATAACGCTTTTAATTTTCTCAAAATTTTCAAATTTTCAATTTTTACAACCAATTTAAGGTCAACCATGGTGTTACGAAATTATTATTACTAAATAAATATGATAATAACTGTCCGCGGATTACAATAGTATGAAAAAAATTTATTTATGTTAAATAGTTTTCAAGATACGGAACTTTAAACTTGCAACTTTGAACGATTCCATACAAGCCATTCTATGTCACAAGTTTTTTAAATGTCCAGAACTTCCAAAATATTTTATTTTTTGTCAAGATATTTTGAATAGCTCTATTTAAATATGAATTGAATCTGTGTACCAAATTTCATTAAAATCGGTTACTATGTGGCCATGACTTTTGTTAAATTTTTGTTATTTTGCATGAAATGACCCATGTATATATTAAAAAAAGAAAACAATAAAGAAGCATATTTTAGGGAAGAAACCCGTTACAGAGGGATTTCGTTTTAACAAACTTCGCTGTATTGAGTAAATAGTGAGCATTTCAATTAATATTACTTAATTAAATGCTCACTTATAATTTCTATTTATGACTAAACATTACTCTTTTTTTTTCGTTTAAGGCACTATTTCTTTATTGGAAGGTACATTTTTTTACGGTGGGTTTCGTTTTACATTATATATATTTTTTAATCTGCCGTCTTTAACCCCTCCTCCCATTTCTATATTAATTATTTATTTATTGTTTTTTATATTCGATTATTTATTGTTTGATAATAGATTTCCTTAAAGGCTTTCTCAAATTTAAACTGTCTGCTTTCTGAGAAATTCCTGAATTTATTTATATCCGTAGACGCTTAAAATTATCAGGTCCTCTTTAAAAAATAAAATAAAATAAGAACTTGAATAGCGTTTGTCTTCTTAAATATGCGAAGAAATTTTTAGAGAATATCCTGAAATTATGTGTTTTGAATGGAATTTCTGCATGCGATAGTCTCTAAAGCATCATCTTGAGACAGCAACAGCAATTTATTCGAGATGCAAAACATTCATTCAAAAATAGAAAAACTGTTCTATTGCAAATCACTTCAATAGTGATTCCTCAAAATTTCACAATCTTACCTTAAAAAATAAGTCCACGAATTTGCCAAAAAGTTTCGCGTTGTACACCAGGAAAGCATATTTTTTCGACAAATGATTTAAAAAAAAGATTAATATAAAAAAATTCAAAAAATCACAAAATATATATATATTCCTGTATAGAGTTTGTAATTTTATATTTACATTTATTATTTTCACAGGCAGGAAAGTTTCAACTGTATAGATTTAGTATAGTTTATATAAAAAGTGTACCCAATATTGTAAAATTATATTCTATTAAATAATTAAAAAAAAAATTGCACGCTTATTTTTTACATTTACTGCTTATAACTTAAAAACTGTTTAAAAATAATAATAAGAAAATCAAATTATACATATTTATTTTAACTGTGATTTATGTCCGAATAGGAGAACAGATATTGAAACATGAAATTTATGGAACTTTTGAATGCAGAAATTCAATTCCAAAGACAGAATATTTCGCAAAAAAGATTTTTTTTTTAATGTTTATTTGGCGGTATTCTTCAGGGATTTTCTGAAATTTTCTTCCTATGGATATTTATTAATTTCCCAGTGGGAATTTCCCTTAAATATATTTTTCCGCTCCAAAAATATATATGAGACATTATAAGCCTCATTGGAATTGAGTTTAAAGTTTTTCAATTATCCTGCTGCAATATCTTCTATTTTACTCTTTTAATTCGTGCAAAGCAGTAAAAAAAGATTTCTTGTCTCTAGATGATTTATTTGATACGCCGATTTGATGTCCAATATATTATTTTTGACAGAAAATGTAATTTACCCTAAACAGCACAGTGATATCGGACATTTTTTCACTCTATTGGTTGTACGCTGTTTTGTAAAGTTATAATTCACATCCTTTGTATTTGATTAATTTACAGCGTACTTTCAGCTCTGCTGAAGAAAAATAATTAGTATGTAAATATTCACCGATTCTGGGTTTGGTTTGTCTCATGTATGACACTAAGAGGTGCTCATGAACAGTGGCGTAGCCAGGGAGGGGGTCCAAACACTCTGGATACCAGTAAAATTCTAAAGTTGTCTTCCCCTTGATTATCGCAGAAAGTTCTCCGATTACATGAGGGAAAGATGACTTTACAAAGTTAGTGGTATCAAGAGCATCTGGACCCCCACCCTGGCTACGCCACGTTCCATCTTGTGCTGCAAGGTTGTAGCCTAGCCATATAAGA
This sequence comes from Maratus michaelseni, assembly GCA_963931845.1. NCBI lineage: Eukaryota > Metazoa > Arthropoda > Arachnida > Araneae > Salticidae > Maratus > Maratus michaelseni. Next base: position 8,600,872 of record OZ007593.1, on the reverse strand, counting down.
GTGAGAGAATGTTAGATCGGATGTCGTCCGGATTGCTTAATTGGTAAAGCACTTTGTGCGCTATGTCCCGGGATCGAACCCCGGTCCGGACATTTTTTTTTCACTCTATTGGTTGTACGCTGTTTAGTAAAGTGATAATTCAAATCCTTTGTATTTCAATAAATTGAGCATTTGAATTTAAATTTTGTTTTTTAGTCTAAATATAATAAAACACGGAGTGTTGATTCCGGTACGAACCTATCCATATTGCAACAGTGGATTAACACTTCTATTTTTGCAGAGAAAAAAAAAGAAATAATGAAAAATATTCAGACACGGGGACATAAATGATTTAATTTTCACGTTTCTGCACGTTTTATAAGTGAATAAAAATTCATATTTACTGTGACGTCGCGAGAATATTGGGTATTTGTCCGTTATACAAACACTATGCCCAAATGTATGCTAATGCGCCAATTATTTCAACCCTGACCATGAAAAGGATTTTTATTGTAAACCGAGCCAAACATTGTAATTTGTTATTTATGGAACGTGAATCCGTTTTGGTACTTCTCCATTATCCCATCGACCATTTTCCAGAACAAAAAATTATCGCCAAACTATAGGATTTAACGCCAAAAATGCATGATCGTAGTATCGCATTCAATTGACGTCAGAAGCGTCACGCGTGTTTGTTATAGTCATTAAGTGATTTTTAATTTGACATTTATCTGCACTTTTAATTATGTTTTACTGATTCATTAGTTATTTCGTTAATTAAAATAACAATTACGTCCTTAAACGGCGCGGCGGTGCCATGATATGGAAAGAGAAAAAACATTGAACAAGTGGGTAAGTGTGATCGAAGATCGCTCAAAGGGTTTCGTTTAATATTCCTTTCAAAACACTTTATCCTTTCTTTAATAAATTCAAACAAATTTCATTTAGCAACAACAACAACAAAAAAAAGAGTCATGTTTTTTATAAAGTAAAAATTTACCGGTCTATTTTTTCGTTTTTTCGAATACCTAAAACTGCCGGATAGCGGGCGAAGCCCGCGATTATATTCTGTCACAATAATATCCTTCATACGGACTAAATGCAATATTTTAAAAAATAATTTCAAAATTAAACAAATTGTACACCTTCAAAATGTTAAAATATGCGAATATTTCCATAATCGGATTTCTATCACGATTCAATATGTTTCTCAAACTCATATATTTACTATTCTCTATTAGTCATATGGATACTCGCTTTGTATTATTCTCAAACATTTGAAAAATTAGTTAAACTTCCAATAGGACGTCAGATTTTCTATTTAATTCTGTAATGGCGTGATATTAATCTGCTATGTGTACATACACATACTCATACTCCTTGTATTATTGAGAAATCTTAGACATTTTCCGTTTTATTACCACTATGACGTCAATCAATTTCATTTCATATTTATCTTTTTTTCTATTAGTGAAACTTTTTATTTCATTTTCATTTTTCACGTGGAAATCGTCTGACAGAAAATTAATTATTGTAGAAAGAATTTCATCATGGACTTTTAATTTTTGGCATCTACTATAACGAAAATTGTTTCAATTTAATAGGAAAAGGCTGTTAGAATTTTGGTTTTTTATCTCTAATTATTAAAATAATACGAATTTTTCAAATTTTAATATTTTGTGCTCTTTACAGCTGGTATTCATCTATATACATAAAGTTTCAACTCTGTAAGTTATATAGTTTTTGAGAATGGCTCTGTGACGGACAGACAACAGAGCGGGAGTAATAGGGTTTCGTGAGATGAACGAAACCCTAAAAAATGTTGCGATGTATAGTTACGTGCAACAAATCAGTTTCATTCAACTGACGTCACAAACATTTACTCAGAAGCCGAGAGAGATAATTAAAAAAAATAATGTAAATAAACAAATACCCAAGATTATTTTTTTTCTGTTATCATTAATATACTCGTATTGTAAATTTTATTGTTTAAACATACTGATAATTGACACTTTGGTGAGTGGTGCTTTTTCCAAATTTCTTGTTTTTTTTTTTTTTTTTTTTTTTTTTTTTCATTTATTCCAATGACAACGTTTTTGCATTTGTTTATTTGGCGTTGCAATTTGGTGAATAGTTTGGCGATAGTTCGTTTTATGGAAAGTGGTCGACGGGATAATAGAGAAGTATCTAACTTTTTCATTGTTAGGGTTTCGTACATCTTAGGAAGCCCTATTAATCCCGCTGCGTTGTCTGTCCGTCACTGAGCCATTCTCAGAAACTATGTAACTTACAGAGTTGAAACTTGGTGTATATCTAGCTGAATACCAGCTATAAAGCTCAAAATATTAAAATTTGAAAAAATCGTATTATTTTAATAAATAGAGATAAAAAATCAAAAATCTAACAGCCTTTTCCTATCAAATTTAAACATTTTTCGTTAAAGCAGTTGCCAAAAATTAAAAATCCACAATGAAATTCTTTCTACAATAATTAATTTTCTACTGAACGATTTCCACTTGATAAATGAAAATGAAATAAAAAGTTTCACCCATTGAAACAAATATTAATGTGAAATAAAAATGATTGACGTCATAGTGGTAATAAAACGGAAATTTTCAAAGATTTCTCAATAATACAAGGAGGTTGAGTATGTGTATGTACACAAAGCAGATTAATATCACGTCATTAGAGAATTAAAAAGAAAATCTGACGTCCTATTGGAAGTTTAACGAATTTTTCAAATGTTTGAGAATAATACAAAGCGAGTATCAATACGAGTAATAGAGAATAGTAAATATATGAGTTTGAGAAACATATTGAATCAGGATAAAAATCCTACTATGGAAATATTCGCATATTTTAACAGTTTAAAGGTGTACAACATGTTTAATTTTGAAATTATTTTTTTAAATATTGCATTTAGTCCGCATGACACATATTATTATGACAGAATATAATAGCGGGCTTCGCCCGATATCGGGCTGGTTTAGATATTCGAAAAAAATAAAAAATAGACCGGTAATATTTTACTTTATAAAAAATATGAGTTTTTTTTTTTTTTTTTGTTTCTAAACGAAATTTATTTGGATTTATTAAAGAAAGGATAAAGTGTTTTGAAAGGAATACTAAACGAAACCCTTTGAGCAATTTTCGATCACACTTACCCACTTGTTATTATTTAACCCTAACCTTGCAAAACATTTTAATTTGCTATTTTTCGTATCAAGTACATTTTCTACTGACTTTTATTAATGACGTTGAGATGGATTTTACCATTTGGCAATTACCAGATGATGAGAAATCTGCGATAAAATTGTTTCAGGAATTTGGAATTATGTATAAAAAAAAAAATGGTTTTGTTCAAAAAACCCATGAAATGAAATTATGGATGTGTTCTGAATTTCATCCGCAATGGAGATGTAGCTTACGAAAGAAAACATGGTTTGAAGCTTCGCGGTTGTGGTTTTGTTAACCAGAATATTTATTCCATCAAACTTACAAAACAAAAACAAATGTTTGAAGATAGCAAAATTCACGCGCGAAAAAAAAAAACAAAAAAAACAATCTATTTTAACTGCATTAGAGGATGACGTCATTCGCATTGGGAAAAACATCGAAGAAAGAGAAATAAATTGAATAAACACAAAATACAGTTTAATTTAATATAACGAAACATACATTTTAGGCTACACGTGAAATACTACTTCTTCGATAGATCTATATATATATATATATATATATATACTACTAAAACACAATTATACATTTTACACTAACCACACTATATAGCCAAAAACAAATACCATATATCAACTGAACACTAAAATATAACCAATTAAAACTATAATAGGAATATAATCAAACACAAAATACTAACGAAAAATCAATACCAGGAAAATTAAACCTGAAGGCAGGAGGGCATGGCTAACAACATGCACTGCAGGGTTAAAACCGGCCTCTACGCTCGCAACATCCCCCTTCTCCTGCCGAGACCAAATTAATTCAAACTATCAACCAAAACACCAAGCTACACACAGCAGTAACCAACTCTATCTGAACTCATCAAACAACTGATCTAGGCCACGCTTAGCATTCAAAAATGAATTCATTTCATTTCTATATTTACTTCTACCTATAAAATTAATCATGTTTCTCCGTACAAAATTCACAGGGTAACCCTGCATCAATGCCATGTTAATCCACTTCATGAATTCGCCAACCGCATATATATATATATATAATATAATATATATATTCCATCTTGTAATGCAAGATTGTAATTGGTAAAGCACTTGGTGCGCAATACCAAGGGATCCGGGATCGAACCCCGGTCTGGACATTTTTCACTCTAATGGTTGTACGCTGTTTAGTAAAGTGATAATTCACATCCTTTGTATTTCATTAATAACATTCATATATATATATATATATATATATATATATATAATATATATTAATTATATAATATAATATCGATAATATATAAGTATAACGCAATATATTTATGGTGCCAAGAGTTGACATCGATTGAGTTTTGTGAGCTGCAATTTGAAATGAACCACAACAACGACAGGAAGAGCTATTTTTATTTTGCGCCAATGCTTTGTGTTCACGATCAAATGGAAAGATCTGTGGGCGTAATAAAATTATAGAAGTCGATGAAAGTCTATTTACCTGAAGAAAAAGCAATGTAGGACGTGTTCTTCCTCTTCAATGGGTATTACTGTGTTTATATCGTGAAACACAGGGAAGTTTCCTTACTCCTATTCCTGATCGTGCTGTTAAATTTTAATGGCGGCAATGTAGTTGATGGAAGTATTATCCACACAGATTGCCGGAGAGGATATAAAGCAGATGAACTGGATAGGATCCTTTCACAGTAAATCACAAATATAATTTTGTTGACCCTAACACTGTATGTCATACCCAAAATGTTGAGAGATTATGGGACATTGCAAAATCGGGGGGCATTTGTCATCATTTACAGTCGTATCTCATAGTGTTCATATGGCGACGTTCATTCAAATAATGAAATGTTTACTGCGATGCTAAAACACATTTGTCATTTCATGCCAGCAGTTTAATACGAGTTTTATTTTATTACTTAATTGTTTAACAATTATTATTTTTCTTTTTTTTTAAGTATGTAATCTGTGTTGATTTAATAAAATAGTGCGTTAAAAGTCTGAAATTTTCAAACGTTATATTTTTTAAATGTTCACTTTCGTTTCAACTTTTTTTTTTTTTTTTTTTTTTCCATTTACGCGAATTTTATTTTGCGCCAACTATTACGCTTGTCGACAATGGTGTTTGTATAATGGTAAAGTACCTAAAAAATAAGTTACATTCATTAAATAACAAATCCAATGTTTGACACGGTTTGCAGTAGAAAACCTTTGACGGATCAAGGTTGAAATACCGGGTGGTTATAATATCAGTATCTCTATTTGAAGCTGTCTGTAGCTTGAAGGAATAATCCGAATGAAACCAAAATCGGTACACATACTAGTCGAGAAGAGGGAAGAAGAATGGAACAATAAAGCAAATTGCAATAATCGCCGACAGATGGCGCTTTTGAATGTGAAATGTAATGTGTAATACGAGAACAAAGAATTAAGGCGTAAAACATAATTTATTGGAAAGTGTCACAGTCAATGTTAGTTACGCTTTCGCATGGCGGTGCCAATCCAGTTCAGGTTCCACATGGCCATTGTGCAGGAGGACACAATCCAGGCGGTACACGATATGCTCAACTGCGGAATGTAACGCATCAGTAGTGATTTTTCCCAAATGTTTTTATAAGTGATCATTAAAGTCATCATACAAACTCGACAGAGTTTCTCGCCAAACATAAGAAACAGCAATGCATTGAACCGTAAATGAAAGGAATTTCCGCCAATGAATGCCAAACGATTTTACAATTTTTTTCTTTTTTTTTTTTTTTTAACTCTGTCTAGTTTATATTTTGCGGACGGGACAAAACGAGTTTTTGACTCATCTATATCTCGCGTTCTATTTATGACAGAAACAAAATTCTTGATTCTACGGAATGGGGCGTGCCACGGGACTAAGAATTCAAAAGTAAAGCAAAATTCGACGAATAGCTTTTCAGTAAATGCGATTTTAAAAGTGCTGTTTTTGGCACTTTTTAAATCTTGTTCAGACCAAAAACTGTTGACAGGGCTACAGCAATGTGTAATTATCGGATTTTTACGCGGTTTACGTTATTTGAATCGTTTTTATGAGTAGTTCGGATCTTTGTAAGTTTCATGTAAAAATATTAATTAGTTTTTGATTTATATCAGTTTAAAGTTGTTGATTCCTATACTTAACATAGAGCAAAAAACAGTTGACAGTGTTACAGCAATGTGTAATTATCGGATTTTTATGTGGTTTACGTTATTTGAATCGTTTTTATGAGTAGTTCGGACCTTTGTAAGTTTCATGTAAAAATATTAATTAGTTTTTGATTTATATCAGTTTAAAGTTATTGATTCCTATACTTAACATAGAGCAAAAAACTGTTGACAGGGCTACATCAATGTGTAACTATCGGATTTTTACGCGGTTTACGTTATTTGAATCGTTTTTATGAGTAGTTTAAACCTTTGTAAGTTTCATGCAAAAATATTAATTAGTTTTTGATTTATATCAGTTTAAAGTTATTGATTCCTATATAACATAGAGCAAAAAAAATAATAAATGACCCAACTCTTTTAGGAATGGTCGTATACACATGATATTAAGATATGTTATTACACTCGACCCAAGTAAGCTTCCTATTATAAAAAATCTTAACATTTAAGGTTCGTTTACAGGGTCTCACAAAAGATCTTTTGATATAGGGCTAAAGAGTTGTGTAATTATCCGATTTTTACGCGGTTTGCAGCATTTGAATTGTTTTTATAAGTAGTTCAAATGTTTAATATTTCGTGTAAAAATATTAATTATTTTTTTATGTATACCACTTTAAAGTGATTTATTCCTATACTTAAGATGAAGCAAACAAAATATTAAATGGTCTAACTCTTTAAAAAAAAAACGTATGCGCATGATGTTAAAATATGTTACTACGAACTACCTAAGTTAGTTCCCTATTGTAAAACAGAAGTGTAGAATTTATTGTTCGTTTACAGGGTAACTCAAAAGATTTTTTAATAAGACTAAAAAGTTGTGTAATTAGCAAATTTTTACGTTGAAGTACATGATTCCTGTATTTAACACAGAGGAAAAACAATAGTAAATTTCATAACTTTTGTCAAATTCGCTATATACACAAGATATTCAAATATGTTACTACATCCTTTCTATTGTAAAGCGGCATTGAAGCATATACGTTTCGTTTACAGAGTCTCTTAGAAGATCTTGATTACACTACAACCGATGTATATTTACTGACTGAGATGTATTTTAATGATTTTACACTGTTTCAATCTCTGTAAGGTTTCATTATCTCGCTTTAAAATTTAATATAAGATCATTTTGTCCGACTGAAATCTCGTCGATGTTAAGCTCTAAATCTATTAATATATAGTATTTTCATCGATTAAAAAAACTGTGTTTATTTATAAATATATAATTCTAGCGTATTAGGAATTGATTGAAATAGCGATTACAAAATTCCAACTTTACGTTCATCCGCTGAGTAATAGAATGTAAAAATGTTGATACCCCAAGATTACAGGTTTTGCGTTTAAATATTTGCCGTTCATCGAATCCCCGGCTATGACGAACTTAAAATGCTAAATTTCGTATACAATAGGTGATCGGTAACGAACTGTTCGGTTACCGAACAAATCGGTTAACGAACACTTTCGCGTGAGATTTTTATGTTCGGAGAACGAACTCCTCTCGAAACAAAGCCATGATGAAGCAATGCCGTGTTTCATATTTGCCAAGCTATACTTATTGCCTCTATTGTCAACTTTGAGACCATTTTAACAGTTGCATACATATGTCCTAATTAATTCATGGACTGCCGGAGATTGGGGACCTATATTTTAGGACTGTATGAACAGAAATCACTTTAATAGTTTTTATACTTTTGCAAACGTTGCGAATTTTGTATTTTTCAAATTCTCGAAACGTTGAGTTAAAAAATTTAAACAAATAAAAAACTTCTAAGGTGCTCAGTAATTTTCAAAAATAATATATTTAATATGTTAGTATAAAAATCCCTGTAAATTTTTATACTAATAGAAATAGGTTCGTAGGAAAAAAAAAAATGTTGATTATTCTCGGTAAAGTATGCTCCATAAACTTATCGTTGTAGTTGACCGAAAAAAGGTGCTTCTTATTTTTCCACATTTTTCTGAAACTGTAGTATTTTAATTAGTTTGTAAACTACTGTAAAATTGTGTAATTTTTTGTTTTTGAATGTATATAAACGGAAGAGTGATATAAACAAAAGAAAAAGGAAAATAAATATGTCATAAATAATCTGATGAATACAATGTAAGGAAATTAATATAAAAGTTTCCCCGTTGTTATGGTAGCGACATGTACATTGGAATAAGTCACTCAATAAATTGCATAATTCTGATGTATAATTATGTTTATAGCATCACTATTATTTTTTTGCCCCTTTTATCTTTTATTTTCTCAATAAAAATGGAATCCGTATAATTGAAATTAAATACCTTACAAAAAGGAGTGATATCTCATCAAAAACAACTCGTTGTAAATGATCCCGCCAAGCCACAAACCTAAACCGTCAGTCACAAAAAGAAGTGATATCACATAAAAAGAAGCGATATAGAAGTGCATACTCCGAGTCCCGTGTAAAAATCTATCACCACTCATAATGTTTCCAAAGGACTCGGAGTGAGGTACAGTATGTGAAAACTGCTTGGCGACCTGCAGGCTTTTATAATGTTTGCGTTTCCTGCAATGACATATGACTATATTATTTTAATTTAATTTAATTTAATTTAATTTATTTATTTTGCTCCCATAAAATTGTAAAAAGTTGAAGCTTCTGTGTTTGCATGTCCTTTCTTATTTATGAGCTTGAAAAATCAATTTGTTGATTTTATTTACCATTATTTAAACTAGAAACACCACTCTTACGAAGAGGATTTTTTAAGTAAACATGTAAAGATTTTGAGTTTGTAATATATATATATATATATATAATGATCATACGCATATTAATAACATTGTACCTTATAATAAATGTTAACTAAATTGAGATATATTGCAGTAATTCTAACGTAAGCGGAATCGCATAGATCTGGGGAAAAATCCGTTCTGCCAGTATACAAAAATATTTAAAAAAGGATGTAACAAAAATTAAAAATTTATTTTTTTCGATTTTCAAAATTGATATACAGTAAACTTCCGATTATCCGTCACTCACGGGACCGACGGGGTGGCGGATAATCGAAATAGACGGATAATCGAAAGACCATTATTAAAATCACATTTCTATCTGTTGGTTTATAAATAACAATATTTAAACGCCTGATTTTTTATTCGCTGTGTATTTCATGAATGGAAAACACAATTAATAATAACAAATAAATTTATGAGATCAATTTAAAATTTTACAGAGTAAATATATAGTTACCTGTTTTCATCCAAAATAATCCGTAATACATTTTTGTTTGCAGTTTGCTTGTGCTTTTACAGCAGCAAGATTGCGAATTTTACGTAATAAAAGTACTTGAGTTGCATCGGCTTCATCTTGCATATCAAACCAATTAATGCTCTTGGAGAGCATTGTCTCCACTTCTGCATGACTGACTCCTGGGTCATCATTTTCCGATTCATCAGATTCATCCGCTTCAGGTTTCCCTGGATTCAAAATATTTTGGATAATTTCGTCATCCGTAAATTCTCCATAACCAATAGCATTGTTACCACAATTAAGCCAGTCTTTCATTTCATCTGCAGAAATTTCTTTTAAACATGGTACGTTTGATACCAAGGTCAATATCTCTGTATCATCATCAAGTACATCTTCTGTTCTGGTAGTATTGGTAGCATCTTCCGGTGTATCAATAGTGTGAGGCCACAATTTTCTCCAGCTTCTCTGCAAAGTCTGTTCACATAAATCATTCCAGGCATCAGCCAAGTTGTATATGGCATCTTTGATACTGTACGATTTCCAAAAATCGAAGACATTTGATTCGTTATCAGCGAGTAGCAGATTTTGAATAAAAGCTTTCCGATAACGTCTTTTCATCGATTCAATGACACTTTGATCCATCGGTTGTATCAGTGATGTTGTATTAGGTGGAAGAAATAAACACTTGATGTTACCGTCAGTTGATTCTAAATTTTCCGGATGTGGTCCTGCATTATCAAGCAGCAAGATTGCTTTCTGCGGAAGATTACTTTTTATTAAATGAGCTTTAACTCCGGGAACAAAGATATCAAAAAACCACTTCTTAAAAATATCTTGTGTCATCCAGGAACTTTTTTGATTATAATAATTGACAGGCAGTGCTTTCATGTTAATATTCTTAAAAGCTCTGGGTTTCTTAGATTTCCCTATGGCGGAAATCGATGGCTCCCTGCTGCGTTGCAAATTAACAAAACAGTAATACGATCTTTCTGAAGTTTAAAACCAGCAGCATTTTTTTCACAACCTGATGCAAGTGTTTTAGTATGAAGAGCTTTCCAGTTCAAGCCAGTCTCATCACAATTATAAACTTGATTTCGTGTTAAATCCAAGTTTTCTACTGTCTCTAAAAACTTCTTTCGAAATTCCTCAATGCATTCAGTACTATTAGCACTGAGTTTCTCCCCAGTAATGGCCAATTGTCTAATTCCATGCCGAGATTTAAACCTAGTAAGCCACCCGTCACTTCCTTTAAAGCAGGTTTCACCACCAAGTTTTCTATTCATTTCTATGGCTTTTTCACAAGTCATAGGTCCAGAAATTGGAATTCCTTGAGTACGTTTTTGAATGAACCATTGATAAACAGCGCAGTCCAATTGTTCATCCTTTGCAGTTTTCATAGTTTTTCGCGCTCCACCATCTGCGGTTTCTAACTTGCTGGCATAATTTTCAATTTTTTCTGAATTTTTCTTTAAATCTTTTACAGTAGATCGCCCTATACCATACTCTTTAGACAAATAAGTAGCAGTTTCACCTTTTTTTAAACGTTTGATAATCGTCAGTTTATCATTCAAATTAAGAACAATTCGTTTTCTTTTTGTGTCCATTTTGTCCTCTCAAAAATTCAGCATTAAATCAACTAAAATCAAACCTGCACCTGCAACCTGATTGTCGCCCTCAAAAAAAGAAAGAAAAAAAAAACTGCGAAGCAAACACACACTATCGAACGTAGCTAGCCAATCAGCGACAGAGCAGTGGTCAAAAGAGGAAAATCACATTCCTTTATTTCCCCCCCTCACCCACACTGCATAACTTTTTCCACGTTTAATAAAATTCCACGTTTCCAGCTGCAGTTTAGCTGACGTCAGACAAGCATTTTTCTCGGAATAGTGCCGCCTCACTCGGGTTCACTACTGAACAGAACATGCGTGTTTTTGTTGTTCGTTTCTGATTGGAAAAAAAATGGAAAGGGAGGGGGGGGGGTGGCGGTTAACCGAGGATGGCGGTTGATCGAATGGCGGATAATCGGAAGTCTACTGTACTGCATATATTATAAAAGCCTGCAGGTCGTCAAGCAGTTTTCACATACTGTACCTCACTCCGAGTCCTTTGGAAACATTATGAGTGGTGATAGATTTTTACACGGGACTCGGAGTATGCACTTCTATATCGCTTCTTTTTATGTGATATCACTTCTTTTTGTGACTGATGTTTTAGGTTTGTGGCTTGGCGGGATCATTTACAACGAGTTGTTTTTGATGAGATTGAGGTTTGCGACACCTCCACGGTACACAATTGCATTTGCACCGACAGACATTCTTCTTCCCCCTTCTCGAATAGTAAGTGCACCGATTTTTGTTTTATTCGGGTTATTCTTTCAAGCTACAGACAGTTTCAAATAGATATATATTATAACCACCTTTGTAAATGGCGCATTAGCATACATTTTGGCTTGGTGCTGGTATAACGAAAAAGTACCAAAATGAAAGTACAGCACAAGCTGTACAAGAACGACTTAATAACGACCACAATGAAAATTGTTTACCGCATATTTTACGTAAATTAGATGAAATTATGAGACACAATCCTTTTGCACAAGCATTTAAAATGCTTAGTGAGTTTGAACGTGAACAGCAAAAGCATGTTAGACGATACAATCTTCCACTATACATCTTTCCTTATTGTCGATGAATAGCATATGAATATTTTTATCAATTATTTCAAATTTAAACTGAACTAGTCGTTGGGGGCCACCGTAATACTTACCCATCATGGATATGCATAATATAAAATATGGAAATAAAACATGCCTAAATTATTTATAAAATGCATTGCCATTCGAATAAAATTGTGGCTTGATGACGTCCTACAATTTAAAGGGTCTATGACTGAATTGTGTAAAATAAACATCCTTATAACTCCAAAAAGGATAATCCTATTAACTAATGGTTTATTGCATCGGATGAAGCATCTCCTTTGCATTTAAAAAATATGTTTGAATTGAAACGGATGAAATACAGTGGCAAGAAAAATCGAAGCGTGTGGCAAATAGGATGACAAATATCTCGGTAACTCATGACTTCATTCTTGATGCAAAATTTATGTTTTTTTAGTGTCTTTCATAGTCATTCCTTAAAATAAACAATTTCGAAAATTTTCTTGTACCTTTTATCAGAACGACTCTTTCGAGAGTCCGAAAAAAAAGAGTTCCGGATCATCGAGATGACTGAAATTCAATAAGCTTCTTCCCATTATTATATACTAACTACATACCAAAGATCAAGTCTCTATCTCAATTTGTTCGGGAGATAAAGCGTTTACAGACACACACACAGACAGACAAACGGCATATATATAAAAAAATTTCTAAAAATATGTTTTTCGGAATCTCTCGTGTCTGAAACGTGTCAAAAATTTTAGTTTCGATTTTTAAAACGATCCCAATACTTACCCTATACTAATGTATGATGGGTATTTACACTAGTCATAAATATAAAATAAACCCGTGCAGCAACTATGTACCACTTTATCTTTATTGAACATTTTTTGTAATAATCATTGTTGCGGTACTTTATTTTTGTGGCAACACTGATCTGAGGAAAACCTTTCATGTCATTTATGAAAACAATGTCGATTTATTTTTTAATTAACTGCAATTTTTAATCAAAAAACTTTTTTTACGAAATATGAGTGTACTGTGTCAGAAGCCGCTTCAAAATCCTTCTGCGTTTTTTATTAACACTTTCCAACAAAGTTGAAAAGTGTTTATGTATTCGGTTTGTCTGTCTGTCTGTCTGTGCTCTAACTCAGTTAAATAGGGTCGGATTGACATGCATTTGATATATTTTATTGAAGTTTACTATTGCGTGCTCGGTATTGAAACTGAAGTGTGTAGCACATATAGTTTTTTTACAGGGGTACTCAAAAGAATTCCGTTACATTACGGTTTATGGGGAAAATCGTTTGCGGTTTACGTTAATGAGGTTACATAATTTCAAACATATTGAAATTGATATAGATCACTGCGGTGCACTACAAGAGCTTACTACAGAATGTGCATAAAACTTATAGTTCTGTACAGGGACACTCAAAAGAATTCCGTTACTTTACGGTCTTTTGATAAAAATTGTCTAAGGTTGATTTTAATGATGTTTCACTATTTTAAACATATTAAAATTGATATAGATCACTAATGCGCATTACAAGAGGCTTACTACAGAATAGTGTGTGGTCATCGTTCATTGAGAGGGACACACAAAAGAATTCGGTATTTTATGTTAACAATAATTGCTGGAACTGCGTTTTCATTTGCTGAACGTGTTTTTAAATGTAACTCCATTTTTTCCCCTTTTACTTCGTGTGTATAAATTCGATAGATCCTATACAGGACAGCATAAAAGTTCTCGGAGCACATTTCCGTTTATTGACGAAAATTCCAGAAGAGGAATTTTAAACTGTTCTACGCGTTTCCTAATTGAACTAAAATTTAGCATTATTTGTTTCGGTAATCAATTTATTTCGGTATTAATTAATTTGTTTCGGTATTAATGTTTCGGTAATCATTGTATCTCATGTACAGTGATTACCGAAACATTTTTACATGAGATATTATTCATTTCCTGGAGGAGATGTGGAATTTTCGTGGTTGAAAATTAGTATTACTTTTAAAAATAGGATAAAATTTCTCGTACAACGAGATGGTTAATCTAAAGAAATTAGCGTAGTAAAACGCATCCATACAACCGGAAATAGCACAATTACTGGAAGATGAGATCATAAACAGCTATCACAAAAAATACTTTATAGCGCCAAATCACGTTTGCTATTTAGTGAATTGGCAGTGGACACGATTGTGAATGATTACCCAATAGGTTTAAAAGTTTTCAAATGTGACTTTTTTTTTTTGGGGGGGGGGGGGATTTAGTATGCTATTGCCATCAAGTAGTACAGGATGTACTTAGATAAGATCTTACATCAAAACTGTTTATCCGAAAGAAAGATTGTAATTACACCAGATTTCTAAAATAGATATAAGTGAAATAGAGTAGATTCAGTTTACACTTCCATAAGTTGCTTTTGTTCAAGAGATATTATTCAACTTATCCATCAGATGCAGGTGTTTCGTGGTTGGCAGGTAAGTAAATACTGCTATTTGAGTATTAGAATAACATGAAATTATTTTCGAAACTGTTGCTAATCCTAATAAAACCACAGTATATAAAACGAAATCCAATATATAGTATAATTATTAACACAATCAATAGGAAATCACGAATATAAATTTAACAGGGTTACGTGGGATTCAGTGGGGGGGGGGGGGGGGGCTCTGTCCCCCTGAAAAAATGTACTTTTTATCTAAAAAACTACATGAATAAGAAGTTCACAAGAATTTCAGAAATCATTGCATAAACCGTGTTTAATTGAACGCTTCTAATTTTTGAAAACCTTCGAAGTGTTTTATATGCCTATAAATACTATGTATGTAATATAAAAAATTAAATTGAGGATTGTAAGATGCTAAATATGAAAAGGGATATTAAAAACAATGATTTTCAGTGCTGATGTTGATCTGTAGATTTACTAGTTATATGCTATGCACAAAACAAGCTAATTGAAAGCAAGCAATGACATACATATATGATTAAGCAATGAAAGAATACACAGGCAGAGACGACATGTTTGTTAGAAACAATTTATTACAGAGAAAATAATACAGTTATTTTCGTGTAAAAGAATACTGCAAGAAAAAAGATAAATGCAATACAGTTAATCACATGACACTGGGACATAGAACTGTTCATTCTCTCTTTTTTTTTTTACTATCCCCTTTTTTGCTTTGTGTATAATTTATTGAACAGGCCCATTTTCTACGCCACCTAAAAGGAAAAGAACAAAGGTTTAAAATTACTTGATGAGGATTTTTTTTAAATTATTTAATTGATTGTATATTACTATATTTAACAGTTTGTTGGCTTACATTATAAGAACTAGGTATCTTATTTTTTCATATATACACTGCTGTTCAAAAATTAAGGGACAGTGAGCGGACTTAAATGCGATATTTAAAAAAAATCAATTTCAAAATTAAACAGGTTGCATAGATACCTTCAAAATATTAAAATGTGCCATTATTTCCATAATCCAGTTTTTTTTGTTTTATTTTAGCATGATTCAATACGTCCCTCAAACTCATAGGATGTTATAATCACTTTCTGACGTCTTATCTACTTGCTTTCTCTATTACTCATACAGATACTCTCTTTGTGTGATTCTCAAACATTTGAAAAAGTCCGTTAAACTTCCAATAGGACGTTATAATAATTTTCTTTTTAATTCTCTAATGACGTGCTATTAACTTGCTTTCTGTACTAACACATACTCATACTCCTTGTATTATTGAGAAATGTTTGAAAATTTATGTTTTATAACCAATAGGACGTCCTATTCATCTCTTTTTTCAATGGGTGAAACTTTTTATTTCATTTTCATTTTTCGTGTGGAAATCTTTCAATAGAAAATGAATTATTGTAAAAATAATTTTATTGTGGATTTTTAATGGTTGGCAACTGCTATAACGAAAAAATGTTTCAATTGAATAGGAAAAGACTGTTAGATTTTTGGTTTTTTATCTCTCTCTATTAAAATAATACGTTTTTTTTTCAACTTTTATGATTTTCAGCTTCATAGTCGGTATTCCTCTATAAGTACACAAAATTTCATGTCTGTACGTTATATAGTTTCTGAGAACCGGCACTGTGACGAGCAGACAACGGAGCGGGAGTAATAGGGTTTCGTGAGATGCACGAAACCCTAATAAAAATGAGCAAGTAAATTTGAGCATACTTAAACAATTCAAAGTATGTGACAGTATAGCATTTATATCATGAAATAAATGTCTATAAAAGAGCTTTTGAACCAGCAATGTTATGTTCTGAAGAAGATTATTTATTTAAATAAAAAAGTACTATTCTTGAAAAAAGAAAAAAAAAAGTTGAATATTCAAAATAATCTATATAAGTCATGACAAATTGAATTATCTGTCCAAATTTTTACACTTCGTTATAAAGATTCAACAATGCTTTACCCAAAAATATAAAGTAAAAATTTTTTTTAATTCATATCTAATAATATAAAATATAATCCTCATAAACTATCATGAAAAAGGTGTAATATCTCAAACATTCTCACAAAAACTACCGAGATTGTTTTTATCGATTATATGCCAAAGAATCAAAAGAACTAAACCGTTTTTATTATTGTTCAAGAGAAAGAAAAAGAAAAAAGTTTGTTTCGTTTGTTTTTCTTTGATTATATCTAAAAATGGGATAAAATTTTATTTTTGTCGTTCTCTTCCAATTTTTATCTTTGTTTTTCTATTTTTTTCCCTTTTCTTCCAATAATCTATTGAAACTGTGATATGTACGGAATGCTTACTGGGCATTTTGAAAAAATATTTTTACTTAAATCGTCTTAGATTTTTACTTTCTTCTATCTTTACAAGAAGAAAGCATTGGATTCATGAAAATTTTCGATCTCCGGTTTTTGACGAATTTATATTTTTTAGAAGGTCTTGAACACGATTTGACTGTTTCTAGAAAACGTCTGTCTGTGTAGCTATCTGTATATGACAAAAAATTTGTGGGCGCTCTATCTCAAGAACGAATGCGTGGAATTTACTAAAACTTTAGATTCAGTTAGACCTTCATATAAATTAGTGACGGTTAGGTTTTGGTGTAAATAGCCCAACAGGTGGCGCTGCTATGCCGAATTATTCATAATTTTCGAGATAGCCATATCTCAAGAACTATATCTCATCACAGAATTTCATCAAACTTCCGATTCTGTTATATAATGACATACATAGACGTTGATTACGTTTTGGTGTAAACAGCCCAAGAGGTGCGCGCTTCTATGCTACTTTTTTATGATTTTCACGGTAGCTATATCTCAAGAACTAATGCACAGAATTTCATCAAACTTATGATTATCTTCGACCTTGACTTAAATAGACGATGATGACGATTTGGTGTAAATAGCCCAACAGGTGGCGCTGCTGTGCTACTTTTTTCACGATTTTCACGGTAGCTCTATCTCAAGAACTAATGCACATAATTTAATTAAACTACAGATTCAGTTAGACGTTGACATAAGTTGTTCTTGATTAGGATTTGGTGTAAATTTCCCAACAGGAGGCGCTTCTATGCTTCATTTTGAAAGATTTATACAGTGATAGTCCTATCTGAAGAACAAATGCACGGAATTTATAAGAAAACTTTAGATTCAGTTAGATTTTGATATAAATTGGTGCTGATTCGTTTTCGGTGTATATGAAACCTGTATGAGACAGAAACAAGTTTTGGGACTCCCACATCCGACTACTTTTTCTTGCTTTTTCATAATCGCATTATGATATTATAGAATATTTACGATAAGAAATAAATATCATATATTCTAATACGAGCAAATCTTGTGTGTGTGTGGTTATATACATATGCAAATTTTATCTTAAAAACAACTCAAAGTTTTTGACGAAATTTTGTATCCACGTTTGTATCGTTTTAGAGCACCAGAAAACCATTGGGCTAGGTAACATATTCGAGAAAATCCGATTAGTGGGTCCTTTTGGGTCACCATGGATCAGGGTCAAGCTAATTGTATATAAAAAACGGTTCAAACGATTTTGACTAAATTTTTTATCCTACCATTTTCGGGCACGAGAAGACTATTGAGCTGGATCACATGTTCGAGAACTTTCGATTAGTGGGTCATTTTTGGGACATCGCGGGTTAAGTTAATTTTATCTGAAAAACGGCTTTAATGATTTTGATTAAATTTTGTATTCTGCGAGTTTCGAGCACGAGAAAATCATTGGGCTAGGTCACATGTCCGAGAAAATTCGATTAATAGGTCATTTTTGGGTCACTATGGGTCAAGATAATTTTATCTAAAAAACGGCTCAGACTATTTCGACTAAATTTTGAATCCTATGGTTTTCGGGCACGAGAAGACTGCTGGGCTAGCTCACATGTTCGAGAAAATTCGATTAGTGGGTCATTATGGGTCAAGGTATTAGATAGCTTTCAATACTAAAAAGTATAAAGCTACCTATTGCAGCCGTTCGGAGGAAAGCAGTTCCGGAAAATTTCGATATATTTTCACCGATCATGACCCCCAGACCCCAAAACCACCCTCCGTTCAAATGTTGATTTATATATATAGATATATCCATATATATATATATATATATGACCTATGTCATACGATAACGTTCGTATTTATAAATCGATTTTAATGAAACTAATTGTGTGTATTAAGCTCACCAATGTCTCGACCGAGTTCGTTGGCCAGATTGGTCCGCCATTTTGTTTCAAGATGGCGGCCATTTAAAAATTTTAAACTAAAATAAATATACAAAAAAATTAAAAATTCAAATTTATTTTTTAATTACGTGTTAGGCCTTGATACAAGGATTCCAGAGCATTTTTTGGTTTACCTCTATCTTAAAAAATGGCTGAGATAGAGCAGTTTGAAATTCTAGGGTGGCTGACATTTTGAAACAAAACAGCACATTAACGCGATTACTCGCAAATTATTTTCTTTCATTGTTGTAATAATTTTCCCAATCATACCCATAAAACTATATATTCATATCCGTTAGCGCCAAAATTGGCGACATTGGCGACAAAAGTGGCAAAATTGGCGACATTTGGCGAAATATCGCCAAATTTGGCGAGCAAAATATGTCTTCATAAATGAAGGCAATTTGGCTATTGCTCAATAATTTGCCGAATTTCTTATTCAAATTCAGTATTAACGAATCTTTTGTAAACGTTTCTTTGCATTTTAACTTGCTGTTTTCGTGTAACATTAGCTAAAATTTTAAAACGAAGATATAGGAAAGCTACCTTTTCCTCCCGGTACAGGCCGGAAGGACTTTTTTAATCTTAAAAACGGATCAGAGGATTTGAACTAAATTTAGTATCCAACAGCTTTAGGGAACGAGAAGACTAGGGCTAGGTCACATGTTCGAGAAATTTCGATTAGTGGATCATTTTGGTCATGGGTCCATTTGGTCATATTTGAATTCAAAGCTAATTTTGACCGAGCATAGCTTGGTCTTCCCTGCTCGTAAATATATTAACTAAACAAAATTTAAACAAAGATTTAAGAATAGATTATTTTAACTGAAAATTGGAACGTAAGCCATATTTTGTAATAAAAAAAAATAGTGTAGTTATTCAATTGTAGTTATTTTTTTAAGACTTTTCTCGAGATTTCTCTTAGAAAAATTAGAGAGTATTCCTGTCAACAATAAACACCTTTTTAGAAGAAGAATAAGGAAAGCATATTAGTATCAAATTTACTAAAAAGTCCTTTTAAAATTTTAAAGGGCTGCTTAATACTGCTAAAGAACACCTTTTTAAGTATAAGAATGAGAGCAATAATTTACTCGAGAATTCCCGTAGAAGATTTAAAGAGCATTGTTGAAAAAAAAAAGACATTTTTTAAAGCACAAAATGAAAGCAAAAAGTCCTTCCGGCCTGTACCGAGAGGAAAAGGTAGCTTTCCTATATCTTCGTTTTAAAATTTTAGCTAATGTTACATGAAAACAGCAAGCTAAAAAAACGCAAAGAAAACGTTTACAAAAGATTCGTTAATACTGAATTTGAATAAGAAATTCGCCAAATTATTGAGCTATAGCCAAATTGGCTTCATTTATGAAGACTTATTTTAGTCGCCAAATTTGGCGATATTTCGCCAAATGTCGCCAAGTTTGGCGAGAATTTGACGCTAACGGATATGAATATATAGTTTTATGCGTATGATTGAGAAAATGATTACAACAATGAAAATTTTTGTAATGTGCTGTCTTGTTTCAAAATGTCAGCCACCCTAGAATTTCAAACTGCTCTATCTCAGCCATTTTTTAAGATAGAAGTAAAACAAAAAATGCTCTGGAATCTTTGTATCAAGGCCTAACACTTAATTAAAAAATAAATTTGATTTTTTAACTTTTTTGTATATTTATTTTAGTTTTAAATTTTTAAATGGCCGTTATCTTGAAACAAAAGGGCGGACCAAGCTGGCCAACGAACTCGGTCGAGACATTGGTGAGCTTAATACACACAATTAGTTTAATCAAAATTGATTTATTATTATTGATTATTATTGAAATGGATATATCGATATATATAAATCAACATTTGAACGGAGGGTGGTTTTGGGGTCTGGGGGTCATGATCGGTGAAAATATATCGAAATTTTCCGGAACTGCTTTCCTCCGAATGGAACTAGGTACTTTTTACTTTTTTGTATTGAAAGCTACCTAAAAGTTTAAGGGACAAAAGCTCTCTTAAAAGTTTAAAGGACAGTTTTATTAAATAACCATTTGAAAGCAGAATAATGAAAGCAATAGTTTGATTTTACTGAGGACTTCTTTCAGAAATTTTAGAGAGTAATTGCTATTAAGGGCTGTTTAATAGCCTCTGCTTGTTAACTAGGAGAAGACCCTTTAAATGCCTCAGAGGAGGACTTAAAGGAATCGACTGGGAGCAGGGACTTGATGTCCAATCCGCACCTTCCATCGGTGCAGCCTGTTAGTACCCTTGCCTAGTGCATGGGGAACGAACGCGGATGGGCTTCCTCCAACCCGCTTGGCCAGCGTGGAGGAATTTGGCCACCTCCCCCCTTATTTTACCATGAATTCACAAAACAAATCACGGCCCTCAATTCCCGGCAGTCTGCATGTTCCTGATTACGGCAGCGATCAGAAAGACATGAAGACAGAGGGTGCTAAGAATCACCGGGCTCGGTTTGGCTGCCATAAGTTGATGACCTTGGCTACGTATAATGGACGATCCTTATCTTCTGAAAGTCGTTTACAGGAACTTGAAGAAGAATTAGAAAGAATCAACTGGGACATCCTAGGATTATGCGAAATAAGAAGAAAAGGTGAAGAGAAGATTGATCTTGCCAGTGGACATGTATTGTACTACAGAGGTACAGAAGATGGAAAAACAAGTGGTGTAGGATTTCTGATTCATAAAAGGTGGAAGAATCACATCGTAGAATATGATAGTGCATCAGATAGAGTTGCAAGGTTAGTTATACAAGTGTCAAAAAGATACAAACTGCAAATTACCCAAGTTTATGCACCAACAATTAGCTATACTGATGAAGAAATTGAGGATTTCTATGAAGAAGTAGCTTCAATGCATCAAAAAGGAAAATGCTACATAAAATTAATAATGGGAGACTGGAATGCTAGAATTGGGGAAAAAAAGAAAGGTGAGTTCTCAGTAGGAATTCATGGATATGGGGTGCGTAATGAAAGAGGAAACAGATTGATTGAATTTGCAGAATGTGAACAGATGTATATCATGAATTCATTTTTCAAGAAAAAGCCACAAAGAAAATGGACATGGCGTAGTGCAAATGGCTCAACAAGTGAAATCGACTACATCTTGACAAACAAAAAGCATCTTATTCAGGATTGCAGCGTTCTCAATAACTTCAATACAGGAAGCGATCACAGGTTAGTTAGATGCAAACTGCTTTTAAATACTAAAGTGGAAAGAATGAAGCTTTTGCAATGCTCAAAGAAATCAGTCGATATTATAAATCTCCAGAAACATAAAGAAGAATTTAATTTAGAACTTAAAAATCGTTTTCAAGTACTTCAATCAATCTTAGAAGAAGAACAAGATGTTACAGTAGTGAACAAGAAAATAACAAATACTCTACAAGAAATTGCAAGGACGATAGCTGGTGAAGCACAAGTAAAGCAAACAAAGAAAATAACAGAAGAAACAAGAAGACTGATGAAGAAACGCAGAGAATTTAAAATGAAGAAAAACTATCCTAAATTGAGAGTTGAATATGCAGAATTATGTAAAACGGTAAGAAAATGTGTTACAGAAGATATCAGAAAATTTAACTGTGATCTTGTCAAAAAAGTTCTAGAAGATAACAAAAGTTTAAAATCAGCTAAGCGCAAACTGTGTGTTGGAAGAAAAGGTATTTTTGCACTGAAGACAGCAGATGGAACAATCACCAAAATCAATAATGAAATAGTACACATTGTCGAAAAATTCTATAACGATCTATATAAATGTGAAGATCAAAGGGAAATCAACCTACGTGATCCACTAGTAAACATAACAGAAACTGAAGAGATAATCCCAGTGATGACAGATGAAGTTGTACAAGCCATTAGAGGCATGAAAAAAGGTAAATGCCCTGGCGAAGATGGAATTACAATTGATCTTATCAAAGAAGCAGGAGAAGAATTTGCAAAAATGCTAGCCTTACTGTTTTCCAAATGTCTCGAGAAATCAGATATACCAGAAGATTGGAATAATGCTGTGATGGTGTTACTTTATAAGAAAGGAGAAAAGGAAAACATTAAAAACTACCGTCCAATCAGCTTACTGTCAGTGATTTATAAAATTTTCACCAAAGTTTTAACGACAAGACTTGAATCAGCTCTGGACTCAGCTCAACCTAGAGAACAAGCAGGATTTCGAAGTGGATTTAGCACAATGGATCATATTCAAACAGTAAGGGAAGTTATAGGAAAACATAAAGAATATAATTTACCTCTCTGTCTTGCCTTTATTGATTATGAAAAAGCATTTGATTCGGTCTACACATCTGCAGTAATTACTTCTCTGGAGAACATTGGTATAGACAAACCTTATATCAATATCATAAAGAAGATCTACAAGAAAGCAACAGCCACCATCCGTTTGGACAAAGGAAAAGCGAAGATCAAGCTTGAAAGAGGAGTAAGACAAGGAGACACCATTTCGCCTAAGCTTTTTACTGCTGTCTTAGAGAGTATTTTCAAGAAGCTGGATTGGGAAAACAAAGGGATTAGAATAAATGGGGAATATTTAAGCCATCTCCGGTTTGCTGATGATATTTTAATTTTCAGTAATAGCCCTGAAGAATTGCAAAATATGCTAAAAGATTTGGCAGAAGCTAGCATTAATGTGGGATTAAAAATAAATTTGGAAAAGACTAAGGTGATGTTATTTGCATCAAAAAAGAAAATCGTCTACAACAACACTGAGATTAAAGATGTTGAAAGTTATGTGTACCTTGGACAAGAAATATCTTCAGACAACAGTATCATGAATGAAATCAATAGAAGAATAAGAAATGGATGGAGTGCTTTTGGGAAGAACAATATTATTCTGAAAAGTAACATGCCTCTTTGTTTGAAAAGAAAGGTGTTTAACCAATGTGTTTTGCCTGCACTAACTTATGGAGCAGAAACTTGGACACTAACAAAACGGATGGTACAAAGATTACAAACAACACAGCGAAGTATGGAAAGATGTATGCTAGGCATAACCAGAAGAGACCGAAAGAGAATAACGTGGATAAGAAGTCAGACGAAAGTTTTTGACATTATCGAGAGAATTAAATGGCTAAAATGGAAATGGGCTGGGCACATTGCAAGAAGACAAGACAATAGATGGAGCACAAACACCCTACAGTGGTATCCCAGAGATGTAAAACGACCAAGAAGACGACCTCAAGTAAGATGGAGTGACGAAATCAGAAAAGTGGCCGGTGTTAATTGGATGACTAAAGCACTAGACAGGCAACAATGGAAAAATCTGGGGGAGACCTACATCCAGCAGTGGATTGAAAACGGTTGATGATGATGCTGATGATGATGAATTGCTATTAAAGAATATTCTCCGAAGCAGAATATCAAAAGCAATAGTTTGACTTTACTAAGGAATTCTCGGAAAAACTGTAGCGAACACTTTTATTGAAGAATATTTTCTGAGACAGAACAATGAACACAGTAGTTTGGCTTTAGAAATGAATTCTCTCAGAAACTTTAGAGAACGCTGCTATCAAAGAATACTTGCTGAAGCACAACAATGAAATCAATATTTTAACTTTACAAAGGAATTCTGTCAGAAGCTTTAGAGAACACTGCTTTTGAAGAATACTTACTGAATCACAACAATGAAAGCAATATTTTAACTTTACAAAGGAATTTTCTCAGAAACTATAGAGAACACTGTTTTTAAAGAATACTTAATGAAGCAAAACAATGAAAGAAATCATTTAACTTTACAAAGGAATTCTCTCAGAAATTTTAGAGAACGCTGCTATCAAAGAATACTTACTGAAGCACAACAATGAAAGCAATGTTTTAACTTTACAAAGGAATTATCCCAGAAGCTTTAGAGAACGCTGCTATCAAAGAATACTTACTGAAGCACAACAATGAAATCAATATTTGAATTTTACAAAGGAATTATCTCAGAAACTTTAGAGAACACTGTTTTTAAAGAATACTTAATGAAGCAAAACAATGAAAGCAATCATTTAACTTTACAAAAGCATTTTCTCAGAAACTTTAGAGAATACTGCTTATGGAGAATATTTACTGAAGCAGAACAATGAACACAATAATTTGACTTTAAAAAATAATTCTCACAGAAACTTTAGAGAACGCTGCTATTAAAGAATACTTTCTGAAGTAGAACAATGAAAAAAAAAATAGTTTACTAAAGAATTATCTTCGAAACGTTCTAACGTTTAAGACAGCTTTTTGAAATAGAACATTACATTGACTTTTCTTTAAAACGTTTTTACTACTGCTGTTTATAATGCTGTTATTATACTGCTGTTTATAAATATTTTTTTAATCGGAAAAATGGAAGAATTTACCCAAGAATTCTTTTATGAAGCATAAATAGGTTATTCTTAAGCTTCTATGCTCCATTTTAACATTTTATTGTCTAATTTAGGCTAGCATAACAAACTCACAATAAAACTGCAAATATCTTGAAAATAAAATAACTTTTGAAATACTTCCAAAGTTTTTTTTATTTTTAGTACTAAGATGGAGAATACAATTTGAAACATTTTTGTAATTGAAAAGATATTTCTAAAACTAACAGAATTAGCCACTGGACAACCATAAGAGGTATATTACATACATGTGTACAGTCCTGAAAAATACAAAGGGATCACTTCCTACTAGTTCTGCTGTAAATAATCACATGAAAGAGATATAAGCACCTATATGTGACTAAGAATAATATCTATTATTAAAGGCAATGGATAAATTATATTTCAGGGGCCGTCTACATATAAAATATTGCATCCACTTTCATTTTTCAAAAATGTAACACCCAACTTTTGACATTTTATTTGAATTCCTCTTATCTAATGGGGGAAAAAATGCATTTTTCTTAAATCTTCATATAGTTAGAAGGGTTGAATGATTGAGGATTAAAGATAAAAACCAGAAGCTTTAATGTATATCTTCCCAAATAGTCTTATGATTGAAATATTTCTTATGGAGATGCAATAAATGGACCCAAACAATATTTTGGTTCAAACACATTTTTTTTTTTATTTATAAAATTTTTCAATAAATTCATATTCGGAAAATTTATGAATTATGACCAACTTTAATCTATATTAATCAAAGAAATATGTTTGCCTGTGTGTGTGTTATTTGCAATGGCTGGGGACGCCGTGGTCTGTAAATTTGGACAAGGATAGACGAAAGTAAGTCCGAATGGATCTGAGACTCAGATTATTCCTTTTTTGATAATTAGCCAAGATATTCATTAAAATCTTCATAAAACTCTAATGAACGAGCGATCGCTTCTGCGCATTTCCGAGGAAAACCTAGAGTTTATAATCCCGACCACTCGGGGTCCAAAGGAAAAAAAAAAAAAGGACACCAACGATAAGCCGAAAACTTCGTGGTAATACTGATGGTATGTTTCAATAAAACAAATGCCAAAATTTACTACTTCAAAAAATATATCACATTTTCTGAAGGTCTCTTTCAAATTCTCAGTTTTTCATGCCTTTTTAAATCGAAATCGGTTGGTTGGTTGGTTGATTTTATGACGGCCGATTATCTAAACGAGGGATATAGGCTCTACGGAAATAAAAATTAAAAAAAATATGAAGAAATCCACCTATTGCTTTGGTTATGAAAATAGTGTTTGATTTTTTTTTTTTTTTTTTAGTATAAAAATACGAATTTTACGTGTAACAATAAAACAATTTGCTGAAAATTTTCAAATCAATCTTTATGGTCAATCTTTATGGAATTTTTTACCCATACAATTCACGTGCATCTACTTATTTAATTTAATTTTTTAAACACCATGCAGCACTAACTTACTTTTGTCCCCTTTAAAGCTGCCCTTATATATATTGTACTTATACTGCTCCTTCATTTTAGTCTGAGTTGGAGAGGTGCCACTTGACGAAGGGTTCTCCTGCGATCCTGTACGGGGTTAGTGAGTTAGTATGTTAGTAAACCATGTTAATCACAATACACACAACTGACATTAACGACACATAAACTAATGAACAATACCTACACAGTGTGTCCCAAAAATTTCCCAGACTGGTCCTATAAACAAAAATCAAGAACTGAAATGAAAAATTTGACCTATGTTTATTCGAAATAGTCCACGCCTGACTCAACACACTTTTCACAACGAATGTAATAGTCATCAAATCACTTCACGAAGTTCGCCTTTGCAATGAGCGTCTAATAGTCGGTCGTAGTCACTTGGGGTGGTCCCCTTTAGGTGAAATTTCAACTTAAGGAACAGGGAATAGTCACAGGGACATAAATCTGGTGAATAAGGAGGACGACGACCCCTTTAGAAGCCAGAAACTCTCGCACAAGGATTGAAGTGTGTGCTGGTGCGTTGTCGTGCAAGAATGACCAACTACCTTGCTGACGGTAGTGGGCACGAGCTCTGCGTACTCGGGCCATGAAATGCTTCAGTATTTCCAAATAGCAACGTCCATTAACAACAGTAACTTCAATTTTATGTTCGTTCGTTATTCGATCTTCGCTAGCCTCGACATGATCACGTTACACTGTTACAACAAACCGGATGCACTTAGCGTCACACAACAGATAACAATGTGAAATGGTACCGCTTTACAAGACGAAGTGTAGCCCTGCTTTCGATATCTCCTGCGGACACGCAGCGCCATCTATTGGACGGTTATTTAGACAGTTCGGGAATTTTCGGGACGGACTGTGTATACTAGTTCAAACTAGACAGAAACTTTTTATACTGTTAATGACATAGATTGAATATAAGCATTTTAAATGTTAGTAAGTTTAGTAAAAAGTTTAACAATAAAGCAGACAAAATATCACCAATGATTAGAAATAATAAACTAATAATACCAATTTTGTTAATTATTTCCGAACATATAAGCATTTGACCACATTTAGAGTAATATATTTTTTAACTAGTAGAAAACAAAACTAAATTTAAAAAAATTAAATTTACTAATGATTCCAAATTATATTTTATGTTGTACTTGTCACAACTGATATTCTAAACAAGAAATATATACAGAAACATTTATACACTAGTTGCCAAAATTATGAAAACAGTTTGGGAAAAATGCTTTTTAGAAGATTGATGATTCAAAACATTAAATCTTTCTTAGTAACCAGGGCTTAATTTGCGCCAGAACCCACCGGAGCTTAGCTCCGGTACTTCTCCGTTTTTAGTCAATATTTAAATATGGGCCAGCATTCACTGGAGCTCATAAACATTGTGCTCCGGAGCCCAGTTCAATAACGCTTCGGAAAATTGAATCCAAATTACCCTTTCCTTTCTCTCCCATCTCCAATCTTTTACTTTCTTTTGTATCAAAACACTTATAAGTGACGTAATGTGTCCCTCACGTAAGAGATGGAGATGAAACAGGCTTGATTTTTATATCATTCTTCGTGTTTCTGTAGAGGCTCGAGCTCCATCTGTCTTAAATTCAAAATTCTATTTCCATTTCAAATCATTTTAAGAGTCAACAGAAATAGTCTATTCTGCATAACTGCGAACTATTCATTTTTTGAGTTAACACTCTTTCAGATCCATAATCATTAGCTTATTGAATCGCAGAATTCTGCGATTAAATAACATTAAGATTAGGCTAAGGTTTCTATTTGGAAGTAGTAATCACTAAAAAGTGGAATAGCTTATTATACGCAGATAAATGTATTTAAAAATTTTATTTTACTAAATAAAAAAACAATGCTTTAAATTTTGAAAATAATTTATGAAATATGAATATGCAGATTGCAGTGACGGAGGATCGGGGAGGAAGGGGGGAGGGGGTACACTACGGGTGTTAGTACTGCAGAATATTAGGGCACCGGTACTTTTTTTCTTAGAAATTAAGCCCTGCTCAGTGACATTCAAAAACATGTTCGAATATCCTTAAGGATGGGTTTAATGTTTATATTCTACACTGCTTTTACCAAAGTACGAGTACAAGTATGTACTGTTTATATTCTTAATTTGTTTTTAATTTAAATAGTTTATTGAAAGTTTTATGATTTATTCGCATTTGGCACGAATGGCTGAATGCTTTTGCTTTTCCCTCTAACCGCTAATTTGGTCGTTATATTGGTTATATTTGGTCGTGGGTTTTATAAAAGTTTTTGATTGATTGCACATACAAATATTGGATTTTAAAACTTATAAGTTTTACAACTTATTTTGTAAACTATACCATCCAACTAATCAAAACTTTTTTTTCTGTACATTAATTATTAATAATTTTATAACATTTGTGTGAAGTCCTGTGAGTAAAGATATGCTTTAAGTGCTCTGCTTATAAATTGGAGTCGTTACCCTATTACGCTACAGTATCAAAATGCTCAAATAATAATTAAAAATATGTATTATTCATTTGTGACATAAAACTAGTGCTCTGCTTATAAATTGGAGTCGCTAACCTATTACGCTACAATAGCAAAATGCCCAAATAATAATTAAAAATATGTATTATTCGCATTTGTGACATAAAACTAGTGCTCTGCTTATAAATTGGAGTCACTAACCTACTACGCTACAATAGCAAAATGCTCAAATAATAATTAAAAATATGTATTATTCATTTGTGACATACAACTAGTGCTCTGCTTATAAATTGGAGTCACTAACCTACTACGCTACAATAGTAAAATGCTCAAATAATAATTAAAAATATGTATTATTCATTTGTGACATAAAACTAGTGCTCTGCTTATAAATTGGAGTCGCTAACCTACTACGCTACAATAGTAAAATGCTCAAATAATAATTAAAAATATGTATTATTCATTTGTGACATAAAACTAGTGCTCTGCTTATAAATTGGAGTCGCGAACCTACTACGCTACAATAGTAAAATGCTCAAATAATAATTAAAAATATGTATTATTCATTTGTGACTTAAAACTAGTGCTCTGCTTATAAATGGGAGTCGCTGACCTACTACGCTACAATAGCATAATGCTCAAATAATAATTAAAAATATGTATTATTCATTTGTGACTTAAAACTAGTGCTCTGCTTATAAATGGGAGTCGCTGACTTACTACGCTACAATAGCAAAATGCTCAAATAATAATTAAAAATATGTATTATTCATTTGTGACATAAAACTAACAAACTCTTTCCGCGATATTATACACTGTAAAATAAAGACAAATTTTTCCTCATCTACGACAATATATTATAACCACGAACGAATATATGCAATAACCTTTTCCGAGTGGACCCATGATTCTTAAAACCGTTCTTTATATTAGAAACCTTAGAAATCAATATACAGGGTGTTCAGAAATTATTGGACACATTACAAAATTATGTAAATCAAACGCTAGATGGTATAGAAACAAAATATCTTTACTAATTTACAATAGAAGTGCAAAAGTTAGTAATCTCCATGTCAGATCGCTTGGTTGATCGCCGTAGTAGGTCAAAGCGATACTCGATTTCATTCCAGGTATTTACAAGCATCTGAGAAGTTATGAATTGAATAGCAGCTGTGATAATTTTTTTCGCAGTTTTTAAAGTTGTTGATTAATAGAATATTTTTGATTAATTGAATACTGGTTATTGTCATTCCTAGAATTTTACCCAACATATGTATTAGTCGTGGTGGTCCGATTCCTTGGCCTCCTCGATATTCAGATTTAACTCCTTTGGATTTTTTAATGTAGGTTTTTGTGCGTATCAGACGCCTTTTATTAATTTGCGGGAATTGAAGCAGCGTGTCACAGCTGTTATTCAATTAAAATAACTCCTCAGAGGCTTGTAAATACATGGAATGGAATTGAGTATCGCTTGGACCTTACTACGGCGATCAACCAAGCGATCTCACATGGAGATTATTAACTTTGGTACTTCTATTGTAAGTTAGTAAATATATTTTGTTTCTATACCATCTAGTTTTCGTTTTACATAATTTTATAATGTTTCAATATTTCCGAGATTAGAAGCATTTATAATTTTTTTCCCACTACCATTAATTTTCGGAGAAGTTTCCGCGTAATTTTTACAGCGTATTCATCAATTTTTTCAAATCCTAATATTGTTTTTTAGGATGCTATTAATTTTCAATAAAACATTTTCTGTTGTGTAATTTGATTTATACATGCACGAGTAACAAAATGATATTAATTTTAATGTTAATGTTAATGCTGTTAATGTATCATGCTTGTCTGTAAAAAATATGCTTGTTGAACATGAACATACTTACTTGAATCGATGGCATACGAAAAAACTATATTCCAGTTGAGAAAACGGATTAATTACACTAAAAAAAAATACTCGGATTTATTTCCGAAAATCATTAACAGAAAAAAAAAACTTTTTATAAATGTTTTTTTAAATCTAATAATCATAAATCTTTAATATACAGGTTTCTGACGCTTTTAATGATACATAATGCTTTTCAAAATCGTTCAACTCAGAAGAAGTTATTGTTTATTTTCATTTGTGGTTACAATACCATAATGATTTTTATAAATGATTTTCCCGGTTTAATTACCTCATAAATTTTGATTTAAAAACTTGACGAAAAATATTATTACATATTCGTAAATTACAGCTCAAAAAGTTTTTTTAGTAACACACACAATTCAAGTTACCTATGTCACAACTGAAAACGTTATTAATCAAATAACGATTATAATCAAATAATAATTAGTATTAAAATGTTATCAAATTAATTAAAGAATTATTGATGAATTATGTAATAGGTATCTCTCTAACTGTGTACTCATAATTCATTAACAGGTTTCTTGATAAATTTGGTAAAATTTTAATATTAATTATTATTTGATTATAATCGTTATTTGATTAATAGCGTTTTGAGTTGCACCTTTACTAATATGTAACTTTGTTTGTGTTATTAAGAAAACTGTAATTTATGAATATGTAATAATATTTTCGTCCTAGTTTTAAATCAAAAGTTATGAGGTAAGGAAACGAGGACAATCATTTATGGATACCCTGTATATTTTCGTAGATTAAGAAATATTTTACAGTGTGCAAAATTCAACACAAATCACCCACAAAGTCAGTTTTTAGTCTGAAATCATTCATATATCAGGATTCAGCGATGAAACGAACATAAATTTAATTACCTTGTAATTAGTGCGGTTAATTGAGGACTAGCTTTTGTAGAAATAATACGGCTTTAATATCTGGAGTAAGGCATGAATTCTATTTACAGGATACATACAAATTATATACAGGTTTTAAGGAGAAAAGGGAGGACTTCTGCCGCAATTTATCGGTCGTTAATGCATGGGCGATACCAGAGCTCTGTCCACATTTACTCGAAAAGAAAATTTGAAGAGAATTTTAACATTCCGCTCTCAGGCCAGAGATGCAAAATCACTAAGTCATCAAATTTATTGTGTGTCAAGTTTTGCAAGCCTTGTTAATTATCAAGAGAAAGTGCTCTGCCTCTCTTGTTATGGGACGGCTGTTGTTATGGGAAATTATAACCACATCCCATTCACATAAATACTGAATTATATTTCAGATATTTATTGCTCAGTTTGAAAGATTTATTGTGTGATATAAAACCAAACCAACTATTCAGTAAAACAATAATAATAGTAATAAAAACTTACTTTCGACACATCCTGGGCTGCCATCTGTGGCTCGAACAAATCCGTAGCAACACTCGTACTTGGTCATTTCCATTTTAGCTCCTTCATTCGTCTGTACCCTGGAACGTATTAAACGAAATGCGATGAGTGTATTATTCGAGTTTTTAAGCACATAGAGGGTGAGTCAGAAAAATGCATACACACTTTGAATAATTATGACTCTACTTTTATTCATATATAATTAATTGCAAAAGAATCTACATAAAATTGTATCACTTTTTCTCCTACCGCAGATGTCCAAAATGATGACCGCTCTGGTCAATACACTGCTTATAACAGCGTGGGCTATTTATTCACACACTTATACGTATAATAGAAATTTGACCGTTTCCATTGAAAAGTCTGAAAACGGTCGAATGTCTCCAGAAATATACATCGGATTTGATAAACGGAAAAATACGTGTTCAATATTTTAGAAAAATGGCAACATTGATATACCTATATAATTTCTCAAAAATATTAATTTTTTT
The DNA here is from genome assembly GCA_963931845.1 of Maratus michaelseni. NCBI lineage: Eukaryota > Metazoa > Arthropoda > Arachnida > Araneae > Salticidae > Maratus > Maratus michaelseni. The sequence continues at coordinate 8,567,871 of OZ007593.1, read as the reverse complement.
ATTGAATAGAATTTTACTTTCTCTGTTGTAGCAACTGTATATATACAGGGTGTCCAATTAAACGAGTCCCCTTTAACCCCTTCGGGACCGGCGACCTTTACACAAATTTTATTCGGTTGGCACCACTTTTTTTAAAAAAGCTACCTTTACTTAAACAATCACAAAAATGGTCTAATTAGACAAAGCGAATATTACTTTTTTTTTTTTTTTTACTGATGTCTAAAACAAATTCTGTATGCTCTTTTTGAGAGTGCATATATGCACCCATGGTCCCGAATGGGTTAAAGTTATCTTCTGGCAAAACTACTGGTCAGAAAGCTGTGAAATTTTGTGAAGGACATAATAAAGGAATGGGAATTTGTTAAAGCGAAAAAAAAATGAGTTCAAAAATTCGCCACCAGTGGGCGTTTTTAATGATTTACACATTTAGCATATACTTATGATAATTTACATATTTTATTGCAACTAAACATGTTCTACATGACGGCCATCACTTTCAGCTACCAGCTGGAATCGTAAGATAGAATAGAATGTTCCACAGAACAGAATGTTACCGCAGTGTGTTTTGGGAAATGCTAAAAACATGTCGTGAAAAAAGTACTGTTAAACATCTTTTGTTGTAATAAAATTTGTAAACTATCGCAAAGGTATGCTAAATGTGTAATGTATCAGAAACGCCATCTGGTGGCGAAATTTTGAAATATTTTTTTTAACAAATTCATATTTCTTCATTATGGCCTTCACAAAATTTCACAACTTTCTGACCAATAATTTCGTCTGTAGACAACTTTAAAGTGGGGTCGTTTAATTATGGACTTCCTGTATATACAGGGGGCAACGGAATGATGACCGACTCACCTTCGTATGCAGACGTATTTGTCGTTGTTTCCCCTGCAGCTCTGGGATTCGTGGCTGTAGTCGAAGGTGCTGCTCCCTTCGAATCCGTCGCTCATCCAGTCCTTCATCTCTTGCGGTTCTTCCATCATCTTCTTCGTCTCGCACACGTTGGATCTGGAATTGAAATGAAATGCGTTCGCAAATATTCAGATTTTATGTGCAATAGCTGTTGCACTCGTATGCAAAAATGCACGAACACAAAATTTATTTTATGTGCAGATTTTCATATTATACGAGGGAAAGTCATTAAGTAAGTCACAAAAGATAATCGCTTGGGGCTAAGTCGAAGCTCTACAGCTTCGGATGTTGAAGAAGTTGCAAGATGATGTTCACAGAGGATGAAAAGGTTCAACTAGAAGTCCTAATGTGGGTGAGACGGCAACCCGAAGAATGTTGTGCAGCTGGTGTTGGGGCACTGATAAGACGGTGATGTATAAGTGCATAAATATGGGTGGAGAATAGGATGAGAAATAAAAATAGTTTTGAAGTGAATATCATTGTAAGTTATTATTGAATTACATTTTGTGACTTACTTAATGACTTTACCTCTTTGTTATTCATTTTTTTTATGAAATTAAGTTTCAATACACTTTTACAAACAATTCATTAAAATTCTGTTAGATTAAAATTATATATTATGCCCCAATATTCAATACACGACAATGTAAAAAAAAGCATTGTTATTATTTCAGTGAAAAAATGAGTTATATCGCCTGTTATTAGGATACGATTCATTTGCGTCATAAAATAAGTACATTGCAAGTTGGCAACATGTTATATTTTGTTGACACTGACTGAAAAGTTCAATGGTAAACTCAAGCCTAGCTTTGAAAATTTCATAACTTGATATTGATATTTGGATTCTTTTTTTTCTCCATTTAATATCTCTTTCTCCGGAAACAACTATACAAAAAACGGAAGGTAGATTATAGGATTGCTATAATGAAACAATTTTAGTACACAAATTCTGTTTTTAAATTCAGTAAACGGAAATAATAGAACTCCATCTTAAACAGGACGTTATCACCGTGGAAACCTAGAATCATTATCTTTCATGGGATATCATTGAATTAATGACGTAGGATAGGATTTAATAGAATAAAGAAAACTTTTATTAATATCTTTTTTAAGCTTTGATTCGATTTTCATAAAATTTGAAAGGACTCGACAAAATTCTGCAACGATAATATCATATATACGAGCAAATCTTGTGTGTGGTTATATATATATATATATGCAAATTTTATCTTAAAAACGGCTCTAACGATTTTGACGAAATTTTGTATCCTAGCGTTTAGGGGCACCAGAAAACCATTGGGCTAGGTCACATGTTCGAGAAAATTCGATTAGTGGGTCATTTTGGGTCATGGTCAAGTTAATTGTATCTAAAAAACGGTTCAATCGATTTTGACGAAATTTTGTATCCGACCATTTTCGGGCACGAGAAGACTATTGGGCTGGGTCACATGTTCGAGAACTTTTGATTAGGGGGTCATTTGTGGGTCAACGAGGGTCAAATTAATTTTATCTAAAAAACGGCTCTAACGATTTTGATTAAATTTTGTGTCCTACGAGTTTTGAGCACGATAAAATCATTGGGCTAGGTCTCATGTCCGAGAAACTTCGATTAGTGGGTCATTGTGGGTCAAGATCTAAAAAGCGGCTCAATTTACACTAAATTTTGCATCCAATGGTTTTCGGGCACGACAAGACTGTTGGGCACATGTTCGAGAAAATTCAATTAGTGGGTCATTTTGGGTCATGGTCAAGCTAATTGTATCTAAAAAGTGGTTCAAACGATTTTGACGAAATTTTGTATCCGACTATTTTCGGGCACAAGAAGACTATTGGGCTGGGTCACATGTTCGCGAACTTTCAACTAGTGGGTCATTTTTGGGTCAACGCGGGTCAAGTTTGTTTTATCTGAATAACGTCTCTAACGATTTCGATTAAATTTTGTATCCTACGAGATTCGAGCACGAGAAAATCATTGGGAGGTCACATGTTCGAGAAAATTCGATTAGTGGGTCACTTCTGGGTCATTGTGGTTCAAGATCTAAAAAGCGGCCCAATTTACACTAAATTTTGCATCCAATGGTTTTCGAGCACGAGAAGACTGTTGGGCTAGGTCACATGTTCGAGAAAATTCAATTAGTGGGTCATTTTGGTCATGGGTCATGATATTTGAACTCAAATTTAATTTTGACCGAGCATAGCTCGGTCTTCCCTGCTGGTAGGTATTAAATTTCAAACCATTCGGTTGGGTAGTTTTTGTGCTGTTCTATGCGGACAGACGGACTGACTAGACGACGACTCTAGGGGCTACGTATTTGTATAATTGCGAACGCACCTAAAAATGAATGTTTTAAAATAATATTCTGTCAGCGTTGGAAAGTATGTCTTAATCTATGCCTGATGTACGATTTTTAGGGTTTCGTTCATATCACGAAACCCTATTCGTCCTGCTATGTTGTCTGTCCGTCACAGAGCCGGTTCTCAGAAACTATATAACTTGCAGACTTGAAATTTTGTGTACTTATAGCTGAATACCTACTATGAAGATGAAAATAATAAAATAAATAAAATAGTATTATTAGGTGCGTTCGTAATTATATAAATACGTAGCACCTATTGTCGTCGCTTGGTCTGTCCGTCTGGCCGCCCTCCCGTCCGCCTGTCTGTCCGTCCGTCCGTCTGTCTGTCCGTCCGTCCGCATATAACAACGCATAAACTACCCAACCGAATGGTTTGAGATTTAAGATATATTATCTTTGCAGAATTTTGTCGAGACATTTCAAATTTTATTAAAATCGAATCAAAACTTTAGGAAATATTAATAAAAATATTTATTAAGAAATTTGAATTTTTTTTTTAAATCGGTGCTTTCTTGTTAGAGGAGCTTCCGATGGATGTTAAATCGTCAAGCGACCGAGATACTTATTTTATGACAGAAATTAATCTGCTGACGATATCATTCATTTCACAGAATTACAAATCATCTAGGTCTGAATATTTATATAACTAGCTATAGTACGAACGCACCTCATTTGTCACGTTCGACGTACAATTTCCAACTTGTTTTAATAATGTTCTGTCAGCGTTGAAAAGTATGTCTTAATCTATGTCTGATGTATGATTTTTAGGATTTCGTTCATCTCACGAAACCCTATTCGTCTAGCTACGTTGTCTACCCGTCACAGAACCGGTTCTGAGAAACTATATAACATAGAGACTTGAAATTTTGTGTGCTTATATCTGAATACCTACTATGAAGCTCAAAATATTAAAATTTGAAAAATTCGTATTATTTTAATAAATAGAGATAAAAAACCAAAAATCTAACAGCCATTTCCTGTGAAATTAAAAAAAAAATTTCGTTATAGCAGTTGCCAACCATTAAAAATCCACACTAAAATTCTTTCTACAATAATTCATTTTCTATTGCAACATTTCCAGGTGAAAAATGAAAATGAAATAAAAAGTTTCACCCACTGAAAAAAAGATTATTGGACGTCCTATTGGTCATAAAACGGAAATTTTCAAACATTTCTCGATAATGCAAGGAGTGTGAGTATGTGTAAGTACAGAAAGCAGGTTAATAGCATGTCATTAGAGAATTAAAAATAAAATTAATCCTATTGGACGTCCTATTGGATGTTTAACGGACTTTTTCAAATGTTTGAGAATCATACAAAGAGAGTATCCATATGAGTAATAGAGAAAGCAAGTAGATAAGACGTCAGAAAGTGATTATATAACGTCCTATGAGTTTGAGGGACGTATTGAATCACAATAAAAACCCGATTTTGGAAATATTGGTATATTTTAACATTTTGTAGGCAACATGTTTAATTTTGAAATTGATTTTTATTTTAAATATCGTATTTAGTTCATACTACAGATGTTATTATGGCAGAGTATAATAGCGGACTTCACCCGCTATCCGATACAGATTTTCGAAAAAACGAGAAAAATAGACCGGTAAATTTTTACTTTTTAAAAAACATGACTTTTTTTTTTTTTTCTTTTTTTTTTTTTTTTTTTTTTTTTTTTGAAAATGAAATGTATTTGTATTTATTAAGGAAAGGATAAAGGGTTTTGAAAGGAATATGAAACGAAACCCTTTCTGCGATCTTCGATCACACTTACCCACTTGTTTTCTTTCTCGTTTGATTGTTAAATAGCTTTGAAACAGATAAAAATAAAACGTAGCGTAAACAACAGCGTCCCCATGCAGTGGACATCTATTTTCTAAATAAATAATAAATAGCCTTCAGGCGATTTGGCGTCAACAAGAGGCATAGATTAAAGTTTTTAGCTAAAACTATTCTCGCCCTTATCTGCCCTTCTTCCTTGACTCAAGGCGACCTTTTTTTATCGAATATACTCACATTTCAAACAGATCAGGTTTAAAGAAGAAGAAAGAAACATTTTTGGAATAATCTCGCTTACATAATAAACAACATTTAGCTATTGAGTAATCATATATGCTACATATTAGTTCTGTTGTCAACATCCATTTTTCTAAGCAAATGAAAATCGCAGAACGATCCATGAGATACCCTATGAAAGGATTTGGAAGCGGCTTCTGACATAGCACACTCACATTTCGTTAAAATATGTATTTTGATTAAAAATGGCAATTCATTAAAAATTAAATCGGCATTGTATTTGATAAATGAAATGAAAGGTTTTCCTCAAATCAGTGTTGCCACAAAAATAAAATACCGCAACAATGATTATAACTTTTTTTTTTCAATAAAGATAAATTGGGACATAGTTGCTGCACGGGTTTATTTTATATTTATGATTAACAAGCAATATTCAAATTCAAATGCTCAATTTATTTTCTTTAAATCCCATGTTTTTCAATTCCTACTATTAGTTCACACTCTCCCTATATATATTTCTATATCTTGTTCCAATTTTTCATCTTTATTCATCCATTCAAGTTTCAAATACATTTTTTAAAACTTGTAGTGGATGACACTGGATGTTAATACAGTTTTTCAAATATTAATTTATTCATTAAATTAAATTAATTTTAGTTTTTGCATCATAAAAAGTGACTAAAATAAGTAGCAACGCTTAAGGAAGCGGATTGTCTAGTTATGGCGTAGTGGTCGGGACCGCCAGTTCAGTATACGGAAGATTGCGGGTTCGATTTTCATCGTGGCGAGGTTTTGATATTTACAAAAAGCTCACTCTGAAATGCGAAAAAAGAACAAGTTGGAAATTGTACGACAAACGAGGTGCGTTCGTACGCACATTTTAGAATTAAATTCATGATATCCCGTGCGTAGAACGGGTTAAACAGCTAGTTAAGTATATATTTTATGACACTGTTCATACAAATATCTTAACTAGTTATATAAATATTCAGATATATACAGTGTCTCACATAAGTGATGGGACACTTGTGCTTTACAAAAGGAAACTAATCAAATAAATTAAAAAAACATGTACACATTTTTTTGTGGGTGTGTTTCATACTTAAATTTAGTAAAGATTATTACATAACATACATTTTGTCAAAATATTAAAATATTAATTTAATAAAAATACAAATGTTTAGAACGGAGCAAAAAATATCTCACATAAGTGATGGGACACCATTATATATGCAACAAAAATCGTCTGAAATAAGCAATAAAAATATTTTTTGGGGTTTTATTTTTACTTAAAAGCAATTGGCAATAATTTATAAAATCGTCTGCAGTATTTCTCTCCAGTTTGTTTTGGAATTTTTGTGTTTTTTAGCTCTGTGTAGCCATGAATGCTAAACGAAAAGAAACTTCGCCTGAAATTCGAAAATTAGTTATTAATTTGCATATTGAACGTGGAAAATCTATTAGAAAAACTGCTGAAACAGTTAACTTGAGTCGTTCAACAGTTTTCAATATCATTAAACGATATAAAAAGAATCATATGATTCAGGATAAAAGAAGACCTGGCCGACCATCAAAGCTATCCAATGGAATAAAGCGAATTATCGTTCGAAATATTAAAAAAAATCCAAGAAATAGTGCTTCAAAAGTTGCTGCTGATTTACAAGCATTATATGGAATAATTGTTAATCCTGAGACTATTAGAAGGGTAATTCGATCTGCTGGATATCACGGTAGAGTAGCCAGGAAAAAATTCTTCGTAAGTGAAAAGAATGGAAAACTCAGACTAGCTTTCGCAAAATCCAACATAAATAAGAATTTTGATTACTGGAATAAAGTTATATTTGCTGATGAGAGTAAATTTAATATATTTGGTTCTGACGGTAGAATCTTTGTGTGGAGAAAACCCAGGGAAGAATTTCGCAAACAGAACTTGGTACCAACAGTAAAACATGGTGGAGGAGGAGTTATGGTATGGGGGTGTATGTCGTCCGCTGGAGTTGGTAATCTTGTTTTTATTGACAGTATAATGGATCAGTACAAGTATATTGATATTTTAAAGCAAAATTTGAAATCTTCAGCACGAAAATTGAACCTTCATAACGATTTTAAATTCTACCAGGACAATGACCCCAAGCACACTGCTCTGAACGTTAGACTCTGGCTGCTATATAACTGTCCTGAAATAATAAAAACACCACCACAATCTCCAGACTTAAATCCCATAGAGAATATTTGGCAAGAATTGGAATCAAGAATTCGCAAACACACCATTTCTTCAAAACAACAACTAAAATCGGTGCTTCAAGAAGAATGGGGTAAAATCACTCCAGAAATCACAAAAAAATTAGTCGAATCCATCCCAAAAAGATTAAATCATGTTTTAAAAGTAAAAGGAAATCCAACAAAATATTAAAACCTTTTAAAAAGTAAAATTTTTGGATAAATATTTGATGGAAAAGTAAGTGTCCCATCACTTATGTGAGCCATTTTTTGCTCCGTTCTGAACAATTGTATTTTTACTAAATTAATATTTTAATATTTTGACAAAATGTATGTTATGTAATAATTGTTACTAACTTTAAATATGAAACACACCCAAAAAATTTTTGCACATGTTTGTTTATTTATTTTATTGCAGTTTCTTTTTATAAAGCACAAGTGTCCCATCACTTTTGTGAGACACTGTATGTATCAGCTAGTTATATAAATATTCAGATCTTTTGATGATTTTTAATTCTGTGAAATGAATTATATCGTCTGCAGATTAATTTCTGTCATAAAATAAGTATCTCGGTCGCTTGACGATTTAACATCCATCGGAAGCTCCTCTAACAAAAAAGCACCGATTTAAAAAAAAAATTCAAATTTCTTAATAAATATTTTTATTAATATCTCCTAAAGTTTTGATTCGATTTTAATAAAATTTGAAATGTCTCGACAAAATTCTGCAAAGATAATATATTTTAAATTGCAAACCATTTGGTTGGGTAGTTTTTGCGTTGTTATATGCGGACAGACAGACAGACAGACAGACAGACGGACGGACAGACGGACGGACCAAGCGACGACTATAGGTGCTACGTATTTATATAAATACGAACGCACCTAAAAAGCAGAAATATATCTAGGTTGTATATAAGGTTGTTCTTGAGAATTCACTTTTTTTTGGTCCTATAATAGTTTATTTTAACATTATAAAAAAATTTAATTAATTAGTTTTAGTTTTATATGGGAGAAAAAAATTTCTCTTCTATAAGATATTTAGCAGGATATAAATTTAGGAATAAATACCGTCAGTGGCGAAGCATGTAGATCGCTGGAAAAAAATTTCTTTTTGACCTAAGTAGGAATTGACTTTAACAGATTTTTTTTTTATATTACTTGTTTCAGAAACAGATTATGTCAGCCTCTAATGAAATTAAAATACGATTGATAATTTTTGTGTGTGTGTGTGTGTTTGCTATATCCGATCAGTTTTTACTGTAACTTTGATGGAATAAATGAGATGATGTTTAGGCATGACTAATGTTTGCAGATATTTTTACTTTAATTTTGTTTAGAAGATTAAACCTGCACTAAGAAATATTAGATATTGCTAAAAAAATATTAGACTGCAGTACGAAATCTTCGCACGGGTCCACTGGTACATATATATTATTTCTGTTGTCAACATCCCTTTTTCTATGAATTTACGAAACGCACAACAATGCATGAGGTATCAATTAGAAATATTTTTGAAGCGGCTTCTGACATATAGTACACTCACATTTCGTTAAAACATGCTTTTGGATGAAAAGTTGCAAATAATTGAAAATTAAACCGTTATTGTTTTCATAAATGAAACGAAAGGTTATTCTCAAATAACCGTTGCTACAAAAACATATAGGATGCTCAACAACGATTATAAAAAATAAGTAGTACAAAAATGATAAAGTACGATTTCTCCGCAAGGGTTTATTTTATATTTAGGGTTAAAAAGCAAAATGGAAATTGAAAAGTTTAGAAGAAAAGACACATCGATCGATCGAAGAAGTAGTATTTCACGTGCACCCTTAAAGGTATGCGTGTGCTTCTTTGTTCCATGTTTTTTTCCCGAAAGAGATGATGCCATCGTCTAAAGCAGTTAAAATACTCTTGAAATTTTTTTCGGGGGTTTGCTATGCTCGACCAGTTTTTCCTGTAACTTTGATGGAATAAATGAGATGATATTCTGATTTGACTCATGATGTTTGCACATTATTTTAATCCTTATATATATACTAGCTAACCCGCCCGTCGTTGCCCGGGGCCGAGATAATTACAATCTCAGAGAAAGGCATTAACCCCCTCCCTCTCCATACCCGCAAATATAACGAATAATTTGTTCAAGAAAACCACCGTCACCTACATTAACGCGATCAATTAAAAAGAATTGCATTTTTCTGATCATTATAACATAACGAAGACGCTAACGCTAAAATAGCCGGCAAATGACACCTCTTCCCCTCCTCAATTTCAGATCTATATCTTAATTAGTTATCTAAATTTTTGTTCATTAGTGAAAATTGGCAATTATTTTCTTTCATTTTCGAAAACTAAATGGAGGGATCGGTCAGAGAAACAGATCTCTTTGTAGTTCAGTTTTTAATGAAAGCAGACCCCTGTCTGAAACTTTCTCGGATTGTTTTCACTGGCGCCTGCAGATTTTTGGCAGTTTTTTGCATAAACTAAGAAAAATTACCGACCGACTATGTGATTTCAAAAATCACATAGTCAGATGCAGAATTTTTTTTTACATATTCTCAGAAATTTTCCAATTGATATCTCAATTAGTTTTCTTAAAATTCGCTCATTAGTAAAATAATTTCGAATTCGTTCATTTCCGCTTGCAAATTCGATGCTCCTGTTTGTTTCTTTTGCCATTTTGATTTAAAAGATGTCATTTTAGAAGGGAAGGTTAATGAGAATGTAATTAATATCTTGGATAATTATCAAAATATTAAAATTCTGAGACTCAGGTGCACATGGTCAGACCTTGGACTATCCACACCTAAATTTTCAGACTTCTAGGTGGTGTAGATTTTGCTAGCTATCGCAGACAAACACACACATACACAGAGCGAAACTTTCTTTTATTAATATAGATATAAGTTTAAACTCGCATCTAAGAAACGTTAGATTGTAGTGCGAAGATTTCGCACGGGTCCATTGGTCTCATTTTATTGCACGAAATAATAATAATATAAAAAAATCCCTGACGGCTCGGCCTACAGGCACAGGTAGATTTCGAAGACGCAGATCGTGGGACGCTTCTTTGTTGGGAATTGCGGAAGATTTTGAATTTTTGCCATGATGCGGTAGTCGGAACCGCCCACTTGGAAACCTAACTTGCTTGCAGGCGGAGTCGGCAGGGATGTTTTTTTTTTTTTAATTATTATTATTTTTTTTTTTTTGCTATAAGGGTTGGTTGTATAAAAAACTTGTCAATATAAAAGTTTTAGATAATAATAAGAGGATTTATAATACATTTAAGCGGATTGGATATCTTTTGAATGGATGAAGTTATAAATTTTTTTCTTCTAAAAACCCCCCTTTTTCCGCCCTTGGGGCAATTTTTTAATGATATCAAAAATGTGTCCTACAAATATTTTCTACCCTTTTTCTAGAAGTAATAAGAAATTTAAACAGATTCGATACGTATCATAATTAAGAAATTATGGGGGTTTCTCTGTTTTTACAACCCCCCCCCCCCCCACCGCATTGGTTCGATTTTGCCCATTCACGAACTTGACCGAGATTTGATGCCCCTTGATTTTATGTATCAGTTTGGAAGAGATTTGCGCAGAATTATTGCAGTTATCGTGTCCATAAAAAAGTGACATAGATAGATAGATAGATGTATAAAGTTTTGAACTGGGGGTGGTTTTTGGTTCTGGGAGTCATAATCGGTGTAGATCTGCACATTTTTTTAAAAAAAATTCCAACTTAGGGGAGAATGTAATAGGTAGTATTTCTTACGAAATCTACGTAAAAAATAACGCTATTTTGTTAGTCCAGGAAAGTGTTTCCTAATCGATGCGTGATGCATGAATTTTGAAATCTCGCCACTTGGCCCAAGTTTCAAAGTTCTGTCAAAATTGCTGTCGATCCCCGAGATAAGATTATGGGTGTAAATGTCCGAGTTTTGTAAACAAAGAAGAGCTTCTTCATCTTTATCGATGCTTCTCTAGAGTGCTGGCAATGACCCCGAGTTCCAGTTTCATAACTTAACATTCGGAAAAATGCTAATAATTCATCTATATATTTATTACTTGCGTCGATCAAGCGAAAATATTCTCTCTTTAAACCAATGCAAAGAATGCGAAGAATCTGTGTTTATTTGTACAAAAAAGTCAACAAGTCTTAAAAATACGAGCCACAAGTTGCAAAAGTTGATAAATGGTATTTGGGGAATGCACTTATGCAAGTTTGTTATCTCTTATAAAGAAGAACGAAAAATCATGCGTCAAGTATAGATTATGAAACCCTTTCAAACACATCCAGAAAACTGCAACGGAACTTCACCGTTAAACAAGTAATATATACAAAAAAAAAAAAAAAAATTAAGTCAATTCCTACTTAAGTCAAAAAGAAAAAAAAATTTCTTGTGATCTACACGCTTCGCCACTAACGGTATTTATTCGTAAATTTATAGCCTGCTAAATAATTTATATAGGAGCAATTTATTTTCAAGTACGGGAGAATTTCCTTCCGTCCCAGGCGAGGCTCGATCCTGGGACATTGTGGTGACGAGCTCAGAGTTTAACCGACTGCGCTTTCAAGACCTGTGAATGAGTGCTTTTAAATCGAACTAATGTCTGAAATAAGTCGGTTGCGTGTTGATATTTTTTCTCCCATATAAAACTGAAATTAATTAATTAAATTGAATTAATGAATTAATATTTGAAAAACTGTATTAACATCCAGTGTCATCCACTACAAGTTTTAAAAAATGTAGTTGAACTTGAGTGGATGAATAGAAAGTATTTTATGAACGATTGAAAATTTGAACAAGATATATAACTATATATAAGGGAGAGTGTGAACTAATAGTAGGAATTGAATAAGGTGAAAGAAGATATGTAAATAAACAGTTTTGGAAGCATATAACACATTTAAAAATACAATTTTCGAAATTACATTCCATTGACAAAAAAGTAGTCGAATTATTTTGTGCAGCCCTGTATAGGATCTACAGATTTGGATATATACCACATAGAATGATAAAATTGAGTTCAGTTAGAAAAATCACATTTAGCAATTTTCACCAATCGATAGAATTGCACTAGAAATCTTTTGTACAGTCCTGTATATTATCTAAAGACTTTTGTACACACTACAAAAGGTAAAAAACGCATTCAGGTAAAAACGCATAAGACCACTTAAAACTCACTTCCAGCAATTACCAACCCTAAACGACGATGTATCTTGTTCTTTGCGTAGCCGTTTAATTTATTTTATTTATATTCGACAAACTTCTATTAGTCTGCTAAATAGAGTTCAGCAGGAAAATGCGCAACGCATTTAAAAACTACCCTTAAGCAATTCACTCCCACAGTCTGTAATGCTTACGAATTCCTTTGTGTAGTCCTGTTAGGATCAACCGAATTTATACACACCATGTAGTATAAAAAAATTTAGTTAAACTAAAAAACGCAAACCAAAGTTGAAAATGCACTTATCAGACATAAACTGTAATTATCGCACATATAGTGTAACCGATATCTTTTGTGTGTCCCTGTAAATGAACGATAAACACAATGCACACCATACTTTTATGAGAACAATTTATAGTGCACCTCACTAAAGCATATAATTTTCATTATGTTTGAAATACAGACACACCATTAAATTACACTGTAAACAATTTTCCCCCGTAGAACAATTTGTAACAGATTTTTTTGTTGTTGTTGTTTAACCCTATAAATGAATAATAAATATTTTGCACCCCATATTCTTACAAAAATCATATTTTAATGCGCTTCTTAATTATATATTAATTCCATCATGTTTCAAATAACGTAACATCATCAAAATGCACATGAAACGATTATTTCCCATTGACTGTAATGTAGCGGAATAATTTTGACTGTCCTTGTAAAAAAAACTCTAAGTGCTACACACTTCATTTTCAATAGGGAACACGCTGTAATAAAAGTCAATAACATACAAAAATTTCAGGGCAATTCCAATATATTTACGCGAGTTTGAGCATGGACGGACGCAGGCGGCAGACAAACCGAAGTCATAAACACTTTTTAACTATGTTTCAAAATGTTAAAAAGGGAAAAAAATAGATAAACTAGTAAATCTACAGATCAGAGGCCTCAACGTCAGCTCTACAAATCATTGTTTATCAATCTTACTAATTTTTAATATAATCTGCATAATATTTGATATCCTGCAATCTGATTTTTGTTAACACTTTCCAACATAGTTGAAAAGTGTTTATGAATTCGGTTTGTCTGTCTGTCTGTCCGTGCTCTAACTCCCGTAAGTAAATTCGGAACGTCATGCAATGGATATATGTTATTGAGGCTGACTGTGGCATGTTCGGTATTGAAAATGAAGTGTGCAGCACTTATAATTTTTTTACAGGGACACTCAACAGAATTCCGTTACATTGCGGTTTATGGGGAAAAATCATTTGCGGTTTATTTGAATGATGTTACACAATTTCAACCCTATTGAAATGGATATCGATCACTGAGGTGGCACTACAAGAGACTCATTATAGTATGCGGTGTGCATAGCACTTATAGTTCCTTTACAGGGATACTCAAAAGAATGCCGTTACATGATGGTCTAGGAAGAAAAATCGTTTGCAGTTTATTTTAATAATGTTTCACTATTTCAAACATATTGAAATTGATATATATATCACTAACGTGGAATACAAGAGGCTTACTATAGAATATTGTGTGTATAGCTTTCATCGTTCATTGACAGCGACACACAAAAGAATTCGGTTAAAGTACTGCTTATTAATAATAAATGCTGGGAATGCTTTTTCAGTTGCTGAACGCATTTTAAAATTTAACTCATTTTTTTGTCTATTACTGGGTGTGTATAAATTGTGTAGATTGTATACAGAGCAGCACAAAAGTTCTCGAGTACATTGTCGGAAATTGCAGAAGGGAAATTTTAAACTGTGTTACGCATTTCCTAACTGAACAATAATTTAGCATTGTATTTAGTATATGTACAAATCTATAGATCCTATACAGGGCTGCACAAAAGAGCTGAGATATTTTTCCGAATAGTGTCGGTGATTCCTGAAATTGGATTTTTAAATAGGTTATGCGTTTTCAAAATTGTTTAGTTAGATATCAACATACACCTTACGGTAAAGATTTGCAAAATTATTTCGGAAGTGTAGGAAAGTGTTACATAATCTATGTTTGACGCATGATTTTTCGTTCTTGTTAAGTTATATGTTCATTTATAAGCATATAAGATTTATCGAAACTTCCAGAATTTTTCGAAGTATCGCATTAAACACAATTTTGTGCAATGATATGACAAACAACTTGTTTTTGTTTTTTCAGAATAAGAATACATTCTTTCAGGAGGCAGAGCCTGTCTCAACTCCCCGTTTTCAGTTTAATTTCACGTTCTCAATTTCCTGTAATTGTGCTATTTCATAATTCGAGTCTGTGTCTAATACTACTTTAATTTCATTAGATTAATCATCGCCTTGTGCAGGATATTTTATCCTATCCTTAAAAGAATACTTATTTTTCAACCACTAAACATAATTCTATGTTGCTGAAACTGAATAAAATTTCGCGTAATATATATACCTATACACATGTTAATTCCTCTTATGACAATTTTATTCAATTTACACATTCAACATTTTCGCAATTTTCGCTTGAAAAACCGATTGGGTCATCTTTCTTAGTAGTTAAAATAAATCTTCATTTATTTCATTAGAAAAAGCATATTAAAAACTTAATGCATCCGAAAATCAAATATTATGTTAATAAAGAATTGTGTTAAAATAATACGATTTTATTGAATTTTCTTTTTTTGATATTCTTTGAAATACAGTTGCTAGGTAACCATTTAACGAAAGAGAGGGAAAAATAAATGCATTGGAAACTTTTGTAAAAAGTGAGACATTAAAATGTTTTATATCTCTCAAATTGTTGCGTAAAATTCCCCAATAATTTTTGCAATTAATTTAGAAAACCTAATAAATAGAGTGGCAAATTTTCAAAGCGATCGAATTAATTTAAGATCTCAATTTCAAAAATTTAGCATCCCTAATTTAGCATTTACAATTATCCCAAAGTGTCAATTTCTTTTCGATGGATGTTAAAATTTAAAAATCTTCTGATTTCCTATTGAAAACCATTATGACTTATAAGAAGATGTTGCATATTTTTCGAACGAATGAACGCTATATAATCAAAAACTATACAGCTAATTCCTGGTATCTGACACTTCGTCAATAATATTGTACAGCGCTACGTTCACGTGTCTCCCGAACAAAAACATTTACAGTGAAATTTCCATTTAACGAAGTCTCATCGTTACACTTAAAAACTTCGTTATGAAGAAAATTCGCTAAATAGAAATCAACTTAAATTCATGAAATTTTTCCTTCCGATATGACAAACAGGTGTTGGATTCTGAAGCATTTGATTCAGTTTTAATTATGAAGCCGTCTTTTACAAAGGAGTTGTGTACGGTCGATGAAATCACGTCATATTCGCAAGCTTTCGCTCAAGTTTTCATCAGCTCTGATACACAGGTTTTCAAACTAATGTTTTAGTCCAGGGGAAATGTACCAAAAAAAGGCGTTACCTTACAAAAGGTCGGGTAGAAGATTTTATTTTTTTGACTTGTATATAATAAGGCCAGCATGGAAAAACCGAATTATCCAACAAAATTTCTTAAGAGAGAATTTTCTGTGGCCCAAAAACACCAAAATTTTGGGACTTTTATTGTTGTTTTTTAAATATCTAGAGACCCGTTGTCGTAGCGTATTATTTGTTAATTACAATGTTAAAGAAGACAAAATTCTCTACAACTTTCATATTTACAACTTTTTTATACGCTCAATAGCAAGCGCAGTACGATATTTCAAAAATAAGACAATTTTTTCAATGTCCTTAAAAACCGTGAAAAAAGTAGTTTTGTCTCGACGCGCGACGATTCAAATGTTCCCCACAGATGTAATGATGTATGTCAACTTCTACAGATTGACAGCAGAAAATTATCTATTATTTGCACACCCTCTTCTTCATTTTTATCACAACAGACATATTTTAAATTCAATAAATCTATATAATTTAGTAAGTAGGGAAGAGTGTAGATGACCAAGACAATTTTCATATTTAGACAATAACTTTAAGCATATACAATTGTTAATTTTAAAGTATTGTTTAAAATAATATTTCAGTATTTAGTAACTTATTGGCACGACAGTTTCAATTTTAAAAAAATCTTGTTTAATTTTAATAATTATTTTTATAATGCATGCATATGTTCATTTTATTCCATAAACATTTTATTCTATAGTACAATGGTATATTTTATTTACCGATTATTGATGACATATGTTTTTATGTTTTACTGTTTTAAGTATATCAAACATTGGATTGTAGTTCTATATAAAAGGAAAACGTAGTTTTGTCCCGATGATTCAAATTTTCTCCAAGAATTTAATCATGGATGTCATCTTCTACATATTGATAGCAGTAAATTATCTGTTATTTGCACCCCCCCCCCCCCCTATTCTTAAGTGCAGTACGGCTCTTTAAAAATGAGGCTATTTTTCCAACTTACATACCCGCTCTGTTATACAGAGTGTGTATGAGGAAGAGGGGACGGGGGACAAATAACTGCCAGGAAAAAAAGAAAAGATACATCTAGAGCAGGAATTGGTAAAAACTATGGTACGCGTACCAGTACTGGTACAGGAAGCTCTGGCTACTGGTACGCAGAAATCCGATACTGGTACGTGGAATAAAATACAGAAATCAGCATATCATATGATACACCCTGGCACTGTATCTCACGATAGAGGAAAGAAGTGAACTTATTCAGCTCTCCTGTGATGGATTACTGGAGTCCACATTCAAAAGTATGAACGTCACAGATTTTTTATTGGCGAGAATATGAGAGTACCGTTTGTGTGTGATATCGTCAAAGTCTGCTTGTGTTTAGCACAACATATATCTGTGAATGTGCTCCTCCCCCCTTCGTTACATCAAAAACAAACACACGAATAAAGTAAACTTCGAATGTGACTTATGACTAAAACTACCTAATATTGAGCCAGACATGAGGAAGCTGTGCTTGATAAAACAAGTCCACCCTTTTCATTAGCGATAGAAGTAAATTAGCCTACTGTAACAGTACATGAATCAGTGTGCGCCAATATGTCATTAAGTATTGTGCCTTTTTCCTATACCAAAACATATTTTTTTATTGTATGCATTGTTAAAATTTAATCATGATACTACTTTTTACTTGAATGTTATTACAAAGCAGCCAATCTTAGTATCAATTTAGTTATGTAATTATTCATTTTTAAATACAATAAAACCGGCTATGACGGAAACAGGAAAGACCGAAGATATATTTCGTTTTAGGCAGGTTCCTTTTTATAGGTTTTTCTATATTAGCTTTACGTTTTTTATCTGGTGGTACGCGGAAGTATGAACTTCGATTTAGTGGTACGTCGGTCTAAAAGTTTGGGAACCCCTGCTCTAGAAGAACCATGATCCTTGATATATCTTCTATCCAGGAAACTGAACGCTAATAATCCTACAACAGTCCCATCAAAGAGACAAAGATATTGTTAAATATCCCGTAGAAATTATCATTATTAAAATACATTTTTTCATTTAGCTTATGCAGTCATATTGCGTACCTTACTTTATTATGTAGGGAAAGTGGACTTGAATGAGATAGGGGATGAATGTATAACAACAAAAATGTTTATATGGTCTACAATCATAAATAACTCGGTATTTCATTTGATAGATGGTAGCACTGAGATAATTCAACAGATATAGTTTCAAAACAGTACATATTACAGAATATTAGAATATTCCACAAAGTGTATTTTTCAACAACAAGTTCTTCTGTTTGAGCTTTAAAGCATTTAATAGATAAAATCTTAAAATTTTATATATTTTTGCACGCTAAAATGTTATAATTTCTTGTCATAATATATAATAATAAAACTGGGAAAATATTGACAATATTTACTAAAACTAATATTTTGAAAATTTTTATGAAAATAGTTATCTCAAATATTTTATTGATAGAATTTTTAAATTTTACAAGAGATATAAATGCATAATATTAGTTAATGAAATAATATGTTGTCATTTTTATTGTAGATATTTTATAAGGTAAAAATATTTGTTACATAAGATATATTTATTTTTTGAGTCCCTCCTTTTATATAGAACTACAATCCAATGTTTTATATACTTAAAACAGTAAAACATTAAAACATATGTCATCAATAATCGGTAAATAAAATATACCATTGTACTATAGAATAAAATGTTTATGGAATAAAATGAACATATGCATGCATTATAAAAATAATTATTAAAATTAAACAAGATTTTTTTTTATTGAAACTGTCGTGCCAATAAGTTACTAAATACTGAAATATTATTTTAAACAATACTTTAAAATTAACAATTGTATATACTTAAAGTTATTGTCCAAATATGAAAATTGTCTTAGTCATCAACACTCTCCCCTACTTACTAAATTATATAGATTTATTGAATTTAAAATATGTCTGTTCTGATAAAAATGAAGAAGAGGGTGTGCAAATAATAGATAATTTTCTGCTGTCAATCTGTAAAAGTTGACATACATCATTACATCTGTGGGGAACATTTGAATCGTCGCGTCGCGCGTCGCGACAAAACTACGTTTTTCACGGTTTTTAAGAACATTGAAAAAATTGTCTTATTTTTGAAATATTGTACTGCGCTTGCTATTGAGCGTATAAAAAAGTTGTAAATATGAAAGTTGTAGAGAATTTTGTCCTCTTTAACATTGTAATTAACAAATAATACGCTACGACAACGGGTCTCTAGATATTTAAAAAACAACAATAAAAGTCCCAAAATGTTGGTGTTTTTTGGCCACAGAAAATTCTCCCTTAAGAAATTTTGTTGGATAATTCGGTTTTTCCATGCTGGCCTTATTATATACAAGTCAAAAAAATAAAATCTTCTACCCGACCTTTTGTAAGGTAACGCCTTTTTTTGGTACATTTCCCCTGGACTAAAACATTAGTTTGAAAACCTTGATTTTGACTTCCCCCAACTGCCAGCACTGGAGTCTCGGTGTGGGACAGTAATGATAACAAGTGTTTTGTTTAGTGTGAAAAACAATTGTTTTATTTAATTTGTTTATTTTGTTTAATTGTTGTTATCAAACAGAACGAAAATTATTTAAATGTGTTCATTTTCATATAATCCGCTGATATAAATTCGCATATCCATCGCAACATCAACCTTTTAGTTTGAATTATGTACACGTACAAAAGTGAAATAAACTTCGTTATATAGAATATATTTTCCGTAATATGGAGATTAATTTACATGCTAATGATGTTCAAAGTTAAAGTTCTGCAGAAAAATTCGTTAAGTAGAAAACTTCGTTAAATAGGGACCTCGTTAAAGGGAAGTTCCGCTGTATATCTTAACACAGGGCACACAATTCACAAGTGACTATTTTTATATTCTATCCACACCACTATTTTTTAAAAATATATTTTGTACTATATTTCTTTTTCACATGTTAGAAAGATTTTTGTTTTGAAAAATAGGCCAGTAAAATTAGCTCAAAAAAGAGCTGTACTAACCGATATTTCGCAGCTGGAAATCGTTTTTATCACTTTGTTTTGCATCCAGATAAAGCGATTTGAAGTTTGTCCCATTTTTCCTGGTGAGCTTTTTACGTGGTAACATGAAAACCTCAAAATTTTCGTGCTTTTTTCAATATCTCGCAAATAACTCAAAAACCGATCACTCTACAGAAAACATCCTTATTCATAAATTGTAGAGCACAAAATTCTGCGTCGTCAATTTAGTACACCAGATTAAAAATTCCACCAATAAGCGAGATATAATTAATCAAAAAAGTTCATTTTTCCAAATAAAAAAAAAAAAAACTCATAAAATTAGTTTTTTGACTCTTAACAATTCAAAAATTGCTCATGTAACCAAGCCAAAAGTACTCACACATATAATACTTACCTATCATACCTAGTATAGGGTAAGTCTTGTAATCGTTTAAAAAATAAAAAAAAAATTTTTTTTTTTTCTTTTCTTTTTTTTTTTTTTTACTTTGACGCGTTTACACGTTTCAGACACTGGAGATTCCGAAAAACATAATTTAAAAAAAACTGTTGTCCGTCTGTGTGTCTGTAAACGATCTGTCTCAAGAACAAATGGAGATAGAGACTTGAAATTGGGTAGGTACTTAGTATGTCATAATGGGAAGAAGTTTATTGAATTTCAGTAACTTCAATTATCCGAAACTATACTCTCTCTATAGACTCTCGAAATACTCGTTCAGACAAAAATTTTCGAAATTATTTATTTTAAGGAATGAATATAAAAGACAATAAAAAAACAAATTTTGCATAAAGCATGAAGTCGATCGGATAATGAGTTGCCGAGATAATGTGTCATGCTATTTGCCACACTCTTCGATGTTTCATGACCCTGTATTTCATTCCAATTTCAATTCAACGATCTATTTTAATTGGAAAGGAGACGCTTCATCCGACGCAATAAACCGTTAGTGAATAGGATTATCATTTTTTGGAGTTATAAGGATGTTTCTGTTACGCAATTCCGTAATAGAGCCTTTAAAGTTTAGGACGTCATCAAGCCCAATTTTATTCGAATGGCAATGTATTTTATAAGTAGTTGAGACATGTTTTATTTTCCTATTTTATATTATGCCTATCCATGATGGGTAAGTATTACGGTGGCCCCCAACGACTAGTTTGCGTTTATGATTACAATTTTGAAACCTTAAAAACCGAGTATAAAATAGTAGAACAATTATTATTATAAATATTTAAATGTACAATATATTCTTTTTGGAGCATGTATGTTTTGGAGCATTTATATTATGTTAGCAAGCATATAGAAGGTGTTAAGTTCTAGAAATTGAGGTGGGGAGGAGGATGGGCCCCTTTCAAGTTTGGTTTCGGACAACAAAGGAAAAGGAAGGGAATTTAATGAGCGTGTTGTGTGGAGAGGCTAGGCAGTGGCGCAGCCAAGATTTCTTTTCGGAGGGGGTCCAGAATTTTCCATCAGATTATCTACATAGTACCTGCCAAGATAAAATCGCAAAGAGTGGTAAAAAAAATTCGTTTTAGACAGGTTTGAGTCTTGGCAGGTGTAATCGTATGGTATTCTTTTCGACGGGACGAAGGAATATTTCCGTTTAAGTCAGCATTCCGCAATAGGTCAGGTGCCTTTTTTCCAAGTTTTTCTGTATTTATATAAATATACCTTTTTATGTTATAATGATTATAAAACCTCTCAAAACGGAACCTGTTTATAATAGAATTTCGCCTTAAACGAAAGCATTATACATGGTCATGATATAGATTACCATATAATTAAAACTGCTGAAAACCTGGCTGAAACGGAATTTTCCCCACAGCAATTACATATTAATAAGTTTTACTGTACTTATAAACAGACATTATAATACAGTAAAACCTCTAAAAGCTGAACCTTTCGATAACGGAATCCTGTTTTAAACGTAAGAGTTTTCAGTATCCCGACGAAACGAGCAATACATCTTATTGAGGTAGTGTACCTTAGACGTATAATTAATTAAACTTCTGTAAGCGCAAACCTGTCTTAAACGGAAAATATTCATTGCCCCGATGAAAGGCACACCTTTAAATTATACCTGCTAAGACGGACACTTTTCTGAATCGGAATTTTTCATAGGTTCTTTGCGATTCCTTCTTAACAGTGTTTACTCTTTTTGTACCTATGATTCAGTAAACAAATCCTTCGTTCGGGAGGGGTCCGGACCCCCTGGACCTCCACTGCGGGTAGGAGAGGGGGCGCTTACCGCCTCCCGTCTTTTTGTTTACCCTTTTCCCAGGGGCTCGAGCAGCATCTGTCCGAAAAAGTTTTCGTCGATCCAGAGACGATTTTTCGCAAATTTATTTCCACAAGAAATCAGAGGAAGAACTTAAAAAACCCTTTCAATTTAAATTGGCTCAATATCCGACTTCTCTGATAACGTTGGTATGAGGAAAACGCGAAAGTCGGCATTTTACGATTTTTTCACTCCACTTTGTGATTTAAAACAAACCATACAAACTGTCCATGTGATTGTTGGTGGCTTCCTGCTTAACGGAGGGAGTTGGGAGCCAAGAGAAAAGTTCTCGTCACTTATTTCCAAGTACATTGAATATTTGAAAAACAACTGCAACCATAATTGAAAACTTGGTGTAACTTGCTTGAAACTTTCTTCTATATCACAAAGGTTTCGCATACACTAAAAAGAATCAACACCCACTTATAGCAAGGTCTGACTGAATCTAAAGTTCTATTAAATTCCGTGCATTAGTTTTTGAGATATGACTATTGCTAAAATTCTGCAAAACGCAGCATAGCAGCGCCACCTATTGGGAGATTTAGACCAACAACTTATGTCAACGTCTAACTGAATCTGAAGTTCGATGAAAATCCGTACATTTGTTCTTGAGATAGAGTTATCGTGATAATAATGAAAGAAGTAGCATAGCAGCACCATCTGTTGGGCAGTTTACACCAAAACGTAAGCAGCATCTATTTATGTCAAGGTCTAACAGAATCTGAAGTTGGGTGAAATTCCGAGCATTAGTTCTTGAGATAGAGCTATCGCAAAAATCCGGAAAACAGTGGTATAGCAGCGCCACCTGTTGGGATATATAAACCAAAACGTAATTAACGTCTATTTACGTAAAGGTCTAACTGAATCTGAAGTTTGATGAAAGTAAGTGCATTCGTTCTTGAGATAGAGCTATTGCGGAAATTGTTAAAAATGCAGTATAGCAGCGCCACCTTTTGTTAGATTTACACCAAAAACCAATCAGCACCCATTTATATCAGAGACTCACTGAATATAAAGTTTTATTAAATTCCGAGCATTCGTTCTTGAGATAGAATGCCCACAAATGTTTGTCACATACAGACAGACAGACAGAGTCAGGGCTTGAAATTCAATTTTTTCAAGGAGGGGAGTCTCCCTCCCAACATTTTTAAATGGGGGGGGGGAGTTGTAATGTGTGGGAGGGAGAAAAAAAATCTTTAAGCCCCACTATTATTTTACGTGCCATTTAAAGAATTACATTAATGCAGACATGACAAAATACCATTGAAAAAATTAAGTCAACTCAGAATGATTATGTAAAATGTTTATTTTTATTATAAGAAAGGGAAGAAAGTTAAATTTTATATATGCAGTGTATTTTTCAAGCTCCACCAAATGTTAGGGACCCTTAACAATTAGGTTGTTAAATGAATTTCTGAATTCAGATTTTATTTGATTTAGGGGTGCTGAAGCTTCTTTCACAAGGTACACTTTTACTCCTAAAAAGGTTTACTTCTTTACCTCAAGGAGTAAAATTAATAAGATCTTTGCAGCTCTTCTAATCTCATTTTTGTTTAGTGCTGACTGTAGGCCAATTTAACAGGGTGCAGCGACCGGTGGCTCTTACTTCCCTTTTTTCGGTCGCAAGAAAAAAAAAATCTTTAAATGCGTCTATTTGTCGTTGGAAAAAATTGGGAATTTAGTCAATTGGTTGAGGGAATAAAATAATGAAATTCATTTGACGCATGAACAGAAACAGATAAGGACTTCTAACGAAATAGTGTTAATATCGATTTGTGACTTTGGGACTACATGGCAGCCAGTGTACAACTGTTCTAAGGTAACGCCACCTACAAACAACAATACGGATAAATACCATAGAATAAATCTTTTATACCTACCAGACGATGGCGGTCAAGCAGACGATTTGAAGAGGTAGATGAACTAATACAACTGTTCTACACAGACAGTGTATTTGAAACATTTTTCGGGAAACGATTTTCTTCTTCGAAAGGCTATTTTATTAGAAGTCCTTATCTATATCTATGTTCACAGAAAGAAAATCGCTAAATTCGTCGATAAGTCGTGGGAAAAAAAGGTGAAGTTATCAGTCGCAAGAAAATAACGCGAAATTCATCAGTCAGTTGCGGTAAAAAATCTTGAATTTTTTCATTGAGGCGAGAGGAAAAAAAATACCGAATTTCATCAAACTGTCACCTGAAGAAACCGAATAATTCGCCAATCGGTTACGGAAAAATTCGCAAAGTTGGTCAGTCGGTCAAGAAAAAAACGAAGTTCGTTGATTGCTCACCAGAAAAATATTGCAAAATTCGTCAATCAGTCGCGGGAAAATACTGTGAAATTCATCAGTCGGTCGTGGGGAAAAATCGTGAAATTCATCAGTCGAACGCAGAGAAGAAAATCTAAATTTGTCAGTCGGACACAGGAAAAAAAATCACGAACTTTGTCAATCTGTCGAAAGAAAAAAAAGGAGAAATTGCGCGAATTTCGTTGATCAATCGCGGAAAAAACGCAAAGTTCGTCGATCTGCCAAAAAAACGCAAAGTTCGTCGATCTGTCTCGGAAAAAACGCAAAGTTCGTCCATCTGTTGCGGAAAAAACGAAAAGTTCGTCGATCTGTCGCGGAAAAAACGCAACGTCCGTCGATCCGTCGCTTAAAAAACGCAACGTTCGTCGATCAGTCGCTTAAAAACACAAACTTCGTCGATCGGTTGCGGTAAAAAATCACGAAGTTTATCGTTCGGTTCCAGGTAAATTAAGTAACGCAAATTTCTCCGGAAAATGGTGAAATTTTTTGGGCGGGAGGCTCCCGTCCACGATCTTTTTTTGGGCGAGATTACAAAATTTTCGGCGCGAATCCCGCAATCACGCCCTGAAATTTAAGCCCTGAGAGTCACAGACAGACATTTTCTAAAAATAGTCAAATCGTGTTGAGGACCTTCTAACGCAGGCCTGGCCAATCTTTCAGTAAGCAAGGGCGCATCTTAGCTTGTGGCACACAATCAAGGGCGCCATTATTTATATGATTCGAATAATGCAAGAATATTTTTTCCCTTTAGCAGTGATAGCGATATACAGACAAAGTGGTATGCGTTACCAAAATGGTATGTACAGTAGTTAATCATTGGCGTATTAAGTTGGAGGTGGCTCATCTAAAAAATTGAACAAAAAACATATCATAGTAAATTTAACGTTACATTTTTCTGAGGTTTGGGGATGAAAAGGGGGGAGGGGATTTTAAGTACTTTTGCATGTAAAGGAGCCAAAACCTTTATGACACCTGTAATAAAAAAAAAGTATATGCAAATATTAAGGCAAATTAACTTTGGAGATGGAATTCTATTTAAAAAGATCTAGAAAAATTAAACATTTGAATGTGCGCCAAGAAAATATTCAAGGGGCGTTAGACAGCCCTGTTCTAACGTATAAATCCGTTGAAGACCGGAAGTCGAAAAAAGATAGAAGAAAGTAAAAAATGAATTGCGGATTGCACGGTGCTAAATAATATGAAAAGTGAGATTAAAAAACAATGACTTTTAGATCTGACGTGGAGGCTCCTGATCTGCAGATTTACTAGTAATATAAATAAAAGGAGGAGATGCCATTGAGGTAATTGTACTTACCCTTTATACCAAGGAACCATCTGAGAGAAGTCGGGCACAGGAATGTACATGGGAATGGGCTGGAACCAGGGGAATCCCGCACCAGAAAAGGCTGTTGCTCCGAAGCCACCGAATGGTCTTGAGAAGGGATACGAAAATGGAAAGCTGAAACGAAGAAAGAAAGTAGAATAAAACAAGCTGCACTATTGGCAAATTTTATAATAAACTAGTTGTTTAACCCGTTCTACGCACGGGAGTTCATGAATTTAATTCTAAAACCAAAATTAAAAATAAAAATCAGTACAACCAAATGTAGCTATGTATTTTGTAGAAAAATATTTTCTACTACTGTACATTTTTTTTAATGAAATTTAATTTATCATGTTGCAGCAGACGATAAAACGATATCTTTGGAATGAGGGAATCAATAGAATAAAAAGTTTTGTGAATGTTTGTGATAAAATGTTTTTCTTTATTTTTAAAAAATGGCAATTTTAATTAAGCGCAATTAAATAAGCTCTCCTTAAATTAAAAAAAAATATCGTAATACCCGCTACAGCTTCTTACAAAGAAGGTCTCCTTAAAGCGCATACTCAGCAAATTTTGAAAAAAATGCTAATGAAGCTACTCATGTATGTAATAAAGGAACAGTGAAATTTAGCTGCGGAATCCCAGTAGAAAATCTGAAAAAAATAAAATACTTTCGAGTATTGGGCGCAAAAAGACGCGATTTGGCGAGCAATATTTTTCCCTCGCCAAACGCAAACGATTTTAATGGATTTTGAAATGGCTTGTAAGATGATTATCGAATGCGTAATACTTAATGAATTTAAACAAACGAAGAAAGTTTATTATTTTTTGTATAATTTTTGTATTTTTAACAATGTTTTTTTAAATTTATAATTATAGTCTATAAAATTTTTATAAAATTTGAAAGCGTAAAATTGTCATTAGCTTAAAGAAAATTTTACTAATCGGTTAATTCTAGGGCTCATGATATGTCATACCTTCTCTTCTTCAGAATCGTTTGCATTTTGCGTTCAACATTTTCAACTCTCTGTACGTTTGCAGTAATATTAATTAAAAACATTCTTTAAAACAGATTAAATAAATCATTGACGTTTTTTTTTCTCTACTTATTACCAATTCATTGAAATTTTGCTATTGTTTTATCCCCCAATTCCACGATTTTTTTTTCTAATTTAAACGACTTCACGGTTATATAAGTAATTTTTAAATGTATTTTATAAAGAAAAGTCGGATGACAAACGCATTCTTTACACATTTCAATATCGAAAGAGTCGTTGTTTCCATAGCAACGATACTTTTTCCTTGAATTGACATTATTCAAGAATCGGGCTTATTTTTGAGCTTGAAACAATTTCAATCCGTTTAAATTTTGTTTTAAATCGTAAATTACGATCTTTAAATTTCATTCTATATAAATGTAAATGTGTACACAAGACTGTACTTATAAACATTTATTTATTATGTAAGTTAAACTTACATAAACAAGTTCAGCATTTGTCATAAAACCGTATTTTTAAAAATTTTACTCCGTCGCCAACCGGTGATAAATCGCCAAATAAATGAAATTTTCATAATTTTTTTACTGACATTATATCGAGGTTACGCAGAATTTTTTTTTTATACGCGTATATAACCTCATGAGAAGAACATTATGTAATTTTTTTCAAAATTTTCTGAGTATGCGCTTATGGAAACCTTCCTTGTTAGTGATACATATCAATTTCAATATGTTTGAAATACCGTAACATCATTAAAATTCCCCGCAAACGTTTCTTTTCCCGTAGAGCGTAATGTAATGCAATTCTTTTGAGTGTCCCTGTAAGTTAGCTATAAATGTTACACACTTCATTTTCAATTCCGAACATGTCGTAGTAAACCTCAATCCATTGAGTTAGAGCACGGATAGACAGATAGGCAGACCGCAGAAAGACAGAGAGACAACCCGAATTCATAAACATTTTTCAGCTATGTTGGAAAATAAATTTGTCTAACGGGATATTATTTTTGTTGGTGCAATAGCTGTTGCACTCTTCTGCAAAAATGCATGCATACAAAATTTATTTTATGTGATGTAGGTTTTTATATTACATAGATATTCCCTTTATTTTAAGAAATTAAGTTTCAATACATTTTTACAAACAATTCATTCTAATTACTAGGGCATCCAACCCGGTCTTCCCGGAATAGAGAATATAAGTGAAAACCATTTATTGTTTATTATTAGTATTGAAAGCTCTAACAGATTTTTACATTTAATATTTTTTTACATTGCCTCCTAACAACACCAATTTTATATGAAATACGTCAATTTTACATTCAAACAAATTTTTGAAATGTACATACTAAATTTTACAGCAAAAAATGTTGGCAATTTGGGTGCATAAATTTACAGCAAATTATGCTGAAATTAATGTCGATTTTTCTGACAGTGCAAGTTACATAAGTTCTGAGAACGGCTCTGTGACGGACAGACAATGGAGCGGGAGTAATAGGGTTTCGTGAGATGAAAGAAACCCTAAAAAATCCCTGACGGCTCGGCCTCAAGCACAGGTAGATTTCGAAGACGCAGACCGTGGGGCCCCTGTTTATTCGGAATTGCGGAAAAAATGACCTTTTTTGCCATGATGCCGAAGTTGGGTTTCATAACGGACCGCCCACTTCGAAATCTAACTTGTTCGCAGGCGGAGCCGGCAGAGATTTTTTTAGTTTTTAATTGTTTTTTGCTATAAGGGTTGGTCCTATAAAAAACTTGTCAATATAAAAGTTTTAGATAATAGTAAGAAGATTTATAATAAAATCAAGCGGATTGGATATCTTGTGAATGGACGAAGTTATGAATTGTTTTCTTCTAAAACCCCCTATTTTCCACCCCTTGGGGCCATTTTTACTGATATCAAAAATTTGTTATAAATTAATTTTCGGCCCTTTTTCTAAAAGTAATCATAACTTTAAACGGATTCGATAGGTATTATAATTAAGACGTTATGGGGTTTTCTCTGTTTTCACAAAAAGCCCCCCCCCCCCCCCTGGTTCGATTTTGCCCATGAATGAACTGGACCGAGATTTTATACTCCTTGATTTTATGTATCCGTTTGGAAGAGATTTGTGAAGAATTATTCGAGTTATCGTGTCCATAAAAAAGTGACATAGATAGATAGATAGATAGATAGATAGATAGATAAAGTTTTGAACTGAGGGTTTGTTTTGGGTTCTGGGAGTCATGATCGGCGTAGATCTGCAAAAATGTTTGAAAAATTCCAACTTAGGGGAGAATGTAATAGGTGGTATTTCTTACGAAAGCTGCCTAAAAAGGCATGCTCATTCCGCTCATAGCAGACGATTCATTCCACTGAAATAATAAGGATGTTTTTTTTTTTTTTTTTTTTTACATTGTGAAACTAGTTATAAAAGGAACGCACCTCCTATGTCATGTTTAACGTACAATTTCGAACTTGTTTTTTGTGTGTGTGTGTGTGTTCTAGTTTAATGAATTCCGATATTAAGTGTCGCGTATCGTTGGCCTTTTTGAATTTATCTCGAACAGGAGGAGATAACTAAATTGAAAAATGTCACAATCGCCTTGAAAACCTCTTTGCATGCATTAAGTTACATACGAAATGTAAGAAGGGAAATTACGTTTAAAATTTGAAGAACTTATGACTTGGCCTTGGATTCGCCAAACGCCTGCTTTGCGAAAACCTTGTGTTTTTTGTTATTTTATACTAAAAAAGACAAGATTCTCTCAATTTACTATGTAAACATATATACAGAGAGGAAGTAATATTGAGACGGAAACAGAGGCGCTGGATCGAATGATGATAATGACTTTGTAAGAAAGATATGATTTTATTTTATTTTATTATTTTTTTCCAAATGCATTCGCTTGGGAAAGAGCTGTTTTTCTTTTTCAAGAAATATATTCTAGACTAGCTGTTTAACCCATTCTACGCACGGGAGTTCATGAATTTAATTCTAAAACCAAAATTAAAAATAAAAATCAGTACAACTAATGTATCTATGTAGTAGGTAGAAAAATATTTTTCTACTACTGTGCATTTTTTTATGAAATTTAATTTATCATGTTGCTATGGCAGCAGACGATAAAACGGTATCTTTGGAATAAAGGAATAAATAGAATAAAAAGTTTTGTGGATGTTTGTGATAAAATGTTTTTCTTTATTTTTTAAAAAAGGTAATGATTAAGCACAATTAAATAACCTCTCATTATCTGCATGCGAGGTAAAAGAACTATCCTTATACCCGCTACAGCTTCTTAATATTGCAGCGTGTCGTACGTAATATGTATATCTCACATTGCAGTCAACATTTAGAACGGGTTAGAACTCGCGCGATGACGGGTCAAAAATTCGTCAAAAACATTTAAAAAAATCTATTTAAATTTTTCGAATTTTTTGCCCTAATCGTTCATGGCCCCCTACCAGCAACCCGTGTGCCACATTTCGTAGCCCTGCGCCCCGTGGTTTCCGAGTTTTAGAGGTTACATAGATAGGTTTAATTAAATAAAAAATTTTGAAATTTGACGAATAATATTTTGAGTTATAACAATTTTAAATTACCACACTTTTTTTGATTTTTTAAAATATTTTTTTTAAAGCTTTGTAAAGTTTTATGACTTGTTTTTGCTTACAATTATATGGTTAACCATCACAAACAAAAACTCAAAACTCTAATTCACTAAATAAAAATGTTTTAAAAATGTGTCCTGCCGATTTAAGTCGATTTTCCCGCCAAATGTTTCCCATGTTGCCAACTTTGCGACTTTGTTTACTGCCAACTGTACAACAACTTAATAAATGTTTCAACCTTTATTCCTATTGATATGCATTGATTCGTAGTAACCCAATGGTCGTCTCGTACCCCAAAACCGTAGGAAACAAGTTTTCCGAAAATTTATGAGTTTTCTGAAATTGGGTTTTCATGTGTTTTCCAAATTGTTTACTTTGACATCATGTTTCGCATTATTAAACGGTGAAGTTTTGTTACGGTATTCTGGATGTGTTGGAAACTGTTTCATAATCTATGCTTGACGCATGATTTTTCGCTCTTGTTAAATACATTGTAATAACTTTTCGATATTTGTCTTTCATAATTTATGTTTGACGCATGATTTTTCATTCTTGTTGAATATATTGTGATAAATTTTCGATATTTGTCTTTCATAATTTATGTTTGACGCATGATTTTTCATTCTTGTTGAATATATTGTGATAAATTTTCGATATTCGTGTTTCATAATTTATGCTTGACGCATGATTTCTCGTTCTTGTAAAATACAATGTAATAAATTTTCGATATTCGTGTTTCATAATTTATACTTGACGCATGATTTTTCATTTTGTTAAATACATTGTAATAAATTTTCGATATTCGTGTTTCATAATTTATGCTTGACGCATGATTTTTCTTTCTTGTTAAATACATTGTAATAACTTTTCGATATTTGTCTTTCATAATTTATGTTTGACGCATGATTTTTCATTCTTGTTGAATATATTGTGATAAATTTTCGATATTTGTCTTTCATAATTTATGTTTGACGCATGATTTTTCATTCTTGTTGAATATATTGTGATAAATTTTCGATATTCGTGTTTCATAATTTATGCTTGACGCATGATTTCTCGTTCTTGTAAAATACAATGTAATAAATTTTCGATATTCGTGTTTCATAATTTATACTTGACGCATGATTTTTCATTTTGTTAAATACATTGTAATAAATTTTCGATATTCGTGTTTCATAATTTATGCTTGACGCATGATTTTTCTTTCTTGTTAAATACATTGTAATAACTTTTCGATATTTGTCTTTCATAATTTATGTTTGACGCATGATTTTTCATTCTTGTTGAATATATTGTGATAAATTTTCGATATTCGTGTTTCATAATTTATGCTTGACGCATGATTTCTCGTTCTTGTAAAATACAATGTAATAAATTTTCGATATTCGTGTTTCATAATTTATACTTGACGCATGATTTTTCATTTTGTTAAATACATTGTGATAAATTTTCGATATTCGTCTTTCATAATTTATGTTTGACGCATGATTGTTCATTCTTGTTAAATACATTGTAATAAATTTTCGATATTAGTGTTTCATAATTTATGCTTGACGCATGATTTTTCGTTCTTGTTAAATACATTGTAATACATTTTCGATATTCCTGTTTCATAATTTATGCTTGACGCATAATTTTTCGTTCTTGTTAAATACATTGTAATACATTTTCGACATTGGTGTTTCATAATTTATACTGGACGCATGATTTTTCATTTTTGTTCAATACATTGTAATAAATTTTCGATATTCGTGTTTCATAATTTATGCATTGTAATTGACGCATGATTTCTCGTTCTTGTTATATATATTGTAATAAGTTTTCGATGTTCGCGTTTCATAGCAATAAATTGTCTTCAATGAAAATATGGTTGGCACACCTATTTGTGTGGCAGTCTATGTATTAAAAGTATACACGGTTTATTTTTTTTATCCTAATCAAAGATACATGTTAGATATGAATTTCAATAACGAAAATCTTTTTGCACATAGGTCCAAAATAATAAAATCTGTAAGACGAAAATGCTGCACATAAGTACAGTGCCTAGAATAAATCATATGTTCTAGGCACTGTAACATGAGTTATATTAACCAATTAGCTGTTCGAGAAGAAGCGATCCCAACAGCTTTGGTTATAGATTTTTTTCTAAGAAACTTGAATATCTTGAAACTTGCATTACCTTGTTACTTACCCATCATACGTAGTATAGGGTATTACTTACCCATCATACCTAGTACAGGGTAAGTCTTGTAATCGTTTTAAAAATCGAAAAAAAAAATTGACGGATTGATACGTTTCAGACACTGGAGATTCCGAAAAACATAATTTTAGAAAAACGAAAAATGCCGTCCGTCTCTGTGTCTGTGTATCTGTAAACGCTCTATCTCCCGAACAAATTAAGATAGAGACTTGAAATTGGGTATGTACTTAGTATGTCATAATGGAAAGACGCTTATTGAATTTCAGCAACCTCGATGATCCGGAACTCTATTTTTCGGACTCTCGAAATATTCGTTCTGATAAAAGATATATAAATATTTTCGAAATTGTTTATTTTAAGGAGTGACTATAAAAGACAATAAAAAAACATATATTTTGCATATAATGAAATCGATCGGATCACGAGTTGCTGAGATATTTGTAATCCTATTTTCCATACTTTTTTTCATGACCCTGTATTTCATTCCAATTTCAATTCAAAGATCTATTTTAATTGGAAATGAGACGCTTCATCCGACGCAATAAACCGTTAGTTAATAGGATTATCATTTTTGGAGTTATAAGGCTGTTTCCTTTACGCCATTCAGTAATGGAACACTTAAAGTTTATGACGTCTTCCAGCCACGAATTTATTCCAATTGCAATGCATTTTATAAGTAGTTTACACATGTTTTATTTTCATATTTTATATTATACATATCCATGATGGGTCAGTATTACAGTGGCCCCCAACGACTAGTTTTACACTAGGGCCCTGGAAATGGATTCAAAATTCTTTGCAACTCATGTCTTTTACTATTTTTATTGAAGTTTCGTCGATTTTCGTATAAAATTCATACGCCAAGGGACTTGAATATTGGCTTAGTTTCTGAACGCTGATCTTTAGCTATAATAGAACTTCATCTAAAGTCCGTATCCATAGCAACCAGACTTGCAAGACACACTTTATGACTGGATCAAATTTAACTTCATTTGTATTATGAGAAATAGAGCTCGGAAGAGTAGAAGAGCAGCGGGTAGAACTCATAATTTCAGAGTAAATACTTTAACGCTGTTATGGAATGTTTACAAAGAAGAATTTCTGAGAAGAATGGCCTGGATGATCGTTAGACTTACAGAAATTTAAAACAAGGAGAATCTGTTGTAAAAAATTTGGTTCGCTGGACGAAAATCTCACTAATAGCATTTTTTTTTTTTTTTAAGCCAGTAGCCGTTTTAATTTTTCGCCAATGTAAATTAGAAGAAATGCTTTGATGTCGAAATAAAATGTCTTGGTTTATGATATTATTTTATATATTTATAACCATTGGGAAAATGGTTGTTGTTTTCGGTTAAGAATAGACCTCTTGACGTCGTCAATTTCATTTTTTTAAAGCGTTTTTAACGAAATTCTGTCACTTTAGTAGAATTTATCTTTGAATATAGGCAATAGAAATGCATAAAATTGTTACAAAAATGTTAGTTACAAAAAGGATAGATGCAAGCTATCAGATAGAAAAAAAAGCCGAATTCAAAAATGAACGTCGGATGAGAAATCGTCTTACAAATTTTTTGTTTGTTTTCATGAATATATTGTAAATTTGGTACTTTCGTGTTAGAGCGGCCCCCAAGGATGAATCGCCAAGCGACCAAGATGGATCGCCAAATTATAAAGCATGTATGACATTATAATAATATATGATATATATATAACATTTTGTTTGGATATATATATAACATTATATTTCTGTTTTCATTAATATATTGTAAATTTGGTACTTTCGTGTTATAGCGGCCGCCAAGGATTAATCGCCAAGAGACCTATATATAAGCTTTGCGATGATCTGGGCGAAATCATAACTGCAACCTTGGCATAATCATAATTGTGGAGGACGCTATAACACGAAAGTACGGTAATTTTTTTTTTTTTTTTTTTTTTTTTTTAGACTTTTTTTTAAGCGTTCGGAAAAATTTCCCAATGGTTATTGTAATTTGTTAAATTATAATTTTGTATTTTATTTATTTTTTTTTTCCTTTCTTTCTTTTCTTCCTTTTTTGTATTTTATATAAAATTAGTGTAAGGCATGTATTTCAAATGTATGTAATATATGTAATTTAAAAGTCTGTGTTTAAATTTAAATAAAACGATTGAAACGTTTATATTTTAAAGAAAATGAATACAATACGAATGATAGCAATGGGCACGATATTTGGTGGTTTATCACCTGGACCCGGCTAACATAAAAGTACCGAAACGTTCTTATAATTTCAATAAAATTGCGTTTTTGAGAGATAAAAAAGTTTTGCAGATTATATACACATCATTTTTTTCCTTTACAATCTAAAACTTTTACGCATTTATGCATGCATAAAGATTTCTCATAATTTCATGCGGAGACTTAATCAGTAAATAGCATTATTATTCTTTGATGGCAAAAAAAATGAAGTTACGCATATTCAGTGTAATCTAAAATCAGAACATATGCATAATGCACTGGTAACGTTGGTGAATGTATTGAGCAAACTTTTCTTTTTTTATTAAAATTAATTGTACCTTGCTTACATAACTTATTTTATTTTAAAACGTTATATTGTCACTCTTCTGCACGCTACGAGTGACGACGCTTACGCCGTTTACTCTATATCTAACTAGACGGATGTGCCAATCCCAAAACTTTCATCTCTCTCACACAGGTTACGCATACACTAAAAACGAATCAGCACCCATTTATATATATCAAGGTCTGACTGAAACTCAAGTTTTATTAAATTCCGCGTATTCGTTCTTCAGATACGACTATCACTAAAATCGTGTCAATCCTGAAAAAAATGTAGCATAGCAGCGCCACCTGTTGGAAGATTTAGACCAAAACCTAATCAACGACAACTTATGTCAACGTCTAACTGAATCTGAAGTTTGATGAAAATCCGTGCATTAGTTCTTCCTTAATTTATAGTCGATTTCTTTATTTTTCGAAGGGCATTATTCTTAGAAATAAGAGTATAATATACAATTAATGTGAATAGTAATTGTCAGTAGCGTAGCAACATATTCAGCTCCCTGGAGCAAGTAAGTACAATGGGTGCGCCGCCTCTTCTCTACCGGTAAAGGTTTCCCTAAATTTATTTTTAGGTTTAAACACATACATATATAATACAGTAAAACTGTAAAACGGAATCGGCCTATAAAGGCATCCTGCCATAAACGGAATAGTTTTATGATGCAAATAGAAGGAATGCCACACAAGTATATCTGTTAAGGCCAACACCTGTCTAAAACGGAATTTCTCTCAGTGAGTGCCCTTAGTTGCAATTTTAAACATTCTTTACAATTTTTACAAATTCAGAGGCATGAAATATGAAATTTATAATGTATATTACCTGAACTAACAATTTTGATAAGTCAAGTTTAAGTCCTTACTTATTGTTTTTAATACAAAAATATTTACTAAAACATTGCAAAAAATTAAAGAAAAAGTTTGTTTTAGACAGGTTTCGTATTAGTATGTACAACCACATGGAGACCAGAAAAAAAATCTGTTAAGGACAGGATTTCGCTTTCACAGGTTTCACTAAATATGTTTACAAACATTTATTTCGTTTCTTACGTTTGCGCCCTTATGATTCTCGTGCCTGGAGCAATGTGCTCCAACTGCTCCACGGTAGCTACGCCCCTGGTAATTGTGTGAGCTCAACGACATAAGTTTAACTGGCCATTTTTCTGTTTTATTTTATAATCAATATATGTGGTTTCGACGATTTCCGAATAAATTGATTACTCTATGAGATCCAGTGACTTAGCTTCTAAATCCTGAACTTTCGCCTCATTTCGAGTAAGTATCCATAGCAACCAGACTTTGCTTCGCTTCATTTTATGGCTTCCACTTGGGGTCCAATTTAACTTGACTTTGTATGGGACGCAAAATAGAGCTCGGAAGCGATAGCAGTGAGTAGATTTCATAATGTTTTAGAGTAAATAGTGTAATGACGTTACGGAATGCATACAGGCGAAGGTCTGTCTTAGGGAAGGTGATCTGTAATAAATGTCAAATCTTTCTTGATCTATAGCGAGAAGGTTTTTGAGTGTCTAAGTCAGGCCACGAGCATTATTATTATATACTAACTAACCCGCCCGGCGTCGCCCGGGCCCGAGATAATTACAATCTCCGAGAAAGGCGTTAACCCCCTCCCTCCCCATACCCACAAATATAAGGAATAATCTGTTCAAGAGAACCACCGTCACCTACATGAATGCGATCATTAAAAAAATAATTACATTTTTCTGAACATAACGAAGACGCTACGCTAAAATAGCCGGCAGATGATTCCCCTTCTCGACCTCAATTTCAAATCTATATCTTAATGAGTTACCTAAATATTTGTTCATTAGTAGAAATTGGCAATTATTTCCTTTCATTTTCGCACACTAAAGGGAGGGATTGGCCAGAGAAACAGATCTCTTTGTAG
The DNA here is from genome assembly GCA_963931845.1 of Maratus michaelseni. Classification (NCBI taxonomy): domain Eukaryota; kingdom Metazoa; phylum Arthropoda; class Arachnida; order Araneae; family Salticidae; genus Maratus; species Maratus michaelseni. Next base: position 8,530,554 of record OZ007593.1, on the reverse strand, counting down.
TTCAGTGTTTAATGAAAGCAGATCCCTGTCTGAAACTTTCTCGGATTGTTTTCATTGGCGCCGGCAGATTTTTGGCAGTTTTTTTGCATAAATTAAGATAAATTACCGACCGAATTTTTCAAAAATCACATAGCCAGATGCAGAATTGTTTTTTACATACGCCCAGAAATTTTCCAATTGATATCTCAATTAGTTTTCTTAAAATTCGCTCATTAGTAAAATAATTTCGAATTCGTTCATTTCCGCTTGCAAATCCAATGCGCCTGTTCGTTTCTTTCGCCATTTTGATTTAAAAGATGTCATTTTAGAAGCGATGTTTAATGAGAATCTAATTAATATCTTGGGTAATTATCAAAATATTAAAATTCTGAGACTCAGGTGCACATGGCCAGACCTTGGACTATCCACACCTAAATTTTCAGACTTCTATGTGGGCTAGATTTTGCTAGCCATCGCAGACAAACACACACACACACAGAGAGCGAAACTTTCTTTTATTAATATAGATTATAATATTACATATTATATATTATATTATTCTCTTTAATAAAAAGCTATGCGTTGCTGATGACAGGGTTTTTTGCTAATCGTTGCCACAGATTAATCTCGGAAAATGAAACATTTGAAGTTGCTGAAAAAATGAAAACCTCGAAAAGTATTTGTCAGAAAATTTTTAGACAAACTGCGTTAAAAAGGTAAAAAATTGTATATTTCTTGATATAAATTTCAAATCGAATGATTATGCCGTTTTTCAAATATTGAATTTCAAAAATGACCAAATTTCACAATGGAGTACCCTAGCGAAATCTTCAGGCGCAAAAAGATAATGATATACTGGCTATAGCACGAGACAAATTACAGTATATTTTTCTATCAAAATATACAACTGAATTATGTCACGAGTGCATGATTTTTATTCAATTCTTGACAAATACTAGATGCGCCATTTCTTTTTAGTATACTAAATTTAGTATATATTTATACTAATATTTAGTATATATATATAGTAAATTTAGTATATATCTATACTAATATTTAGTATATATATATATATATATATATATATATATATATATATATTAAATGTAAAAAGGCGTTAGAATTTTAAATTAAAAAATAATTTTCAGCTACGTTCTGTGATCCGGGAAGATCCGGTTTCGATTCCCTAGATTCCCTAGATTTCGATTCCCTAGATTCCCTAGATTTCGATTCCCTTCATTCATAATTAGTGTAATTATTATTATTAAATTATATATTAAATTATGTACACGAGCAGGGAAGACCGAGCTATGCTCGGTCAAAATTAGCTTTGAGTTCAAATATCATATGACCCATGACCAAAATGACACACTAATGGAACTTTCTCGAACATGTGACCAAGCCCAATTGTCTTGTTGTGCCCAAAACCCGTAGGATATAAAATTTAGTCAGAATCAATATTAGCCAAATATTAAATATTAGACATACACAAGCCATTAAACGTGCATCTTAGCAGAAAAAACAGGTTTGAAAAAAAAGAAGAAACCTATTTTTCTCCTAAATCGTGTTCATGTTGCTCGTGACTCCACACTGTGTGACCTGCCTAACATAACCTCTTGCGAGTCACCCACGATTCCGAGAAGTGTTCTTTTATCCTCAGAAGTCAATTTATTTCAGAGATTCAAACATACACTTCTGAAACAACAGCTTATTTTTTGAGGCACAGGTAGATTTTCAAAGTGGGCGTTCCAATTGCCGCATTATAGCAAAAAGGTCCTTTTTCTGCAATTCCCAATAAACAGGCACCCCATGGTCTGCGTCTTCCAAATCTACCTGTGCCTGTAGGCCGAGCCGTCAGGGATTTTTTAAATGCACAATCATGACAATCCCAGATAGGACTATTTAGAATGGTTTAGAGTCGAATTTAGTGTTCTTTATTTTTCGATAAATGTGATAAAACCTACTGGTGTCTCATGATCGCATTTCCCAGGTTGTCGCCCCCCCCCCCAAAAAAAAAAAATAAATAAATAAATAAACAAATAAAAAAAAATGTTCAAATGTCAACTTTGACTCCATTTTCTGAAAGACCCTTTATTGAAATATTGAAAACTTTATTCGATTTCCTGGTGCGTGAATAAGAAACCTATCTATTTCAAGCGGTTAGGGATGAAAATGAATTTAGGATTGTGTCAGAAAGTACCCAGCTTGGACTTGAGAGAAAATGCGTTTTTACGATTTTTGTGTCAGAAAATACTAAAAATTCATATAATTCAAAGTATCCCAAGTTTTAGTCGTAGAGTAATGGAATATTGTTTCACTTTTTAACACTATCCAACCTAGTTGAAAAAATGTTTATGACTTCGGTTTGTCTGACAGTCTGCCGTCTGCCCGTACTCTCACTCACGTAAATATGCTCGGATTAACCTGAAATTTTTGTATGTTATTGTCGTTTAGAATAGCATCATGTTCCCTATTTCAACTGAAGTGTGTAGCACTTATAGTTTTATTTACAGGGACAGTCAAAAGTATTCCGTTACATGACAGTCAATGGGAAATAATCGTTTCAAGTGAATTTTGATGACGCTACGTCATTTAAAACATGATAGAATTGATATATGCTGAAGCTCATTAAAACATGCTTTTTGTAGAATAGGTGTTGCAAAGCATTTATTATTCGTTTACAGGGTCAAACAAAAGAATTCTGTTACACATCGTTCTATGGGGAAAAATCGTTTGCTGTGTAATTTAGTCATATTTCACTATTTCAAACATAATGAAAATTATATGCATTATTGAGGTGCGCTATAAATTGCTCTCTTGTGTGCACTGCGTTTATTTACAGGGACGCACAAAAGATATCGGTTACAGTAGAAGTGCGATATTTATAGTCTATGTGCGATAAGTGAGTTTTCAACTTTGACTTGCGTTTTTATGTTTAACTAATTTTTTTCATAGTTCATGTGTGTTTATAAACTCGGTTGATCCTATACAGGGCTACACAATTGAATTTGTAAGCATTACAGACTATGGGAGTGAATTGCTTAACCCTTTCAGGGGCAAGCACTTGTGCTCCTGTAACGTTGAATTCCCACCGGAATTTAGGAAAGAATTTAGTTCAAAATAAGAATAAGCAATTTTTCAACTTTTTCTCGTCAAAGCTAAAAAGGTAAAATTTAACTAAAAGTTTCTGGTTTGAATCAGATTAAAATTAGGTGGTATATAATATATACCACCGCCCCTCAAAGGGTTAAGGGTAGTTTTTAATTTTGTTACGCCTTTTCCTGATGAACTCTATTTAGTAGACTAATAGAAGTTTGTGGAGTATAAATAAATTGATATACAGGGCTACGCAAAGAAAAATATACATTATCGTTTACGGTTAATTGCTGCGAGTGAGTTTTAAGCTGCCTTTCTGCTTCATATGTGGTATGTACAAAAGTCTTCAGATAATATACAGGTCTGTACAAAAAATTTCGAGTGCATTTCCATCGATTGCCGAAAATTGCTGAATGTGAATATTCTAACTGAACTAAATTTTATCTTTCTATATATCCACATTTTTTTATCCTATACAGGGCTACACAAAATAATTCGACTCTTTTTTTGACACTGAAAGGTAATTTCAAAATCTGTATTTTTCATTGTGTTATATGTTTCCTATATGTTTACTTAGATATCTTATTTCACCTTATTTAACGGTGGAGTTTCGTTACAGTTTTCCGGCTGTGTTGGAAAGTGTTTCCTAATCTATGCTTGACGCATGATTTTTCGTTCTTATTATAGTATGGAGAAAGTATTTTTTAATATAACTTATAGCAGTGAGGGACTACATAAAAATTGAAATATTGTAACTTAAAATAAAATAATAATAACTAAATCGACAAAAATAGATGTTAAGGTAAAACTTTTGAAGTATTTTTGCAATTGCCTCTAACAGTATCGGTTTAGGAATTAGCTATTGGTCAACGATAAAAAAAACTAGTCCCAAAACTTTCTTCTACCTCAACAGCAATGGTCAAGGTCTAACTGAATCTAAAGTTTTGTTAAATTTCGTGCATCAGTTCTCGAGATAGGGCGGCTATCGCTAAAATAGTGTAAATCCTGATAAATGTAGCATAGCAGCGCCACCTGTTGGGAGATTTAAACTAAAACCGAATCAATGACAACTTACGTCAACTCTAATTGAATCTAAAGTTTTGTTAAATTCCGTGTATTAGTGGTTGAGGTATGACTGTCGCTAAAATCGTGTAAATCCTGATAAATGCAGCATAGCAACGCCACCTGTTAAAAGAATTACCCCAAAACCGAATGAACAACAACTTATGTCAACGTCTAAATGAATCTGAAGTTTGTTGAAAATCCGTGCATTAGTTCTTGAAATAGAAGTATTGCAGAAACCGCAAGAAATGCTAGGGATCCTACATTAGAGAGAGATTGGACATTGCGCCGCCGGCAGATTTGACAAATCCGCCATTTTAGTTACGTCGTATGTATACGCTGGTATTGCTTTCTAAAGAAAATTTGGATTTTAAAGATTCAACATTTTAAATATTGTATCAAGACTTAGTACACTATTAATAGATAATTTTCTTTTGTTGTTTATAGTTACTTTTTAATATTTAGTAATGTTTATTTATTTTGTAACATATTTTAAATTGTCAGAGTTCAATTGTTGAGTATGCGGTCAACTTTAAACAGTTTCATTAAATAATAACTATCGAAATGAGTAACACAAACAAAGCAATTTCGTTTCTGCGTCTCTTGTTTTACATTTTAAAACTAATTTTGATTTAAATCTTTTTGTAGTGAGTGAGCAAAACGTGTAAATAATTTGGAGTTTCGAAGTTTGACACAGTTGGAGGTAATTGACAAACGTTATTGGCGATGAATTTCTGTTTACATTTTGAAACATTTATTTTAAGAACGTAATACAGAATAAAATTGTATATAGTGCACTCTTTTTAAAATATGAAATTGTTTATAAATTATAAGGAATAATTGAATAAATTGTTAAACTGTTCATTTTTTAATAATTTCTTTTTTACATATCCGCGGAATTTGAGAGCACAAGACGTAAGCATTTAAATTTTCCGCAAAAAAAAAAAAAAAAAAAAAAATATCTATGTATAAAAGCGCTGACTCTGACAATTGCAAAAATATATAAATTCACAATATATAAACCTCTATATAAATAAACATTACTAAGCATATGTGTGTAAATTTTTTTATTCAATTTCTCGAATTTTTTTTTTTTTTTTTTTTTTTTTTTTTTTGCATATTTAGATATACTTAGTATCATAAAGTGTATTATTCTAGAAAATTGAAGCTTTTTAATTTCATACAACCAATTAGTTTCTTTAAAACTATCTAAATTTATTAATGTAAGTACATTAATAAAGAAGGTATATTAGGAATAAGTTTAAAAAATTTATGCTTTTCTGAATATTTCAGTATTTTTTTTAAATTTCTTATTGCTATTAATGATATATTTTTAACCTTATAAAATTAAAAGAGTTCCCTCTAAGAAATTTTATTTGTTTACTTAAAAAAGTAACCTAACTAATCTATATCATGAGTCATGACCATTTAAACAGAGAAAAGTAAAAAATAAATACCCACGCTACAAAAAATTACATTATGTAGCATTTCTTGTGTTATGCATAAATTAAAATGTTTATTTTAAGTGAAAAAAAACCCCAAAAACTTGAATATTTGTTTATAATCAAATTCGATTATTTTAAGCATAATGTAAAGTCCCGAAATGTTAACCCTGCAATTCAGCCGAATAAAAGAAAAAGCATTTTCTGAGAATTCTTATTCATTAAAACGGAATTGTGCTTATGTTTATGTTCTGAATGACTCTGTGAAGGCATATGAAATGAATTTCTGGTATTTTAATAGAATAAAAAGTGTTGGACGCAGATGAAAATGCATTGCGTTCCACGGCGTTCCACCTGCTTTGTAACTAATATGGCGGACTTTCCGTCAATGTCCAATCTCTATCTAATGTAGGATCCCTAAGAAATGCCGCATAGCAGCGCCACCTGTTGGGTGATTTATACCAAAAACTAATCCACTCCCAGTTATATCAGTTACTAAATGATTCTAAAGTTTTATTAAATTTCGTGCATTAGTTCTTCACAAAATTTTTGTCACATACAGATAAAATTACAGAGTCACAGACAGACATTTTCTAATAATAGTTAAATCGTGTTCAAGATCTTTTAAAACATATAAATCCGTCGAAAACCTGAAGTCCAAAATTTTCACGAATCCAATACTTTCTTCTTGTAAAGATAGAAGAAACTAAAAGTAGAACTTAAAATGAAAACGTTTTCCTAATGTAAATAAAAGTTTTCCTAATTAAAACAGTCAAATCGTGTTCGGGACCTTCTAGAACGTATATATCTGTCGAAAATGTTTATGAATCCAATACTCTCTTGTAAAGATAGAAGAAAATAGTGATCTTCAGTATATAAATATACACATACATGCATATGGTTATTATTATTATTAATTAATCAAGCGTTCCTTCCAGTATTGCGTCAAGCAGACAGAAAAAACTAAAACGGTGAGGTGAAGAAATGGGAAAAACCACTCAAATGATGTTCAAATCATCTGGTTAGGCTAAAAATGTAGCTCTATAACCTGTACGTAAATCGAGAAGTCAATCAGCTGATAAAAATGATATTTAAAGGTCACCGTTGCGTGCGTGACGTAAGTATATTCGAGGATCGACTACAATCGCTTCTTTTCTTTAAAAGGTTACGCAAGGCGTTGCAAGTAACATTGCATAATGAAATAAAAGTGAAGATAATATTTAGTTATATCCATTGAATACGATTCGTTTAGTTATCGTTATAATTAATTTGACTTATTATTGCATGACAGAGTTGTTCAGTGACGCAGAGAGAGGGGGGGGGAGGAATCTCCAGAGCCCCTGAGAAAGTGTTAGAAACATATAAATAAATTCAAAAGTAATTGAATTTATATAAGAAAATAACGAATAAATTCATATTTTTTTTTAAATCCCAATTTCATATGAATATATAGATTATCCCTCCTCCCCTATGAAACTTTATTCCAGATGTCGAAGTTGGCTGTGGGATTGCGAATGGCAAACTGCGCGATCGCCCAGGGCAGCTAAAATTGTAAAATGCACATAACAAAAAATAATTTGTATCTGTTTTTAGCCTTTAAATAAGTTTGCCAACATAAAAGAGACATTAAAAACATTGTATTTCTGAAGCTATTCTATCCTTTCCCCTATTTTTTGTTTGGGAAATGTTTGTGATGACGCCCATTCCCTACTCAAATTTTTAGATCTATTCTGAAAAGTTTTTTTCTTTTGAGATTTTTGGTATCTTTTTCTTTTTTTGTTACCTTAGAACAGGTATTTGCATTTTCTGCTTGGCTGCTGTTCATCCCAATGACAGAGTAATTTTCAAGTAGTATCTATTAAAGATGAGATGGGTTTAGCCCAAGCACCAGCCCGGGACAGGAAACGGGCTTGGCCTCAATTTTTATAACGTTTTCGAACTCAGGCTCAATGTAAAAATTTCATTTCGTTAACATATTTAAAAAAAAAAAAAAATGTTACTTGATAAAGAAGAATGTTTTTAAATGTGTTTTTACAATCCTTTAAAAATCCCTTTGAATTGTTATGATGTTAGTAACATAAAAGAAGCTATGGGATAGCCCTTGCCTAACCCCGCTTTCTGTTTGAAGTACTTTTCCAGAATGAGTTGAAAACAGAACTCGTGTCTTTCTGCCATAGTTCTACAATCATCATATATATATTATTTCTCCTGTCAACATCCCTTTTTCTCAGAAAATACGAAACACAGAACGACGAAGGAGATACCCTATGAAAGGATTTTGAACCGGCTTCTGACATAGCACACTTAACATTTTGTTAAAACATGTTTTTTGATTAAAAATTGCAGTTCATTAAAAATTAAATCGGCATTGTTTTCATAAATGAAATGAAAGGTTTTCCTCAAATCAGTGTTGCCACCAAAATAAAATACTGCATTATCAGATGACGTCATCCTATAATGCAATTAAAATAAGATTGTTAATTTATTAATTGCGCGTACTTTTTGAAAAAACTATCGAGCTTTTAATCGGGTTTTTATTTAATTTTTATGCGTGCGTCACCTAATGTTTATTTGTTTTTTTTTAATCATGGCTGTATATATGCGTACTGTATCGGATTACGTAATTTAAGGATTACCTTCCATTTAGATATACAGTTAATTAGGATTCACAAAAATTGTAAGTCTTTATTTTTTCATATTTCATCAAGCTGTTAATATGCCAGCGAAGTCTGGTGTCATTTAAATGGCTGCTGGACCACAAAGTTTGAACATTCCGTGTTTAAGTTCCCATAGGCTTGCAAAACAGCGGTATACCAAATATTCATTTGTGTATTTAAAGCATTTTTGGAACAGATTTGCAAAACCTGACGAAATACTTCATACGAATTTCTCTAAACGTCTGATTCAGTGTTTCAATTTTTTTTTAATTAGTTTTTTTTTTTAGTTTTTTCAGTATTTTTTCAGTATTTTTATATTTTGTTTCATTTCTCTAGGTCTTAGCAACCTAGAGAAATGACCTTGGCGAGAGAAGAAAATTTGGTAAAAAAATTTCTGGCAATCTATTCCCACTTTCTTATACGCAAGCAATCATCATATGTATATTATTTCTGTTGTCAACATCCTTTTTTCGAATGATACAAAAAATGTTAAAGGATGAATTCCCCATTCATCGTTGTATGTTTTGTATCATTCGAAAAGTGCTTGAACAACTTTCTGAGATAGTGCACCCACATATCGTTAAAATGCGTTGTTTGATTTTTATTTTAAAAATCAGTTAATTAAAAATTATTGCTAAAACATACGAGGAAATAATCTCAAAGATTGCAGTGCGGAAGTTTCGCTCGGGTCCTTCTGGTATATGTTATTTCTGTTGTCAACATCCCCCTTTTCTATGAGATTACGAAACGCACGAGATATCATTCGAAAGGCTTTTGAAACGGCTTTTGACATAGTGTACTCAACATTTCGTTAAAACATGGTTTTTTGATTAAAAATTGCTGTTCACTAAAAATTAAATCTGTATTGTTGTCATACCTGAAATGAAAGGTTTTAGTGAAACAAGAGTTGCCACAAAAATAAAATTCCACATTATAGGATGCTCAACAATGATTACAAAAAATAAATAGTACAAAAAAATATAAAGTAGGATTTCTCCGTACGGGCTTATTTTTATATTAATGGTTAAAAAGCAAAATTGAAATCGAAATGTTGAGAAGAAAAACACACCATTGATCGATCGAAGCAGTGATATTTCACATGCAGCCTAAAAAGTATACTTTGTCATAGTAGATCAAATTGTATTTTAAACGCAATCAATTTATTTTTCTTTGTTTCATGCTTTTCAAGAAGCGGATGACGTCATCCTGTAATGCAGTTAAAATTCAATTATTATTAACCATTGGGAAAATGGTTGTTTTCGGTCGAGAATGGACCTCTTGACATCGTCACTTTATTTTTTTAAGCGTTTTAAACGAAATCCTGTTACTTTAGAAGAATTTTTCTTTGAATAGGCAATAGAAATGCATAAAATCGTTACGAAAACGTTAAAGTTACAAAAAGGATAGATTTAAACTATATCAGATATGAAAGAAAGCCGAATTCAAAATGAACGTCGGATGAGAAATCGTCCTATAAAGCAAAAAACGTGGTCTTCCACTTTAATTTCCTTAAAATGTCTTTAGCTCGGACATCCATCTAAACAAGTGTTAAAGTTATTGTAGGAAGAACCCGACAAAATATTAAGGTATATATTAAGGATAAGGTATAGCAATGGAAAATGCGTTTCAATAGCTGCGGCTAGGGTTCAAACGAATATTTTGGCGAGGACAGAGAATGGCAGGATCTCTTCAACTGTAGTAATGGAAACTGCGTTTATTAGGTAGATTTCGTAAGAAATACTACCTATTACATTCTCACCTAAGTTGGAAATTTTGAAAAATTTTTGCAGGTCTACGCCGATCATGACTCCCAGAACCCAAAACCACCCCCAGTTCAAAACTTTATCTATATATCTATCTATCTATGTCACTTTTTTATGGACACGATAACTGGAAAAATTCTGCATATATCTCTTCCAAACTGATACATAAAATCAAGGGGGCATAAAATCTCGGTCAAGTTCGGTAATGGGCAAAATCGAACCAAGGGGGGGGGGGAGGGGCTTTTTGTGAAAACAGAAAAAACCCCATAATTTCTTAATTATGATACGTATCGAATCCATTTAAAGTTATTATTACTTCTAGGAAAAGGGCCGAAAATTTATGTATGACAGATTTTTTATATAATTAAAAATTGCCCCAAGGGGGGGGGGAAGGGGGGTTTTAGAAGAAAAAAAATCATAGCTTCGTCAATTCACAAGATATAAAATCCGCGTAAATTTATTATTAATCCTCTTAATATTATCTAAAACTTTTATATTGACAAGTTTTTTATAGGACCAACCATTATAGCAAAAAAAATTAAAAACAAAAAAAATCCCTGCCGGGTCCGCCTGCAAACAAGTTATTTTTCGAAGTAGGCGGTTCCAACTCCCGGATCTTTTCGAAAATGATACATAAAATCAAGGGGCATAAAATCTCGGTCAAGTTCGTTAATGAGCAAAATCGAACCAAGGGGGGGGGAGATGGGGGGCTTTTTGTGAAAACAGAAAAAACCCCATAATTTCTTAATTATGATACGTATCGAATCCGTTTGAAGTTATTATTAATTCTAGGAGAAGGGCCGAAAATTTATGTATGACAGATTTTTGATATAATTGAAAATTGCCTTGGGGGGGGGGAGGGGGGTTTTAGAAGAAAAAAATTCATAACTTCGTCCATTCCCAAGATTTCAAATCCGCTTAAATTTATTATAAATCCTCTTAATATTATCTAAAACTTTTATACTGACAAGTTTTTTATAGGACCAACTCTTATAGCAAAATAATAATAATAATAATAATATTTAAAAAAATAATAATAATCCCTGCTGGCTCGGCCTGCAAACAAGTTAGGTTTCGAAGTAGGCGGTTCCAACTGCCGCATCATCGCAAAAAGGTCATTTCTCCCGCAATTCCCGACAAACAGGCGCCCCACGGTCTGAGTCTTCGAAATCTACCTGTGCCTGTATGCCGAGCCGTCAGGGATTTCTTTTTTTCTTCGCGAGTGACTTTTGCTATCTTCGATCATTTTTTACTGTCACTTTGATAAAATCAATGAGATGATGTTCTGAATTGACTCATGTTGTTTGCAGATATTTTTTATCCTTGATTTCTCTTCAGAAGTGTAAACCTGCATCCGAACATTATTATATATTGCTAAAAATTATTAGCTTCCAGTGCAAAATCCTCGCTCGGGTCCACTGATAATATTTTAAATAAACAAGAATTGGTTGGTTGTAAATAACAAAATTTTCCTTTTTAAACAGATTTTCAGGGACATGAAAATCGCGAAATGTTATCATGAGGGAATATTTGGTATCAATTACTTATTTACTAATATGTAACTAGAGATTTTTAAATGATAAAAATTAATCTTGAAACTATTTTTAAATGTTGTTAACAATTTTCTTCCGCGTACTTTAAGTAGCTACCCGACTCGGGCGGGATCAGTCCCTGATGACACAAAATTTTTCGTGCTCGGGTGGTCTCGAATATCAAGTCGTCGGACTCGAGCTCCGATACAAGAGCCCGAACTCATTTCAAGTACCTATGTCAACAATTACATTTTTACAGATTTTTAGGTGCGTTCGTAATTATATAAATAAGTAGCACCTCGTCTACACTGAAAAAAAAATGAAATACTCAAAAATGAGTAAGTCCATGTACTCATTTCGAAATGAGTATTTTTGGATCAAAAATGAACATGTGCATTCTCAAAAATGAGTAAGTTTATGTACTCATATCGAAATGAGTATTTTTGTATCAAAAATGAACATATGTATTCTCAAAAATGAGTAAGTACATGTACTCATTTCAAAATGAGTATTTTTGGATCAAAAATGAACATATGATCAAACCCAACATACTTGTATATATCAGAATGTGTAATGACGAAATTTCGGAGCCTAAAATGCTATTATTTGAAGGAAAAACGAAGAATAAGAGAAATGAAAAGTGGATCTGGTTGTTCAGGATTTTCATCGAAGTAGATCCACTACAACACATTTACTACTCTTTTTTTTTCTCACATTTTACACATCTACTTTTTTTTCACTTGATAGTACTTCAAAATTATGATTTTTTTTCACGCTAATTTTTTTAAAATTTATTTTAACTTTTTTAACGCGAGGCAATATTGTGTTATTTAAAAGTTTCATAACATAATATCTTTGCAAATTATAGCTATGCAAATTGGTATTAAACTAAACTGATTTGACTTACAAATTTATGAATTATGCTAAAATTTATTATTTTATAAATTATAATTTTACAAAGTTTATAATTTTTTCGTTAAATTTATAAAATTAGTTAATATTTTTCCTTTACTTTTATGAAAATAACTTTTAACTTTTTAACTTTATAACGTTTTTAATTTATTTCTTTAGCTTATATTTTTATAGATTAAACTAATTTAATTTAAATTAAATCAATAAGTCCAGATTTAAACCTACCTATCCCAAGGTCACTAATTTCAAATTTGTCTCTAAAAATCATTTTTTTTTAACTATTTAGTTTAACAGAACCGTACGCAAAAGGTCTCAGCATAGTTGAAATATAATAATTTAACTTATTATAAAAAAATTTATTTACATATTTTTTTTTTAAATAAGACATTAAAAAAATATTTTAATAGCATGTAATAAACAGGTCTGATTAAGATAATTGTTGTTTTTATTGGAATTGATAAATAGATAATCAGGCAAATAATTTAAAAAAAAAGTATATGTTCGAATAAAGAAATCTTGGTACTGTTGCAAAAAGAAGCAATCAGTATTCTTAATACAATGTTTTACGCATATAATACATAATAAATTGAAATTCATAGGCACCAAATAATACAGCAAAATATTGAAAATTATGAAAAGAAAATATTAAAAACATTGGAACTGAAAAAATCCATCTACAGATGAAACCTCAAGTTTTTGCATCATAAAATAACTAACAACATTTGAGAAGGAGACGTGACCATTCATGGCGCGTTGGTCTAAGTCGTCAGGTTAGTATACAAGAGATCGCGAGTTTGATTCCTCTCATGGGCAAGGGTTGGTTAATTACTAGAAACTCACGCAGGAATGAAAAAAAAAATGAGCAGAAATGTATGTATCCCTTATAAGGTTGTCCTCGCGAAATAACTTTTTTTTTTTATCCTATAAATTTTATTTTAATGACATAAAAATTTCTAAATTTGAATACATCCATGGGATCAAAAATGAGTACATGTGTTTCTCAATTTTGAGTACATTTGGATCGGAGCTATTTTGAGTATGTGACGTATTCAAAATTGAGGTACTTTTTGCTCAATTTTGAGTACCCATTTTTTTTTCAGTGTAGTCCGTCCGTCCGTCCGCATATAACAGCGCAAAAACTACCCAACCGAATGGTTTGAAATTTAATATATAGAATCGTTGCAGAATTTTCTCGAGTCATTTCAAATTTTATGAAAATCGAATCAAAACTTATTAAGATATTAATAAAAGTTTTCTTTATTAAATCTTATCATATTACATAATCTATATAGTAAAAGCGCAAGTTATGTGACTGAGGAAAACAAATACGGGCAAACCCTCATCTTTTTCCATAGACAAAGCGGCCATTTTTATTAAAATTAATTTTTCTAATAAAATGGCGTAAAAGTTACATTTTTAGAAAGATCGTTCAAAAAAAAAAAAATGGTTTGCTTGAGAGATGAGTTATATTTAAAAATGTATAGATTCTGAGATAACTTCAGTGGAAATTAGGTTAACAGCCGAATACCTCAATCCATTAAAGTAAATACACAAGATATTCATTCATCGTGAGTCATAGAAATATTAACCATGGAGGCTATCATTCGTAAAGCAAGATCTCCATAATGAATGTCTCTGTCTGGTGTCGAAAAAAAAATTCGCATCAGTAAACGTGGCATACGTAATAAGAAAAAAAAGGGGGGCATTCTCATTTCGCTCCTAGCAGGCGATATAATTTATTTCACTGAAATAATAACGATGATTTTTAACATTGTAAAACTAGTTACAGCACGAAACGAATTCACCTCATTTGTCACGATTAACATACAATTTCCAACTTGTTTACTATTTATGTATCAATATAAATTAACTCTTTTCGTACTTTGATCTGTTTTCATTTTTAACATTTCCAAGCATTGTTGAAAAGTGTTTATGAATTCGGCTTGTCTGTCGTATGGCTGTCCGTGCTCTAACTGGCGTAAATAGATTCCGATTGCCAGACAATTGTATATGTTATTGAGGTTTACTATGGCATGTTGTAGCATTGTGTGTAGCATTTATAGTTCATTTACAGGGAGACTCAAAATGATTCCGTTACATGCTCTATGAAGAAAAACCGTTTGCGGTGTATTTTCTTGTTATTTCTCTATTTCAAACATATTGAAATGGATATGCAGTGATACTTCGGTTTTCGTCGCCAATCCGTCCGAAAACAATCGCCGAAATCCGACACCGACGAGAACCGAGTCAATTATTATCCATATGAATCTCTTTAAATCCAATTAATTCTTTCGAAACACTCCAAAATACATATCAAAAACACATTTTATAGAGAATAAGTATAGCGTCTAATACTAAAAACAATAAGAAATTAATATAGTGTTTTTGGCGTATGGTATCAAGGCACTGTATCTGGGATCATGGTCTTTAGGCAGTAGGCCTAGCTTCAGAGTCAGAGGACACCTAATGTCGCTCAAAAAAGCTGTCCAAAATGATCTGTTTCTGCCGCCTCTTTAAGATTTGACCAAAATGGGGCAAGACATTATCATTAATCAAGTTACTTACAATAAACTTTCTTTGGTTCCATGATGGAGCACTCACAATCAATAAACAAATTGGAAATTGTACGTCAAACGTGACAAATGAGGTGCGTTCGTACTATAACTTGTTTCAGTGAAATGAATTATATCGTCTGTTCTTAGGATAGGATTCATTTCCGTCATAAAATAACTACATTTTAAGTTGCCAACATTTTATAATTTGTTGACATTTATTTGAAAATCCCAATGGGAAACTGAAGCCTAGCATTGAAAATTTCTGAACTTGAAATCCCTACATTGAATATCAATTTCTCCGGAAACATCTATCCAAAAACTGTCGCTATAGATTATAGGATTGCTATCATGAAAAAATTTTAGTATACAAATTCGTTATTCAAATTCAGTCATACGGAAATAAGAGGACTCTATTTTAAATCGGACGTCATCACCCTGGCAACCTAGAATCATGACCTATCATGTGATAGCATTGAGTTAATGACGTCTGATAGGATTTAATAGAATGATACATCTCGGTCTCTTAACGATTCATTCTCGGAAGCTGCTGTAACAAAAAAGTACCCAATTTTTCAAAAATACAAATTACTTAATAAATATTTTTATTAATATCTTTTTAAGTTTTATTCGATTTTCATAAAATTTAAAATGACTCGACAAAATTCTGCAAAGATTATACATATTAAATTTCAAATCATTTGGCTGGGTAGTTTTTGCGCTGTTCTATGAGGACGGACGGACAGACAGACAGACGGACGGACCAGACGACGAGTATGGGTGCTACGTATTTATATAATTACGAACGCACCTAAAAACGCATAACAATACACAGGAAATAAACGAAATCCGAAGCAGCCGACGAAAACGAAGCAAATTTTTCACGAAAAAAATCGACAAAAACCGAAACGACGATAACCGAAGTCAACGAAAACCGAGATATTACTATATATCACTGGGGTGGACTACAAGAAGCTTGCTGTAGAATATTCCGTGCATAGGATTCATCTTTCATTTACATATACACATAAAAAATAATTCGGTTATAGTCAGGGCTTTACAAATTTAATAAAATCTGGAAAACAGCAAAAAATTCTAGTCGCCAGTAAAAAAACATACCCCCCCCCCCTCCCCCGTCATTGATTTTCAAAAAGCACAAAACCTTTTAAAGAAATTATTGAGAAAAAAAATATATATTTCGAATTATGTAACTGGGTCATTCCATGGTATAACTTGCTGCGATACATTTAGAATAAATGACTTCAGTAATTTTAGTAATATAACGCCAAAAAATATTCATAATGTAAAGTTGATGTGATTTGTTAATTAAACCTATCCAAAGGAAAATTTGCATTTACTTAAATTTAGTGCTATTTCTTGAACTCTGGAAATCATATTTACTATGGTAACTTACGTTACTGAAATAAGAACGTAACTTACCATATGAAATGTAATTGCCACTGTTCAAGAAATAGCACTCAATTTGGGTAATTTTCATCCAAATTTCGGTTTGGATAGGTTTAAATAACAAATCACATCAACTTTACATTTTGAATATTTTTTGGTGTTATATCACTAAAATTACTGAAGTCAATTATTCTAAATGTAACGTAAGTTACCATGGAATGACCCAGTTACATAATTTAAAAAGATAATATATAAACTAAGATTTCTAATGAAACTTATCAAAATTACGAGTATATATACCTCTAAAAAAAAAAAAGAAAGAAATAAAGAAAAGAAAAAAGAAATCCTTTAAAGGCTGAATTAATCGGCATATTTAGAAAATGCTGATTGTCGAATGCTCCAAATGTCCGGATATTTGAGTGATGCTTATATATCTGAACACGGGTGACGGGTGGGGAGTGGGGGCATCGATGAAGTGACGAAACAGGAAACAAACGTTTTGCTTATTTTGCTGTCGAACTCACTCAAATAATTCTGATTTTATTATTTTAAAATTTCTTTTTGATGAACTCACTCAAATAATTCTGATTTTTATTATTTTAAATTTTTTTTTGATGAACTCACTCAAATAATTCTGATTTTTTTTATTTTAAAATTTCTTTTTGATGAACTCACTCAAATAATTCTGATTTTATTATTTTAAAATTTATTTTTGATGAACTCGCTCAAATAATTGTGATTTTATTATTTTAAAATTTATTTTTGATGAACTCACTCAAATAATTCTCATTTTACTATTTTAAAATTTCTTTTTGATGAACTCACTCAAATAATTCTCATTTTACTATTTTAAAATTTCTTTCTGATGAACTCACTCAGATAATTCTGATTTTATTATTTTAAAATTTCATTTTGATGAACTCATTTTTGACAAACTAAAAACAAAAGTTACAAATATTTTTTGTTTGAATATAGTTTCTGAGTTTATTTCTCAATATTCGAGGGTGAGAAAAAATACAGTTTGTGCTCATTTATTTGGTCATTTTTTGTACACAAAGAAAAAAAAAATCTCGCTAAATTAAATAATTTGATCGCCAGGTGAAGAAACTTGGTCACCTATGGCGACATGGTGACCGCATTTGTCAAACCCTGGTTATAGTACTGTCTATGAATAATAATTGCTCAGAGTGCGTTTTCAGTTGAGGTACGCGTTTAAATTTAACTATTTTTACTTACCCATTATACATAATATAGGGTAAGTCTTGTAATCATTTTGAAAATCAAAAAAAAAAATTTTGACGGATTTACATGTTTCAGACGCTGAAGATTCCGAAAAAACATATTTTTAGGGAAAAAAATTGCTGTTCGTCTGTCTGTGTGTCTGTAAACACTTTATCTCCCGAACAAATGGAGATAGAGACTTGAAATTGGGTATGTACTTTCTATATCATAATGGGAAGAAGCTTATTGAATTTCAGTCACCTCGATGATCTGGAACTATTTTTTTCGGACTCTCGAAAGAGTCGTTCTGATAAAAGATATATAAACATTTTCGAAATTGTCTATTTTAAGGCGTGACTATAAAAGACAATAAAAAACACAAATTTTGCATAAAGAATGAAATCGATCGGATATTGCGTTGCCGAGATATTTGTAATCCTATTTCTTCCACTCTTCGATTTTTCGTGACCCTATATTTCATTCAAATTTCAATTCAAAGATATATTTTAATAGGAAATGAGACGCTTCATCCGACGCAGTAAATAGTTAATTAATATAATTATGAATTTTGGCGTTATGAGGATGCATAATAAACAAACTAACTGTGCGGGGCTAGTTGAGCTTAAGCCAAAAGGTAGGCCTCCACGCCCGGTTTGACTTTGACCTTGTATACTTTATTAATTGTTTATCGTTCAATAAGTGAGCTATTAGTGTTGTTTTCTATTTATGGTTTTCTCTCCACTTTAATTATTATCTTGTAAAAGCTCTACATCTCCTTATATTTATTTAAAATCACAATGGTTCATTCAGCCCATTATTGTATCTAACTTGCCTCATCCAGTATAATTAGATAGCCTTCGTGATTGACACTGTAATCTTAAACAGTTCATTTTCAATAGTGACGGGTCCTCTTCCTGCCCGCCTGGTCCTTCTGGACATCATTCCCTGTACTGGGTCCTTGCCGCTTAGTAAAAAAAAAACCCTGCTGGGCGGGGCTAGTTGAGCTTAAGCCGACAGGTAGGCCTCTCCACCCGGTTTGACCGTGACCTTGTTTAGTTAGACATCATCTTTCACCTTACTGCCAAAACGTCAGTGAAGGCTCACTGTGGAGACGCGAAAAGTTTTTGTCTGTCTGTTCCGCGGTAACTGCCGTAAAATATGTTCGATTAGGTTGATTTTTTGTGGGTATGTTGGTGAAATACCCGGAATGAGCTGTATAGTTTTTAGTTACATTGGGTTCATTCGTTCGGAAAATAGAGAACATCTCTTTTTAGGTCATCATGCTTTCCTATGGGGATGCAGACGATTTTTCAAATTTAATTTTTATCTGAAATGAAAATGGAATATTTGCATAATGCATTTAGACGTAAAATGATGAATGCAAAATTTTCGATATGGATTTCCAATCGTTTTAAAAAATTTCCGATCAATTTAATAGAATTTAGAAATGAATTGATTAAAATATTTGAAAATGTTTTTGCATCTTTTCGGGAAATAGAAACATCTTATTTTCATATTTTTTACAATTTTTAAAAGCGTTTATTTTTACTTACCACTTTAATTTATTCGTTGCTAGCAACCGTATTTCAAAGAGTATAAAATAATAAAATTCAGGTAACCTCGCACTATTTTAGTGAAATATATATATATATATATATATATATATATATATATAAACTTATTGCAAAAATTAACCATTGAAACAGAAGTAACTGACCAAATGCAATGAAATTATTACCCCAAATAGCTATGTCAAATTACACATTATAAAACATAGTCCTAATAAATGAAGTATTTATTCAAAAAGTGAAACATAAGTAAAAAAAAAAAAAAAAACACAAATGCAAGCTTATAATGTAATTTACTTTTTCAAGGGCTGGGAAACCACATTATAAGTAAAGAAGGATTGTTTTCTGTAATTGTCACAAGCTTAAAGCCAAAATTTTGTGACAATTCCAAGCCCTAACAATCATTGGAAAGAAATTGAAAAATACGGATACCTTTGAAAATAGAACACTACAAATCAAACGGAAGAAAATAAATCCATTTATAAACAAATAAATACAAAGGAAAACAAAGAAAATCTATACATTACAACATCAATTTGTCCAGAATCCGAAGCCAAAAATGTTTTGTGCTAAGCACATGGTAAAGTGAATAAGTGAATTTAAACGTACAAGTTAAAATTACAGTTAATTTTCTAAAAGTAGCAGTTATTAATTTAACCATTGTGATTTTAACTATTTCTAATTTAAAATATAAAAATACAAATAAATAATATAAAAACTATAAATTCATTTACTAAAAATATTTTTTAACTTAAATAATTTTAATATGTATATTATATTATTGGAATAGTTAAAAATTTCATTTGTATTCCAAGTTTTCAGGTAAAAGAAAAAAAAATTTGTGAAAATTTATATGGTGCTGCCATCTGGTTTTATAATAATGAACAATAACTAAAAAATAATACTAAAGAATAATAGTAATAGTTTTTTAAAAATCATTATATAGTGCTGCCATCTAGTTAAAGATTAAAACAATATCTAAATAACTATTAATTATTTAGATTAAGTAAATTTTCCAGTATAAAATTATTTTATTTATTTTTACATATGTCAACATTTAAATAATTTATATTTATTGTGTAATATCATTTTAACAAAACATAAATAAACCCATAAAATCTCAAATATTATTGTAGAAGTCAAATTAAATTTTTATTTTATAAATAATTATATGCAAGCTTAAAAGATTTACCAATATGGCTACACGCACTTATTGGAACTAACATCTTGCAAAATATTATTAACCCTGAAAAATAAAATTAGATTTTCATTTTATAAATAACTATGCAAGTTTAAAAGAAATACCAAAATGGCTACACGCACTTAATGGAACTAACATCTTGCTAAATATTATTTACTCTGAAAAATAAAGTTAGATTTCACACACTGATAGCTAAAAATAACCAGACATTTCCAATATGGCAACCTCACGTATTGGATCTAATATCTTGCAAAAAAAAAAAAAAAAAAAAAAAAGTAAATCTCCAATATGGCAACGCACTTATTGGAACAATATTATATTTAAAGTTCTCTCCCTAGAAAAGGGAAAAAAATTGGAATTTACTATTTAAATTTTTTAAATAATAAAAGATATTTAACCAAAATATTCCCACTCAGCTCTCACATAAAGGAATTCAGTCTTTAGACAAATATATCAGTAATCAAAATGTAAGTGATTTAACAGATAGAATGTGCAAACATATAAACCCCAATGAAAGCAAAATTTATATTCGTAAAATTGACTTAACTAAATAAAAGGGATAGCCATATTCTACTGCATGTTGAAGAATAAGTTTTAAATTTTGAGTTTTAAAATTATTAGAACAAATATTGTTTATTCTATGTGCAAAATTTAGTAAAATATTTACAAATACTGATTTATGTATACAAGACTTATAATTAGTAAATAAGTTAACTTTAAATGTGAAATCATTTCTTTTGTCATAAATGTCAAACAAAATTTTATTATCTTTAAGAATTATCTTAAGATCAAGAAAATTAATTTCATTATTTACCATAAGGTTGAAACTATAATTTAAATTTTTATGATACTTTATTGGTAGTAAATAATTTGAATTATTATTAAAATAGAAGACAATTATATCATCTATATAACGGTACATTTTACAATTAGCAATATGTGAATTACGTTCATAATAATATAAATATAATTCTGCAAGAATTGAAGAAACAATGCCACCCTGTGGTAATCCACAGCATTGAATATATATAGTCTCATTAAAAACAATATAATTATGATGTAGAATAAATCTAGTTAAAGTTTTAAAGTAATTTAAAGAAATGTTATTTTTTAATTTTATGGAATCCTTGTATTCTTTGTATAATAAATTGACAATCCTGAACATATCCTTGATATCAATATTATTAAATAAGTCATTAAAGTCAAACGTCTTCATGTAAGTTATGTTATTTAAATTTTTTATATTATTGACAAGTTGAAAACTATTTTTCATGCTAAACAAATTATCTTTTAGTTTTGTAAGTTCAAACAATTTAGTGAGAATAGTTAATAGAAATTTACTTGCATTATTATTATACGTATTACAGCCTATAGTTACAATTCTAAATTTTATAGGAGTTTTATGAAATTTAGGTATAACAACAATATATGGATAATTAAAGTTGTAATTTTTAATTTTTAGCAATTTATAATATTGAAATATATGTCGATTATTAATAATTGTATTAAGATTAGTTTTTTGAAAATTTAAACTTGTATTTATTGCATTAGATATTAGCTGTGAATAATATTTTTTGCAGATGAAAGCATAGTTGTTTGGTGATTTATCAACATAAGCAATAATAAATTTGTTTTGTAAATTCTTTATTTCATTATTTAGTTGTTTAACATTAAAATTAAAATTTTCCATATTTCTGAAAATTTCAACATTTAAATTACTTAATACATTTAATTTCCATTCTTTAAAAAATTCAATGGGTTTATTATAATCTATTGAAATTTTATATATAAAAAGGTCAAGATCCAGATTAAATTGTTTTAATATAGAAAAAATATTGTAACATGATGGTGTTCGAAATTTAGTCCCATTAGTCATAAAATTGCGCAGATAATTATTCTCGACAATATTAATATCCCCTGTAATAATGTGACCATGTACCTTATCTACATAATTACTAAAACTAGGATTATTACATAAGCACGGAGGTTTATCATTTGATGTAAGAAATTTTGCAAAATTATTGTAATTGAAAATCCTACGTCCAAGTGTAACATTGTATTTGTATGATTTATGTATTGTAAAATTTTTTATGGGGAATTTGTTATTGTTATTAATTACATTGTGTATATTAATTTTATTAAGTACTATATTGGAAAAAGTGATTATAAGTTGAGTATTGTTAGTTTTTTTTATAAGTATTTTTTGAAAGTTTTACATTAAGTTGATTAATTCTATATAATAGAAGATCAAAATATACATCACTAAAATGTGGTGATAAATTTAATGTTAAAAATACTTTATAATAATTATTAAGATTTTTCTTTTTGATCGAAAAAATATGTTTCCTTATATCAAACCAATTGAAAGTATTAGTGAATTCATTTTCCATATTAGATAATTGCTGTATAATATCATAGAAATATACTGTGTATTAGTACCATATTTACCCCTTTTTGTACGTGTAGTTTTTGTATTTACTTTATGATTTAAATTAGCATAAGTGCTAGTATAATGTTCATGTTTATTAGTATTTGTATAAACAATGTTTGTGCGATTAAATAACTTAGAATTTAGACCATAAGGATATAAAGAGTTACGGGATTTGATATAAATGGATTCATAAAGTAGTCTATCACAGAAATTTTTGTGCATACTCAGGATTTTAATAGTAATATCTTTAAAGTCATGTTGTCTAAAGTGCATATGCTCAACATTTATAGAATTATTTTTTATAATATCCTGTCTATGTTGATTGATTCTGAAGTGCAGTGGATTACATGATTGACCAATATATTCCATCTTACACATATTGCAATTAATCGAATAAATAATATTGTATGCTTTACAAAAGAATACATTAATTTTCGAGTTAGAACTATTAACAATTTGTAGTGGATCTGCATGTGGGCAAGTTAAGCAGCGTGTTGATGAACATTTTTTAAATTTGAGATTTACTGTGGGACAATAAGACAGGTAACTGTTTGACGATCCAAAGAAATCCCTGTCAATTTCCATGTACCGAGCATTAGGCCTAATATTATTATTTAAGCCTAAATTGCCAGTCGCTAAAACTTTTTTAGTACTTGCCATAAGGAGAATTGTATATTATAAAAAATATAAGCCAATTTTTAAATATAAATGATTGTAAATAATATTGTAAATAATATAAAATAATATATTATAAAATTAATACTACAAATTATTTGATTGCTAGGTTAATAAGTATCAATAATCAAAACAAATTTATCATTTGATTTCTAGACTAATTTGATTTCTAGTTTAATTTATACCTAAAATCACTAATTTAGTTATAAAAAGAAAAATAATAATATAAATAATAATAATAATAATAAACCTTGATTACATAAATTTTAATAAATTACAATATTTACATAGAAAAAAGATAATCTCATCATAACTGGTATAAAAATACCATAGTTCATACATTTAAAATATTATATATATATATATATTATCAAAACGATTGTAAATTTAATGAGACTGCGGGGGGATGAATACCTATTTATTTTTCTAAATTAAAATAATAAGCAGTTCATCAGAATTTCGGAATATCATTGTATAACACCGTGTTTAATTGAATGATTCTAATTTCTGGAACATTCGAAGAATTTTATACGCTTATAAATAGGCATGCAATTGAAAAAATAATAATTGCAGAATGTACGATGTTAAATGATATCAAAAATGAGATTAAAAAAAAAATGACTTGCAGAGCTGACGTTGAGGCTCCTGATCTGCAGATTTTCTAGTTAAATAGTAGATGTTTCTAAAAGTATTTTGGAAGTGTTGGAAAGTGTTACAAAATCTATGCTTAACGCCTGATTTTTCGTTCTGGTTTATTTTATAGAGCATTAGTTTGTGTTGAAACATTTCAGACTACTTCACGCTGCAGCTCCTCGATGTTTTATTATTATTATTATTCCTGTTAGACAATTCACGTTCATGATTTTTGCCTATTTTATCGATCCATTTTTCCATGCAGACAGTACTTTATATTTTTGTGATGCATGAGCATCCTCCATTCATACATATTCCGACATTATCAACAACTGTTTTATGCATTTTCCCCAAAAATATATATGCTTTTCCAGACATTAGGAAAACACTTACTGTTTCTCTAGTTTGCATTGGGAAATAACTACTCTATTTTTGTTACAATCGTACGAAGATGTAGAACAGTTTCGTTACAATAATACAGCTTATGCAACAGAATTTAGTTATAATATTTAAAGCAATATTAATGTAGCTAATAATTTTATTCATGTATAATAATAATAATATATATATATTATTTTATCTTTTTAACACTTTCCAACGTAGTTGAAAAGTGTTTATGAATTCGGTTTGTTTGTCTGTCTGTCTATCGCGCTCTAATTCCCGTAAATACAGACGGATTTTCCATGTAATTTTTAGATGTTATTGACAAGGCTTGAGAAATGCGGTGACCAAGTTTTTCTATGCGGCAACCAAGTTATTTAATCTGGAGGCTCTTTTTTTTCTTTTTTCTTTCTTTCTTTTTTTTTTTTTTCGTGTAAAAATTGATCTAAGAAATCAACGCAAGTGGCCTTTGTTATTTATCTCCAATATTAAGAAATAAACTTCGAAACTATATTCAAACAAAAAAAAATATTTTTTACATTTATTTTTAATTTGGCAAAAATAAGTTCATCAACTGCAAATTTTAAAATAATAAAATCAGAACTGAATTTTACTGACTTCGATAGAAAAATAGGCAAGAAAATGTTTTCTTTCTTCACTATTTTATCAGTCCCCTTCTCATCAGATATACATTTTGTAACGCTCAAATATCCGGACATTTGAAGCATTTGGCAATCAGCATTTTCTAAAAATGCTGGTTAATTCAGCCTTTACAGTTTTCTATTCTTTTATTTTACTGTACTTTTTTTTTTCAGAGATACATCATTTTGATAAGTTTCAACAGAAAACTTAGATATTATCTTTGTAAATTATGTAGTATTCTAAACTAGTAAATCTGCAGATCAGGAGCCTCAACGTCACCTCTGAAAGTGATTGTTTTTTAATCTCACTTTTCATATTATGCAGCATCTTACAATTCTCTAATTATTATTATTTTTTTTTTATGTTACATACATATTTATAGGCATATAAAATACTTCGGAGGTTTCAGAAATTAGAAGCGTTCAATTAAACATTATTTATGCAATGGCATTCTGAAATTCTTATGAACTTCTTATTATCTTGTAATTTTTTAGATAAAAAAATGCATTTCTTATTTTGATATTCTTTGAAATGTGGTTGCTAAACAATTAATAAAATAAAGAGGAAAGAAAAAGAAATGCATTTTAAAATTTGTAAAAAGTAGGAAAATAAAATGGTTTCTATTTTCCGAACAGTTGAAAAAAAATTTCCAATAGTTTAAACAACTAATACATGTATCGGCAAATTTTCAAAGCCTAATATAAAGCCCTTTATTGAAGACCTCCCTATCAAAAATTTAGTATCCGTCATTTTACGTTGAAATCCATTATTGAAATGTGCGATTTTCATTTCAGTTAAAAATGAAATTTGAAAATCGTTTGCCATAGGAAAGCATAATGATCTAAAATGAAATGTTCTGTATTTTTCGAACGAATGAACCCAATGTAACGAAAAACTATACAGCACATTCCGGGTACCTCACCAACATACCCGCCAAAAATCAACCTAATCGGGTGCTTTTTACGACAGTTATCGCGGAACAGACAGACAAACAGACGGAAACCAAAAACTTTTCGTGTCTCCACAGTGAGCCTTCACTGATGTTTCGGCAACTATGTAACAAACAATTATAACCTACTAAACTAATATTTTTGATTTTTGAACATCAATGACGGGGAAAAAAGGGGGGGGGTTATATTTTACTGGTGACTAGAATTTTTTGCTGGCTACCAGATTTTATCAAATTTGTAAAGCGTTGGTTGTTGAGGTTGGCCATACCAGGTTCGATATTGAAAATGAAGTAGCATTTATGGTTAGATTACAGGGGGAATCAAAAGTATTACGATACATTATGGTCAATGGGAAAAAAATCGTTTTCAGTGCATTTTAATAATGTTGCACTCTTTCAATCATAACAAAATTCATGTGCGTCACTTAGACGACAACTTGTTTTCTATAGAGTACAGAATAAATTGCAATAATAATTTGTGTACAGGGACACTCAAAAGTATTCTGTTACATGACGCTCAATGAAGAAAAATCAATTCCAGTACATTTTAATGATGTTACACTGTTTCAAATATAAGGAAATTTATATGCGTCACTGAGGGGGCTGACAACATGATTTATATAGAGTGTAAAGTAAGTAGAATTTATAGTTCTTTTACAGGAACGCGCAAAAGTATCCCATTGCATTAATATGTATAGGGAAAAATCGTTTACAGTGTACTGGAGCATATTTTCTGCAGATTTATTGAGTGCGTAGAATATTTCACTTATTTACGGAGACACTCAAATGATTTCGGTTACAGCGCTGACTATGCTGAATTTAAGTTTTAATCTGTGATATGCATTTAAAATGTTTATTTTTAGAGTATTATGAGGTGTTTTGTGAAACATCGCCGTTGCATTGAGTGGTTCAACTTGTTTTTCCCTCTAGCGACTCCCTAAGTGAACTATGACTTATTTGAATGTCACACTGAACAGAAATTAATATATGTGCAGTGAAAATATGATTATCTCGATTTTCAAAATTTTTGAGTTACTCCACTGTCCTTCTAATCCCCTCATACGATTCATTTCCGTAATAAAATAAGTACATTTTAAGATGGCAATATTTTACCTTTTATCGATATTTAATGAAAATTGAAATGGGAAATTCAAGCCTAGCTTTGAAAATTTCAGAACTTGAAATCCATATTGAGACTCTTTTTCCATTTAGTATCTATTTCTCCGGAAACATCTGTCTAAAAAACGGTCGGTAGATTATAGGATGGCTGTAATGAAACAATTTTAGTACACAAATTCCGTTTTAAATTCAGTCATAATAGGACTCCATCTTAAATAGGACGTCATCACCATGGCAACCTAGAATCATTACCTATCATCATGAGATATCGTTGAATGAATGACGTAGGATAGGATTGAATAGAATGAAGAAAACTTTTATTATCTTTTTTAAGTTTTGATTCAATTTTCATAAAATTTGAAAGGACTCAACAAAATTTTGCATCGATTATATAATATACTAGCAAGCTACGCCCGCTGCGCTGGTCAATTTCTTTTAATAAACCTTTAATCAAACAAAATATTGACATTTCATAAATAACTTTTATACTTTAACAGAATAATAAGGCTACTATAATTTGTGACTCGTGCTATAGCCAACGTCAGGATACGTCGCCCTTATCATTATATTTTTACGCATGAAGGTTTCGCTAGGGTACTCCATTGTGAAATTTGATAATTTTTTAAATTCAATATTTGAAAAACGGCATAATCATTAGATTTGAAATTTATATCAAGAAAAATACAATTTTTTACCTTTCAAACGCAGTTTGTCTAACAATTTTCCGACAAAT
This sequence comes from Maratus michaelseni, assembly GCA_963931845.1. Lineage (NCBI taxonomy): Eukaryota > Metazoa > Arthropoda > Arachnida > Araneae > Salticidae > Maratus > Maratus michaelseni. The sequence goes on along the minus strand of OZ007593.1, from coordinate 8,502,599 downwards.
ACTTTTCGAGCTATCATTTTTTTCAGTAACTTCAAATGTTTCATTTTCCGAGATTAATCTGGTGCAACTATTAGCGAAAAACCCAGTCGTCAGCAACGCATAGTTTTTTATTAAAGAGGCTGTTGGAGCAGGGATTGTCACCACCAATTTGCCACCATCGCTTTTGAAATCGGTTCCGTGGTTCCAGAGATTCCATAGAAATTGTAATTTAGAATGACTTCAGAACGCTTTTCGCTCATTTCACCCATTTAAATTTCGACTTTTTTTAAAATTTATTCTTAGAGAGCATTTACATCTTATAAGTAACTACAATGCTAAATTTCAAATTTCTTGCCCCTTCAGTATAAAAAAGTCGCAATTTTCGAACATTTTTCGATCCTGCATCCCATTGATGTTAGTGGCACCGACATAAAATATAGCCTATGTTGGAGTAGGGATTGTCCCCATCAATTTGCCACCATTACTTTTGAAATCGGTTCTGTAGTTCCAGAGATTTCATAGAAATTGTAATTTAGACTGTTTTTAGAACGCTTTTCGCTCATTTCACCCTTTTAAATTTCAATTTCTTTTTTATTTTGTTCTTAGAGAGCATTTACATCTTATAAGTAACTACAATGACAAATTTCAAATTTCTAGCTCCTTCAGTATAAAAAATAAAAATAAAACTGCCCAGTTAAACTGAGGGCATTAAGTTCACAGGCTATTCACACTAATTGTATATTATACTCTTATTTCAAAGAATTTGAAATAAGCCCATCGAAAAATAAAGAAATAAACAGTATATTAAGGAGGGGGGTCATCCCCCCGTTACCCCTTTATACTTAACCAATCAATCCCGAAAAACTAATCAGGGAAGCGCCTTAACACAGTGAACCTATAAACAAAATTTGAAGGAAAACGGAATAATTCTGCTTGAAAAACCCATTTATATAAATTAAGGAGGGATTAGCCCCCGTTCCCCCCTTTATACTTAACCAATCAATCCCGAAAAGTAATCAGGGAAGAGTCTTAACCCAATGAACCTATAAACAAAATTTGAAGGAAAACGGAATAATTCTGCATGAAAAACCCATTTATATAAATTAAGGGGGGGGGGGATTAGCCCCCGATCCCCCCCCCCTTTATACTTAACTAATCAATCCCGAAAACTATCAGGGAAGCGCCTTAACTCAGTGAACCTATAAACAAAATTTGAAGGAAAACGGATATTTCTATGAAGAGTTATCGCATTACGTACGTACATACAGAACCGGTTGGCAAGCTCTCAGGGCTTGATAGCCAGTTTGATAGCTAAAAAATGGCAATTTTAGAACGTTTTTTGCTCCTGCACCCCCCTGGGGTTAGTGGCACCGGCATAAAATATAGCAGGGGTTGTCAGAGCAGGGGTTGTCACCATCAATTTGCTACCATCACTTTTGAAATCGGTTCGGTAGTTCCAGAGATTACCCCCTACAAACAAACAAACAAACAATCTTTACTCCTTTATAATATTAAGTATAGATATATGTGTGTGTGTTACGGTCAATATGATTAATCCTGTCATTATTAATAATAACCGGTTATTATTAATAGTGACCGGACCTAAAGGCCGGTTATTATTAATAATGACCGGATTAATCATACAATGTTAAAAATTTGCAGCAAATTGCCCAGTCATTTGACCGTTTTTATAGAAAACGGTTACATAACCGTAATTTAGCGCTATTCTGACCATATTATTCTCCCTATTATGCTCCATATTAGAGTTAAATTACTGTTATGTCACCGTTTTTTACAAAAACGGTCAAATGACTGGACAGTTTGCTGCAAATTTTTAACATTGTATTGACCGCAACATATATATTAAATTTCAAACCATTCGGCTGGATAGTTTTTGCGCTGTTATATGCGAACAGGTGGACAGAAGGATTTACCAAACGACGATTATAAGTGCTAATACGTATTTATATAATTACGAATTAATAAATAGAAAATAAAGGGACAAAATGTGGTCTACGCAAGACTTATTTCTTTAATGTAAATTTTAAATAAAAATCGAACACAATTCTATAAAAGATAGTGTTTACGTATAATCAATTTCACAATTTATCATTTTGAACAAAATGTATTTCAATATTGTTTTAGTATTTCTTTATTAAAAACAGACAAGTCAAATTGAAAAGTGTTTAGGAATTCGGTGTCTGTCTGTCTGTCCATGTTCTAACTTGCGTATATATACTCAAATTGCCATGCAATTTGTGTATGTTAATGAGATTTAATATAGCATATTCGATATTGAAAATGATGTATGTGGCGTGTATAGTATATTTACAAGGACACTCAAAAGAATTCCGTTACATGACGGTCTATGAGGAAAAATCATTTGCGGTGAATTTTAATGATGTTACACTATTTAAAACATATTGAAATTGATATATATCACTGAGGCAGGAGTCTTACTATAGAATAGAATGTGCAGGTGCAGGTGCATTCAGCCTTCATTTACAGGAATACACAAAAGAATTCAGTTACATTACGGTCTACGGGGGAAAATATTTGCGGTATATTTTAATGATGTTACATTATTTCAAATATATTGAAATTTATATATATATATCACTGAGTTGCACTACAGGAGGCTTGGGTGTGCATAGCATTAAACCTACATTTACAGGGACACACAAAAGAATTCGGTTAGAGAATAATAATTGTTGTAAATACGTTTTAAGTTGTAGCACATATTTAAATTAAACTAAATTTTTGTCTAATACTTGGCGTGTATAAATTGTATAGCTGATATACAGGGCAGCACAAAAGATCTTGAATGACTAAAACGAGAACGAAAAATCATGCGTCAAGCATAGATTATGTAACACTTTCCAATACGTCCAAAAAATTGTACAGATCTGTACCGTTTAATAAGCAGAAATATAACAACTAAGTAAACAATTTGGAAAACGAATAACCTATTTAAAAACGTAATTTCAGGAATGATCAACACTATTCCGAAAAATATCCGAACTCTTTTATTCAGCCCTGTATAGGATCTACAGATTTATGTATATACTACATAGAATGCTAAGTTTTGGTTCAGTTATGAAACGCGTAGCACAGTTTAAAATTGCCCTTCTGGAATTGTGGTCAATAAACAGAAATATACTCGATAACTTTTGTGCTGCCCTGTATAGGATTTACAGAATTGATACGCATAGACTAATTGACTAAAAACGACAAACTTAAAAACGTGTTCGCGGCAACTGAAAAAGCACTTTCAGCAATTAATGATGACAGACAGTAACGAATTATTTTGTGTGTCCCTGTCAATGAACGATGAATGACATTCACATAATAGTCTATAGTAAGCCTCTTGTAGTGCACCTTAGTGTTACTTATATGAAATTCAATGTGTTTGAATTGGTGTAACATCCTTAAAATAAACCGCAAATAATATTTCCCCATAGAGTGTCCCTGCAAAAAACTGTAAGTGCTACACACTTCATATTTAAGTGTATTCAAGATACCGAACATGCCATAGTAAACCTCAATAACACGTATCAATTGCATGACGATCCGGATATATTTACGAGAGTTAGAGCACGGACAGACAGACAAACGGAATTCATAAAGACTTTTCAACTATGTTGGAAAGTTTTAAAAACAGAGAAAGAAAGAAGGAAGGAAAGAAAATAAAAGGTAAAAAAAAAAAAAAAAAAAAAAAATGTGGATGATGCAATTATCATTTTCTTTAATTTAAATTTTAAATATAAATCAAACATGCATCCTTAGAGGACTGTGTTATTATTTGTCGTTAAAAAATTATTATAAACAATATTTCATTATTTAAATAAAAAGGTCATTTTACTTACAATATGTTTTATAAAAATTCGACATTATTTAAACACGCTTACTTTATTTTAAAACATACCGAAAACAGTACCTCTCGTAAACATCGAATCTCTTTTCTCTGCGTGCAGCAGATACACTGCAAACTAAAGCGAAAACAACAAAAAACATCTTGAGCGTTCGAGCAGAATTGAGAAACACGAATAAGATGCAAACGGAGAAAACAAATTACACGGCGCTCCAAATCTAGTTTTTAGGTAGATTTCGTAAGAAATACTACCTATTACATTCTCCCCTAAGTTAGAATTTTTGAAAAACTTTTGCGGATCTACGCCGATCCTGACTTCCAGAACCCAAAACCACCCCCCCAGTTCAAAACTTTATATATATATCGATCTATCTGTGTCACTTTTTTTATGGACACGGTAACTGCAATAATTCTGCACAAATCTCTTCCAAACGGATACATAAAATCAAAAGGCATAAAACCTCGGTTAAGTTCGCGAATGGGCAAAATCGAACCAGGGGGGGGGGGGAATGGAGGGGCTTTGCGTGAAAACAGAAAAAAACCCCATAACTTCTTAATTATGATACCTATCGAATCCGTTTAAAGTTATTATTACTTCTAGGAAAAGGGCGGAAAATTTGTGTATGATAGATTTTTGATATCATTAAAAATGGAACCCAAGGTGGGGAAAAAAAAGCGTTTTAGAAAATAAAATCATAACTTCGTCCATTCACAAGATATCCAATCCGCTTAAATTTATTATAAATCTTTTTCATATTATCTAAAACTTTTATATTGACAAGTTTTTTATAGGACCAACACTTACAGCAAAAAAAAAAAAAAAAAAAAAAAAAAAAAAAAATCCCTGTTGGCTCCGCCTGCAAACAAGTTAAATTTCGAAGTGGGTGGTTCCAACTGTCGCATCATGACAAAAAGGTCATTTCTTCCACAATTCCCAACAAACAGGCGCCCTACGGTCTGCGTCTCTGAAGTCTGCCTGTGCCTGTAGGCCTAGCCGTCGGGGATTTTTTTTCTATATATGGTTTTCTTTTTTTTCTTATTAATAATAATAATTAATAATTTTTAATTAATAAAAATTGCCGTCCGTCTGTCTGTGTATGTGTCTCTAAACGCTCTCTCTCCCGAACAAATTGAGATAGAAACTTGAAATTGGTTATGTACTTAGTATGTCATAATGAGAAGAAGCTTATTGAATTTCAGTCACTTCGATGATCCGGAACTGTTTTTTTCGGACTCTCAAAATATCCGCTCTGATAAAATGTGTATAAAAATTTTCGAAATTGTTTATTTTAAGGAGTGACTATAAGAGACAATGAAAAAACATTAATTTTGCACAAAAAATGAAGTCGATCGGATCATGAGTTGCCGAGAGATTTGGAATCCTATTTCCCACATGCACTCCTCGATTTTTCATGACCCTGTATTTCATTCGAATTTTAATTCAAAGATCTATTTTAATTGGAAAAGAGACGCTTTATTCGACGCTGTAAAGTCTTAGTGAATAGGATTATCAGTTTTGGAGTTATAAAAGATGTTTCTGTTACGCAATTCAGTAGAGCGTTTAAAGTTTAGGATGTCATCAAGCCAATGTTTTATTCGAATGGCAATGCATTTTGTAAATAGTTTACACACATGTTCTATTTTCCTATTTTATATTATGCCTATCCATGAGGGGTAAGTATGACGGTGGCCCCCAACGACTAGTTTCTTCTTTTCAGTAAATTTTACATAAATATCTAACATACTTGATAGTTTTAGAAAATAATTTCATTAAAAAACTTTAAACAAGAAAAGAAAGAAAAAGAAATTTGGATTACGCATTGCCATTGTCTTTAATGTACATAAATAAAAATCGTAAATTGTACAAAAACGTCGAACGCATCTTAAAGTTTCTCATTAAATAATTTTAACAAGAGAGAGAGAGAAAAAAAAGAAGAAGAAAATTTATATCATACATTTTCGCCTTTTTAATATAACAGTATAATTGCATATTTAAACTAGTCGTTAGGGGCCACCGTAATATTTACCCATCATGGATAGGCATAATATAAAATATGAAAATAAAACATGTGTAAACTATTTATAAAATGCATTGCCATTCGAATAAAATCGTGGCTCGATGACGTCCTGAACATTAAATGCTCTATTACTGAATGGTGTAAAAGAAACATCCTTATAACTCCTGTGGCTGAGAGGTTCTGCTCTCGAAGCTGGTAGACGGGAGGTGCTGGGTTCGATCCCAATCGCGCTCGTCGGCCTAATCGTTCGGAGTTTTCGTGATTTTCTTCGAGCCGTGGATTTATTCATGCGTAAATACGGATTAGGTTCCCTTAGAAAGACCCCCACGAAGGGCACTCCTCCCGGGCCTATATCCCAAGTGTAGATAATTGGCCGTCAATAATCAACCCAACCCAACCCTTATATAACTCCAAAAAGGATAATCCTATTACCTAACAGTATACTGCGTTGGATGAAGCGTCTCATTTCCAATTAAAATAGATTTTCGAATTGAAATTTGGATGAAATACAGGGTCATGAAAAATCGAAGCGTGTGGAAAATAGGATGACAAATATCTCAACAACTCATGATCCGACCGAATTCATTCGTTATGCAAAATTTGTTATTTATTGTCTTTTATAGTCACTCCCTAAAATAAACAATTTCGAAAATTTTTATACATCTTTTATCAGAACGAGTATTTCGAGAGTTCGAAAAAAATAGTTCCGAATAATCGAGGTGACTGAAATTCAATACACTTCTTCTGATTATTACATACTATGTACATACCCAATTTCAAGTCTCTATCTCAATGTGTTCGGGAGATACAGCGTTTACAGACACACAGACAGACGGACGACAATTTTTTTTTTTCTAAAAATATGTTTTTTCGGAATCTCCAGTGTCTGAAAGGTGTAAATCCGTCAAAAAAATTTTTTTTTCGATTTTTAATACGATCACAATACTTACCCTATACTACGTATGATGGGTAAGTAACAAGAACGAAAAATCACGCGTCAATCATAGATTATGAAACACTTTCCAACACATTCAAAACTTTTCAATAACACATTTGAAAACGCAACGCCAGGAATGACCGTTAATAGTCGAAAAAGTATCCTAATTATTTTATGCTACCCTGTAGAAGATCTATAGATTTAGATATATATACTAGATAATATTCTAAAATTTACTTCGGTTAGGAAACGCTTAGCCCAGTTGAAAATTCCCCTGCAACAAATTAAGCCAATAGACGGAAATATACTCGAGATATTTTGTAGAACCCTGTATAGGATCTGTAGAATTTAAACACACCAGGTAATAGGCAAAAAAAATGAGTTCAATTTATAAACGCGTACCACAACTGTAAACGCACTGCCAGCAATTGTTATTGCCGAAACGTCAGTGATGGCTCACTGTGGAGACGCGAAAAGTGTTTGGTTTCCGTCTGTCTGTTCCGCTATAACGCTGTAAAATTCGTCCTATTAAGTTGATTTTTGGTGAGTATGTTGGTGAGGTACCCGGAATGAGCTGTATAGTTTTTGGTTACATTGGGTTCATTCGTCCGAAAAATAGGGAATATTTCTTTTTAGGTCATCATGCATTCCTACGGGAATGCAGACGATTTTCAAATTTCATTTTTAACTGAAATGAAAATCGCTTATTAGAATAATGGATTTCAACGTAAAATTATCCATGCTAAATCTTCGATAGGGAGGTTTTAAATATATCCAATGGCTTTGAAAATTTTCCGATACATTCATTAGAATTTAAAAATTAATTGTTTAAATGATTGGAAATTTTGTAGCAACTATTCGGGAAATAGAAAACATTTCCTTTTCCTACTTTTTACAAATTTTAAAATGCATTTAATTTTCTTTCCTCTTTATTTTGTTAGTTGCTTAGCAACCCTATTTCAAAGAATATCAAAATAAGAAATGCATTTTTTTATCTAAAAAATTACAAGAATAAGAAGTTGATAAGAATTTCAGAATATCCTTGCCTAAATCGTGTTCAATTGAACGCTTGTCATTTCTGAAATCTCCGAAGTATTTTATAGGCCTATAAATAGGTATGTAACATAAAAAAAAAATTAAATTGCGAATTGTAAGGGGCTAATTAATATGAAAAATGAGATTAAAAAACAATGACTTTTAGAGCTGACGTTGACGCTCCTGATCTGCAGATTTACTATTTCAATTATTACTGATAGACAGTACTGTAACCTAATTCTTTTGTGTGTCCCTGTAAATGAATGATGAATGCTATGCACACATTCTACAGTAAGCATCTTGCAGGGCACCTCAGTTATATATATCAATTTCATGATGTTTGAAACACTGCAAACGTAGACCGTAATGTAACGGAATTTTGTTAGTGTCCCTTTAAAGTAACTATAGGCGCGACACACTCCATTTACAATACCCAACATGCCATATGAACATCAGTAACATATATCATTTGCGTGATAATTAGTGCATTTATGCGAGTTAGAGCACGGACAGACAGACAAACCGAATTCATAAACACTTTTCACCTATGTCGGAAAGTGTTAAAAAGAAAAACAAGTTGGAAACTGTATGTTAAACGTGACAAATGAGGTGCGTTCGTTTCATGCTATAACTAGTTTTACAATGTAAAAAAAATCATCGCTATTATTTCAGCGAAATAAATTATATCGTCTGCTATGAGCGAAATGTGGATGCCTTTTTTTCTTATTACGTATGCCATGTTTACAATTGCGATTTTATCAGCCAGCGCGGTAATATTCATCCTGTAGATCTTAATATTTCTATGACTCACGATGAATGAATCTTTTGTTTAATGGATTGAGATATTCGGCTATTAAAGTAATTTCCACTGAAGTTATCTATACATTTTTTAGTGCGACTCATCTCTCAAGCAAACAATTTTTTTAAACGATCTTTCTAAAAAAATTTTTTTAAAGCAATTTTATTCGAAAAAATAATGTTGAATAAAAATGGCCGTTTGGCCTATGGAAAAAGATGGGGTCAGCCCGTATTTGTTTTCCTCAGTCACATGACTTGCGCTTTTACTGTATAGATTTATGTAGGATAGGGTTTAATACAATGAAGAAAACTTTTATTAATGACTTATTAAGTTTTGATTCGATTTTTATAAAATTTGAAATGACTCGACAAAATTCTGCAACGATTCTATATATTAAATTTCAAACTATTCTGTTGGGTAGTTTTTGCGCCGTTATATGCGGACGGTCGGACGGACAGACGGACGGACTCTAGGTGCTACGTATTTATATAATTACGAACGCACCTAAAAAAGTTGCCGTGGATTTCATAGAACGAAAGTTTATTTTTGATTAACGTTCGATTTAACATTCGATTTTAACGATTAACTCTAAATCATTTTAAAGTTTTCAAAAACTAACAAAAATAATTTCACATTTTCTAAATTAAAGGTCATTTAAAGTACAATATGTTATAAATATTCTCCATTACTTCTTGATTCAAGAAAAGTATTAAAAACATAAATGAAGACAATACCTGTCGTAGACATCGAATCTCTTTTCTCTGGGCGCAGACGACACGCTGCAAACTAAAGCGATAAGGACAAAAGAAAACACCAACATCTTGTTTTGGCGAACGTTCGAACTGAAATGAGAAGAAACACGGATGCGATGCAAGCGGAGAAAGCTGCTCAAACACAAATGATAGGAGGATCAAGAGAGTCTCCTCTTTTATCGGCTTTCTCCAATCAGCGGAAGGATGATGCACCGTGATGTCATAGATAGATGCCTTCAGAACGGGTTGGAGAAATTTTGCCACGTTTTCAAGAAAATTCTTGAAGTTTCTTTTGATTTACTTTCATGTTTGTTTTTATGTCAAAAATTCCAATGAAATAGTAAACAAGTTGGAAATTGTACATCAAACGTGACAAATGAGGTGCGTTCGTACTGTAGCTAGTGATATAAATATTCAGATCTTGATGATTTTTAATTCTGTGAAATGAATTGTATCGTCTGCAGATTCATTTCTGTCCTAAAATAAGTATATCTCGGTCGCTTGACAGTTAACACCTCGGAAGCTCCTATAACAAGAAAAAACCGATTTTTATAAATTCAAATTTCTTAATAAATATTTTTATTAATATCTTCTAAAGTTTGGATTCGATTTTCGTAAAATTTGAAATGTCTCCCCAAAATTCTGCAAAGATAATATAGCTTAAATTTCAAACCATTCGGTTGGGTAGTTTTTGCGTTGCTATATGCGGACGGACGGACGAACAAACAGACAGACGCACGGCCAGATGACGACAAAAGGTGCTACGTATTTATATAATTACGAACGCACCTAAAGATGAAAGTGCCCAGTTAAATTGATGGATTGAGCTCACAGGCTATACTAATTGTATATTATACTATTATTTCAAAGAATAATGTCCCTCGAAAAATAAAGAAACCAACAATAAATTAAGGGGGGGATTAGATTTATATTTAATCAATGAACCCTCCAAAACTAATCAGGGAAGCGCCTTATAAGAATGAACCTATATACAAAATTTGAAGCAGATCGGATAATTCTGCATGTAAAACCCATTCATCTAAATTACGGGGGTGGGGGGTTAGCCCCCGTTCCACCCCCCCTTTTATACTTAACTAATGAACACCCAAAACTAATCAGGGAAGCGTTTTATCTCAGTGAACAGATATATACAAAATTTGAAGCAAATCGGACAATTCTGCAGGAAAAACCCATTTATCTAAATTAAGGGGGGATATGCCTTAAATATGCCCCGTTCTCTCCCTCTTTATACTTAACCAATGAACACCCAAAACTAATCAGGGAAGCGCCTTATCAGACTGAACCTATATACAAAATTTAAAGCAAATCGGATATTTCTATCAAGAGTTTACCGTGTTACGTACATACAAAACCAGACTTTGATAGCCTGTGAGCTAAAAAGGAATAAATGAAATCAATGGATATATATCGTGATATATATCATTATATATATGGGTCATTTTCGAAAAAAGTTACAAATCAAAAATTGATTATGTCTTAAAATGTTTTTTTTTTTCATATATATATATATTTAATTATCTACATTAATATCTCGTGTTATGAAAACTGACATTTTTTCCACACTTTTCTTTTTATTTATAGAAAAAATAGTCAATTCTTGTCAAATACACGCGCAAAATGTCCACTAATGTTTCCACTTTATTACATTTCGTGGCATAAACATTATTTTTAATTCTTTAAATTTATTATATATATATTTTTTTTGAAATGGGGACAAATATTATAGAAAACAAATATGTGTTCAAATATATTGCCAAATTTGGATGGAAGACAAATATATGTCCACACTAAAATTCATAAAGATACAACTAAATGTAAATATATTGCTTGAAGGTGCGTAAAAACATACATAAAAACATTTAAAAGCACATTAAAGTCCTTTTAAAAAAATTCCAAAACGTTTTCAACCGAAACCCGGTCGTCATCAGTGGAAAAACTAATTCTGTTGAGTTGAGTTGTTACCTCTTTGCGTTTTCGTGCTTGCCCGGATATGTCCACACTGTTACTGTGGTTTAAAAATTTAAACATATCAATTCTTCTAAAATATTCATTACAATGACATGAATTATTACACTAATAGTTAATTCACGTAATTTCTTTCAATCTTAGTAAGGAATGCGTTTAACTAAATTTTTGAATGCTATGATGTATGTATAAATGCTACTGATCATATACAGGTTAATACAAAAAAATTTGTAAGCATTACGGTGCATCAGCGTAAATTAATTAAAATGGGTTTTTAATCGAGTCATGCATTTTGAACGTGAAATATATTTAGTATACCAAGAAAGGTTTGTAGAATATAAATAAAATCACATACAGGACCACGCAAAGAACTGAATACATGGCTGCCCATGTATGATCATTTCTGGAAGTGTGACTTCAGCGTGTATTTGACTGAATTAAAGTATAGCTTAATATGTGACGTGTATAAAAAGCTTAAGGCAATATACAGGGCTGTACAGAATAATTCAAGTATGTTTCCGTCTATTGGTAGAAACTGCTGAAGATGAATTTTTAACTGTGTTATGTGTTTTATTACTAAACTAAATTGTAGCATACTATACACTCTAAAAAAAATCCGTGAAAATACAAGAAATTTTCCAGAAAATTTTACGGAGAAGTTTCATTTTTCCAAAACAACAGTACAATTTCCGTAAATGACATTAGTTCCGTAAAGGAGATTTCAAATCCATAGATATGCAGAAAATTTTCCGTAAATTTGATGGATTTTTTTCAAAAATGTCCGTATTTCCCCATTTCCGTAAATAACGTTCAGAGGTTTGCATACAGATATCGTCTTGTTTGAAATGCGAATTAAGATTGTTGTATTTACTAGGGTCCAGAGTCTTCTAGGATCCAGGCCTGGACCGGTCCTACCCGTGGGCCTATTTTCTGTCATTAGACTCGGGCCAATCCTGGAGCTCATTGTAACCGGGCCCGTGTCTGGACGGTAATTTTTTGTGAAAATAATAATGATATTTTTTATTTTTTAGTGAAATCTTTAGAAATTTACTTTATTTATATAAATTACAGAAAAGTATTTTTTTAAATCTACTTTTTTTTTTCTTTATAGTGCTCCAAATTATGAATTTTTTCAATGACATTTAAAAATTTTATTTTAATTTTATTAACATGAGGCAATATTAGGTTATTAAATGTTTCGTAAAATAATATCTTTGCAAATTATTGGTATTGAACAAAACTGATTTGTCTTATAAATTTGTGAATTAAACTAAAATTTATTATTTTATAAATTATAATTTTAGAAAGTTTGTATTTTTTTCTTTAAATTTATAAAAATAATTAATGATTTTTTCTTTACTTTTATAAAAATGAAGTTTATAATTTTATAAAGTTTATAATATATTTAGTTAGTTTATAATTTTATAAATTAAACTAAATTAATTTAGACTAAATTAATAAATCCAAATTTAAACATACCTATCCCAACGTCATTAATTTCAAAATTTTCGCTAAAAACCTTTTATATATATATATATATATATATATATCAAAGGTATCCTTTTTTTTTTTTTTTTTTTTTTTTTTTTTTTTCCAATGATTGTTAGGGCTTGGAATTGTCACAAAATTTTGGCTTTAAGCTTGTGACAGTTACAGAAAACAATCCTTCTTTACTTATAATGTGGTTTCCCAGCCCTTGAAAAAGTAAATTACATTATAAGCTTGCATTTGTGTTTTTACTTATGTTTCACTTTTTGAATAAATACTTCATTTGTTAGGACTATGTTTTATAATGTGTAATTTGACATAATAATTTCATTGCATTTGGTCAGTTACTTCTGTTTCAATGGTTAATTTTTGCAATAAGTTTATATATATATATATATATATATATATAATATATATATATATATATATATATATATATATATATATAATATATATATATATATTTTTTTTTTTTTTTTTTTTTTTTTTTTTTTTTTTTTTTAGGTTTCATAAAATAATATTTTTGCAAATTATCGGTATGAAGGTGTTAAACTAAGATGATTTGTCTTATAAATTTGTGAATTAAACTAAAATGTATTATTTTATAAATTATTATAATTTTACGAAGTTCATATTTTTTTCTTTAAATTTATAAAAAAATAATTAATAACTTTTTGTTCATTTTATAAAAGTATATAAAAATGAAGTTTATAATTTTATAAAGTTTATAATTTATTTCGTTAGTTTATAATTTTATAAATTAAACTAAATTATTTTAAACTAAATTATCAAGTCCAAATTTAAACGTACCTATCCAAAGGTCATTAATTTCAAAATTTTCTCTAAAAATCAATTTTTTTGTTTTGATTATTTAAAATTATTCAGTTTAACAGAATCGTACACAAAAGCTCTCAGCAAAGATTAAATATAATAATTTACTTTATTATAAAATTGTTTATTCGCATAAGTTTTTAAAATAAGAGATAAAGAAAATTTACTTTAATAGCATGTAATAAATACGTCTACTTAAGATAATTGTTTTTACTGGAATTGATAAATAGATCAACAGACAAATAATTTTAAAAAGTATATGTACTATTGCAAAAAAAAAAAGCAATCATTAGTCTTAATACAATGTTTTACGCATATAATACACAAAAAGTTAAAATTTATCTGTTATAAAACGTCAAATAATATCTTTCTTATTTAAGATATTAAAAAAGCAAGATATTAAAAATTATGAAAATAAAATATTGAAAAAATCCATCTAACTATGAAATCTTCAAGTTTTTGCATCATTAAAAGCATCTAAAATAAATAACAACATTTGAGGGAACGAAGTTTCCGGTCTTAGCGTAATGGTACATTTACTACACACAAGTTTCCGCGTTCGTTCCCCTTCGTGGCAAACGTTGCACAGAAATGAAAAAATATATAAATTGTTATAAGATATTCCTTGAGAAATATATTTATATATATATATATATATATATATTTGGTCCTATAAAATTTATTTTAACGATATAAAAATATCTAAAAAATACGGGTTGGGTTGGGTTGAATATTGACGGCCAATTATCTACACTTGGGATTTAGGCCCGGGGGGAGTGCCCTTCGTGGGGGTCTTTCTAAGGAAACCTAACCCGTACTTACGCATGGATAAATCCACGGCTCGAAGAAAACCACGAAAACTCCGAACGATTAGGCCGACGGGCGCGAATGGGATCGAACCCAGCACCTCCCGTCTACCAGCTTCGAGAGCACAACCTCTCAGCCACTGGTGAGGCACTAAAAAAAAAAAAAAATAAATAAATACGGAAGATATTTGTTAAAAAACGGAAATTTAAAAACGGATATTTCAGAAATCACGGAAAATTTCCTGGAATTTACGGAATTTTTTTTCCGTTAAAATACGGAAATAGTACTGGCGTCTCGATTGCCAGTACAATTTCCGTGTTTTTTTTTTCAGGACATTTCTTTTTACAGTGTAGAGTATATACAAATAAATAAATTATATACAGGGCTGCAGAAAAGAATTGGAGTACTTTTCCGGCTGTGGACGGTAATTGCTAAAATCTGGTTTTCAAATGTGATTTGTGTTTTTCTGAAATGTTTACTTAGATACCTTACTAAACAGCGATGGTTTGTTAAAGTATATTCTGTTAGTGTTGGAAAGTGCTTCATAATCTGCGCTTGGTGCATGATTTTTCTTTCTTGTTAATTTTTAAACTGTTTCATTGTGGCAGTTTCACAACCATTTGGCGTATTTTGGCGATCGTGTATTGGCGTATCATTAAATTAATTGTTGTTTCATCTCGTATAGAACAGTACTTGTCTAAAAGTCAGACTATGATGTAAAAAGAAGGCTGATCGTAAGAGATGGGAGTATTTTTTTTTTTTTTTTTTTTTTTTTTTTTTGCCAATCGGTATAATTTAGTTAAATATAATAAAGTATGATTACGTAGCCATCGCTTATTGGAGTTCTTTAACTTATTCTGATCATCACTCTCAAATACCAGAACAGGTGTTATTGGCGAAAGATTGTCTGCGTGAAGTGTGTCGGTTCGGCTGGTTCTCGTCCAGGTATCTTAATGGGTACAGCATTGGCAATTTAAAACAGAAATTCTGGGTTCGACTCTTACCTTTTCACTCAGTTGAAAAAATTGCAATTTGTGTCCTATAAGAATGTGTACCGTTTCATTTCCACATAGGTACGAAGGAATGCAGATTTTGTATACCGTATTTCCGAGCTTATTATGTTAGAGTTATTTAATCACAGATATCTGCGATTCAATAAGGTAAAGGAAAAAGTGCTATTAAAAACTCATTCGGTAAAAGTTCGGTTCACTATTCGGAAAAAGTGCTATTAAAAACTCACGATCCATTTCTCCCATGTTTTCAAACTAGAAAAGAATTATTATTGGATCCTCATTCATCACTCAATTTAATTTTTAAATGAACTCCCAAAACTAATTAGGGAAGCACATTTATCAGAATGAACCTATATACAAACTTTGAAGCAAATCGGATAATTCTGCACGAAAAATCCATTTAGTTAAATTAAGGGGGATTAGCCCCATTCCCCCTTTACACTTAACCAATGAACCCTCAAAACTAATCAGGGAAGAGCCTTATCCCAATGAAGCTATATACAAAATTTGAAGCAAATCGGGTAATTTATCAAGAGTTATCGCGTTACGTACATACATACGTACATACATACGTACGTACATACAGAACTTGCGGGCATATTAGCCCTCAGGCTTTGAGAACCTGTGAGCTAAAATATATCTCCAATATAACTTGTCATTTCATGTTTCCATGAAATTTTTCGAGTATTTTAAGCATTTCCTAAAGTTTATCTTGATTTAATGTCACATTTATTCTAGTACGAAAATGAGTGTAGAAATCGGTGGAATATTATGCTGAAAAATTATATTTATTATCAAATGAAATAATATATAAAAAAAACTTTTAGATATCCTGAAGTGTCCTCGTTTATCGCTTCCTCCAATCAGCGGAAGGATGATGCACTCTGTAGACGCTGCGATGACATAGCTACCTCCGTTGCCACTTTTCCAAGAAAATTACAGAAGCTTATTCTTGTCCGTTCTTATATCAAAAATGTCGTAAAAATGGATGGAAAAAATTGGATTTGGTTATCGAAAAGTAATTTGAAACAAGAACGAAAAATCATGCATTCGGCATCGATTATGAAACACTTTCCAACACTAACAGAACAGTATTAAGAAATTTCATTTTTAAATGCGATAGGATCTAAACTAGTAAATCTGTAGATCAGAAGCCTCAACGTCTGCTCTGCTTTGTTTTTTAAATCTCATTTTTGATATCGTTTAACATCGTACAATCCGCAATTATTATTTTTTCAATTCCATGCATATTTATAAGCATATAAAATTCTTCGAATGCTCCAGAAATTAGAATCATTCAATTAAACACGGTGTTATACAATGATATTCTGAAATTCTGATGAACTGCTTATTCTTTTAATTTTTTAAAAAAATAAATAGGAATTAATCCCCCCGTAGTCTCATTAAATTTACATTCGTTTTGATTTAAAAAATATATATTTCACTAAAATAGTGCAAGTTGTTGATGTTGCGATTGATTAATATTAATTGAAAAAAAAAATAGTTCCATAGCTGCATCATTCATCCTTTTTAATCACATTGTTACCCTTATCAGAACGACGCGACGCGACGTCAGCATTTATATGGAATATACGTAATATGAATGAGTATGCATTGATGAATGAATACACATGAATACAATGAGTATTTGTTGAAAGGGTCACCACATTAGCTCCAAAATTTGGCTAACTTAGAGAAATATCGCCAAAATTTGACTAACTTGGAGAAATATCGCCAAATTTGGCGACAAAAATAAGTTGCTTTATAGGAAGCCTGGCTAATTTGGCAAAATTCCCATTTAAATCCATTCATCTTCCATAATCTTCTTCCATTGACATTGTCTACTATTTTCTATAAAGTGCCATAAGACAAAGAAAGCCTGTCTTTTTTTTAAAAAAAAAGCCTTTAATTATTTTGATTTACTTTCATGGTTGTTCGTATGTTAAAAATATTTAAAAGTAACTTTAAAACAAATATTTGTCATTAAAGTTTAAAAGGAAGACTGGTATAGAGTCATGTAGGAATGTGTATATTTTCTTTTCCACATACATACCGATGATTGCAGATTTTGAATATCACTATTTCCGAATAGAACCTTAGACGAAACGTATTTAAATAACAGATATCTGTGATTAAATAAAGTGAAATTTGGAATTAGTGGTAATCAACTTCCGCAATCCTTATCATCTCTCTTTCTATACTAAAAGATAATTATTACTGTAACTGATACAATTAGTATTACAAATTAACTTCAAGGTAATTTTCGATATCACCTTTCAAAGAAATCATCCAAAAAGTATAAACAATCCCTGGAATTTATTTTCAATTATTTTTATGAATATTTTCACGTGTTGTAAAATCGGATAGAAAAGAAATATTAAATCTGAAACAAGTGGGTAAGTGTGATCGAAGATCGCACAAAGGGTTCTGTTTTAAAATTTGCAATAATAGGTAAAATATTTTGTCGAAATAAACTAATATCTCGTGTAAATTTTTTTTTACATTGAAACTGTTTGGAAATATTGTTATTTGAGCATTTTAAATATGATGTAAGTTTCCATATTTAATGCTTTGGACACGTAATAATTTAATTATTTCTCTTTTAAATATTCACGCGTACATATATTTTTTATTACGTAATTTTCTAAAATTATTGCTTTTAACACGTGATCATTTAATTATATTTTTTAAGTTTTATTTCTGTTTTTGATAGTCACGTGTAAATACATTTTTTAATGAAAAGGGAATATTATTATGTGCACAATTTTACAAATTGGCAACAATTCAACTAAATTCTGCGCAGTAGTTGAATATTTTTATCCATTAAAGAGTGGGTTTTTAAGGTTTTACCTAATATCTTGCGTTAATGAAGACATTTAAAAAAAATTATGACTTTCAGCGTGATAGTAAGTATTCAGCTGTAAGTACACAAAATTTCAAGTCTGTAACTTATACAGTTTCTGAGAACCGGTTCTGTGACAGACAGACGAGAAGCGAGACGAATAGCGTTTCGTGAGATGAACGAAACTCTAAAAACAACATTTGTTATCAAAAGGAAATTAAATAAATAAAGCTATAGCATATTAAAAAAAAAAACCAAGAATGATTTAGAGTCAGATACCTATAGCGGGTATGTTCATTCGAGTATTAAGAATTATTTTCTTGTTATATCTGCATGTCTAGACGTAAAAGTTAAAATTTTACGAATTATTATGAAGGTATAATTATCGATCTTACGTTTCCAAAGAAACGCTCGAAAATTCTAAAATCCTACAAAGTTTATCTTGAAGTATTTTATGTTTTCACATAAACGTTCTCGTCAAAAATTAATAGAATAGTATCCTAAAAAAAATATTTGTTACCAAAATGAAATAATAAGGAAAATACTATGTGATAAAAGAATTAGCCAGGATTAAAGACATATATGAATGTATGTGTTTTCATCAGGTCAAAATTTTAAATTTTATTCGATTAAAATTTGAAAAGGATCTGCAGAGTAACATTTGACTTTGCATATCAAAGAAAACCCTCGAAAATTCTAACAACTCCTGAACTTTAATCAGAATTATATGAAAATTGTAACAAAATTGAAGAGAATAGCATCTTGAAAAAAAAATGTTGCTAAAAGAAAAAAAAAAGTTTATAAATAAAAAGAAAAGACTGATTTAAAGTCACTTAGAAATGTGCGTATTTTTCACTTGTGTTTATATTCATATTACGCATAGATTAGTTTAAAAATTTTAAAAGTACATGCAGAATAGCTTTTGATTTCGTGTATCCAAGAAAACCTTAAAAAATTTTAAAGGCTCCTGATGTTTAAGTTGAAGTATTTTTATGACTGTTTTGAAAACGGTCGCAAAATCAAATAGAATAGTACACGAGTAACAGAAAAACAACAACAACAAAAATATTATCGAAACATAACAAACTAAAACGAAAAACATGTACTAACATGTAAACTAAAACGAGAAACACTTTCCAGCACATCAAGAAAACTGTAACGAAACTTCTCTGTTAAATAAGGGTGTCAGGTTTTCCCTGGCAGCTGCAGGCTTAAAACTATTGTTATGGGATATTATCTTTTTGTGTGCTTATCTACAGTGTACTGTAAAGCTGTAAACTAATATTCCTTTCATATCTAGAAATCTTAATCCGAGTGGGTGAGTGACATGATATGGGTTGAAGGAATGTTTGGTATAGGGGAGGAGGTTTTTGTATTGTCATCCAAGTTCATAGATAAGACAGATTTCACCCATGCTCTAAGATGAATGATCCATCATAGGGGATTACATTCTGTCAAGAAAGCGGAACACGTGCGAACACGGGACCAGCCCCGGTTACAAAGAGTGCTCTGGGAATGACCGGAGAATGAGTTAGTTTTAACGTGGGGGTGAAACGTGTTGGAGGTTGGGCAGAGAGTGTGCTCTGGGACACGTGTGTTGAAGGAGATCTCTTGGAGTGAAGAGATAAAGTGTTTGTGAGATTAATAGTAATCTCTGGTATCGGAGTTAATTAGCGTAGTTTAGCAGTACACAGAACGTATTTTTTGTATTTTATTTAATGTGGAACCGGATCAACTATATCCGAGTTTGTAATTGTAAATATTGTCTTGTTATTTGTAAAGACTGTGTAAATAAATTATTCGTTTAAGTTTAATTGAAAGAGGTCGTCTTTTCTCAATATACCTCTCATAATGTGACCGATATCACGTAATCATATCGGTGGTGGCAGCATACTAAAAAATCCCGGATTATTCTTCAAAGTTGGGTGGACTTAGAGGGAATCCGACAAAGGGGAAAGAAGATTTGTAGGTAAACAATTTAGAAAACATAAAATTTAAAAATCCAGTTTTAGTAATTGCATGCCATAGTCAAAAAAGTAATCGAATTATTTCGTGAAGCCCTGTATACAGATTTGCAGATATAGTTACTTAAAAAGGATCTACAGAATAAGTTAGTATACAAAGTATAGCATGCTAAATTTAAGTTCAGTTAGAAAATTCACTTTTAGCAATTTTCGCCAATAAACGGCAATGCACTCGAATTTTATTTATTTATTTATTTATTTATTTATTTTTCTCAACCCTGTATATTATCTAAACACTGCTATGTACACACCACATATTAGGTTAAAATTGATTTTTGTACACACAACGTATTAGGCTAAAATTGAAATTTATACACACCACATACTATTGGAAAATTTTTGTTAAATTTTAAAACGCAAACAAAAGTTGAAACTGACTTCCAGCAATTATCGCAAAATCAATGGCAAATTAGGACTTCCAGCAAATATTTTTCGTGTGTCCTTTTAAATGAACGATAAACACAATGAGCACCATACTTTGAGCAATGAGCAATTTATAGTGCACCTCTGTAATACATATAAATTCCATTATGTTTGAAATAGTGTAACGACATTAAAATATACTGTAAAACGATTTTTCCCCGCACGCCATTATGTAACAGAATTCTTTTGCATGACCTTGTAAATGCATAAATAAAGGCTTTGGACTCTATATTCGGCAGAACGCATGTTTTAGTGCATTTCATATCAATATAATTATGTTGTAAATAGTTTAACAACATTAAATGCTCCTCCATTGGTCGTAATGTAACGCAATACTTTTAACTGTTATTGTAACGTAACAAGTTGGAAACTGTACGTCAAATGTGACAAATGAGGTGCGTTCGTACCAGGTTTGTAGTGAGTAGCTGCCCGGGTTCCCGTCCAGCCACCCGTCCGGGCTGGGTTTAAAAAAAAACGGATTTTTTACAATCCTGGCTTGTACTATTACTAGTTTTATAAATATGTAGATCTTGGTGCAATATAGCTGTTGCACTCTTATGCAAAAATGCATGAATACAAAATTTATTTTATGTGCAAATTATCATGTTATAGATTTTCATTTTATTTTACGAAATTAAGTTTCAATACACTTTTATAATTACAATTCAGTTACATTAAAATTATACTATGCGTCAATATCCAATACAAGACAATGTAAAAAAATCATCGTTATTATTTCATTGAAATAAGGAATTAATATCGTCTGTTATTATCGTAGGATTTATTTCCGTTATAGAATAAGTATATTTAAGGTGACAACATTTTATCTTTTGTTGACATTGACTGAAAAGTCCAGTAGGAAACTTAAGCCTAGCTTTGAAAATTTCAGAACTATCGCCTGTTATTAAGATACGATTCATTTCCGTCATAAAATAAGTACATTGTAAGTTGGAAACATTTTATCTTTTGTTGACATTGACTGAAAATCACAATGGGAAACTTGAGTCTAGCTTTTAAAATTTTCAGAACTTGAAATCCCTATTGAGACTCTTTTTCCATTGAATATCTATTTCTCCGGAAACATCTATCCAAAAAACGGTCGGTAGATTATAGGATAGCTATCGTGAAACAATTTTAGTCAACCAATTCGGTTTTTAAATTCAATGTAAATAATAGGACTCCATCTTCAATAGCACGTCATCACCCTGGCAACGTAGAATCATGACATGTCATGGGATAGCATTGAATGAATGACGTACGATAGGATTGAATAGAATGAAGAAAGCTTTTATGAATACTTTTTTAGGCTTTGATTCGATTCTCATAAAATTTGAAACGACTCGACAAAGTTCTGCAACGATTCTATCTATTCAATTTCAAACCATTCGGTTGGGTAGTTTTAGAGATGTTATAGGCGGACGGACCAGACGACGACGATAGGTGCTACGTATTTATATAATTTAGGAACGCACCTAAAACTTCATTGTCAATAGCGATTGTAAAATTCAATAGCATATAAAAATTTCAGGACATTTTTCGAGAGTTAGAGAAGGGACAGACGAACAGGCAAACCGAAGTGATAAACACTTTTCAACAATGTTGGAAAGTGTTAAAAAAGGCTATAATGGGAAAAAAAATTTGAAGACTGATTGAGAGCGGCATAAGAATGTATGTATTTTCATGTATTTTCATGTCCAAGCAAATCCATGTTTTTATTCCCATATAATTAGTTCATTCTAACAAATTTGATCATGTAATTGTATATTTGTTTTCATTCATTTTTCAGTCTGTTATATTTTATTATAATAAATAAAAATACAATTTAATTAAAGCGAATAGGAGGTAAATAAAAAACATGTTATTTGTTGTTATATCGCGAATCAATCTTTTCATTTAATATTTGAAAATTCTAAAAGAAAAAAATGACTACGAATGAGAATCTTTTAATTACTCCGAAATTTTTCTAATAACGGCACGCTTGCTATAAGTCACGCGGTCTTGCGAGAGCCTATCACACTGCAGTACGCTTCAATTCGGCCCCATAGCTCTACTTACTCGCAGTCACGTATAACATTCCTATGGCCTTCGAGATAGAAAGTCCCGCCAAAATGGTCTGTCCTTTCTCCATTTGTTGTCTCAAAATATTTTTTTCTGGGTATAAATATTATTCGGTCTAAACTCTAAATATGAGCGTGCCTCAAATACGTTTTTTCGACACGTATAAAATAGTATTTTGAAACTTCCTGGCAAATCATTGGACCCGACTAAATAATCTGGCTTTTTTATTTGTAATTTCATTAAATAATAAATTTTCAAGTTATTAAAATTTCGAAATGCCTCAAGAACCTTTCTTTGTAAATAAAATTTCGCAAAGTTCAAAATTCACGAGTTGGCTAAGCCCCTTCAGCCTGGTCGTTGATTTTGCATTCAGACACTGCAAAAGAGGTGTTACACAAATTTTCATTTTCGTGGCGACTCAAATACCTTCCCTAAAATGTTTAACAGCTCTCCTCTGTTTTGTTTCTAGCTCTCTATAAGTTATCAGCCACCAGCAAAGATTCATGTATATTTTTAACAGACCTAACCATTTATGTTCAGTTGTTTCACGGCTGATTAATCGACTTAAAGGCTGACTACTGGAGCTTTTATCTTATGAAATTTACAAACTATCTTACAAACATACCACTTATTTATCTTTATTGCCGAAACATCAGTGAAGGCTCACTGTGGAGAAGCGAAAAGTTTTTGGTTTCTGTCTATCTGTTCCGCGATAACTTCCGCAAAAATCACCCGATTAGGTTGATTTTTGATGGGTATATGTTGGCGAGGTACTCGGATTTAGATTTGATTAAATTTGGTTCATTCGTTCGAAACATATAGAACATTTTCTTTTTAGGTAATAACGCTTTTCAATGGGAAGTCAGACGATTTTTTAATTTTAACATTCACTAAAAAGAAAATCACGCACTAGAATAATTGTAAATGCTAAATTATGGATGCTAAATGTACGAAATGGAGATGTTAAGTTAATCCGATCGTTTTGTAAATTTGCCAATACATTTATTAGAATTTCGAAATTAATTGCATAAATTGTTGAGAAATTTTACGCATTAATTTGAAATATATGAAACATTTTAATTTATCATTTTTTACAAAAATTTCTAATGCATTTTTTTTTTCTCCCTGTTATTAAATGGTTGACATTTGCCAAGCAACTCTAGTTCAAAGAATATCAACAAAAGAAAATTCAAGTGAATCGCATTATTTTGGACGCGAAATTTTATTAACAAAATAGCTAATTTTCGGGTGATTTAAGTTTTTAATATGCTTTTTCTGATGAAATAGATGAAGATTTCTTTTAACTACTGAAGAAAGATTATCCAATCGGTTTTCCAAGCGAAAATAATAAAAACGTTGAATGTGTAAATTGAATATAAGTCTCATAAGAGGAATTTACATTTGTATAAGTATATTTAATACACAAAATTTTATTCCATTTCAGCAACATATCATTTTTAGAGGTTGAAAAATAAGTATTCTTTTAAGGATAGGATAAAATCTCCTGTACAAAGAGATGGTTAATGTAATGAAATTATAATAGCAAACGCATTCAGAGATAGACTCGAATAATAAAATAGGACAATTACTGGAAATTGATAATATAAAATTAAAGCGACAACAGGGGTTTCAGGGGGGTAAGCCCCCCTGAAGAAATGTATTCTTATTTTGAAAGAAAATACAGTAATAAGTAGTTTATCCTACCATTGCATAAAATTGTATTTAATGTGATACATCTAAAATTTCCAATATATCTTATTCTTATAAATGTATAAATAGCTTTAAAAAATTTGAATTTTAGGCTATCAAATATTATGCAGATTATATTAACAAGTGGGTAAGTGTGATCGAAGATTGCTCAAAGGGTTTCGTTTAATATCCCTTGCAAAACACTTTATCCAAATAAATTTCATTGAAAAAAAAAAAGCCATGTGTTTTATAATGTAAACATTTACCGGTCTATTTTTCTCGTTTTTTCGAAAATCAGAACCGGACACGCTATTTATTATACTCTTTCATAATAATATCTGTCATGTGGACTAAATGCGATATAAAAAAATCAATTTCAAAATTAAACATGTTGTATGTGTTGTTGTACCTTCAAAATGTTAAAATAGGCCAATATTTTCATAATCGGGTTTTTGTCATGATTCAGATACGTTCCTCAAACTCATAGGACGTTATAATCACTTGCTGACGTCCTATCCACTCGCTTTCTCTATTACTCATATAGAAAACTCTCTTTGTATTATTCTCAAACATTTGAAAATGTCCGTTAAACTTCCAATAGGACGTCAGATTCATTTTCTTTTTAATTCTCTAATGACGTCCTATTAATCTGCTTTCTGTACTTACACATGCTCACACTCTTTGTATTATTGAGAAATGTTTGAAAATTTCCGTTTTATGACCCATAGGACGTCCTATTCATCTTTTTTTCAATGGGTGAAACTTTTTATTTCATTTTCATTTTTCACGTGGAAATCCTTCAATAGAAAATGAATTATTGTGGAAAGAATATTATTGTGGATTTTTAAGGGTTGGCAACTGCTATAACGAAAAATGTTTCAATTGAATAGGAAAGGGCTGTTAGAATTTTGGATTTTTATCTCTGTATATTAAAATAATACGATTTTTTCAAATTTTAATATTTTGAGCTTCATAGTAGGTATTCAGATATAAGTACACAAAATTTCATGCCTGTAAGTTAAATTGTTTCTGAGAACCGGCTGTGTGAGGGACAGACAACGAAGCGGGAGTAATAGGGTTTCGTGAGATGAACGAAACCCTAAAAAAAAGGCATGCTCATTCCGCTCATAGCAGACGATATAATTCCTTTCATTGAAATAATAAGGATGATATTTTTACATTATAAAACTAGTTATAATATGAACGCACCTCATTTGTCACGTTGAACGTACAATTTTCAACTTTTTTTTCTGTCACTTCGTGTTATAGGGGGGTTTGTGGTTGAATTTAAGCAGAAAATTTGGGCTCTGGTCGGGTCCAACTCGAAACGCGCAGAAGTCTAATCCGGGAGCACACACGCAGACTACGACGTGTGCTTATGGGTTTTACATTTGTCACCGCTATTTTGCGAAAGTAATCTTTGATCCAATTCATCGAAGAATTTCTAATAATTGTCTGCGGTTAAAGAAGGCCATGTTAATTATTTTGAAATATTGGTAGCAAAATGGAAACCGTACACTTGGGTATGTCATACTCCAGGCGTTTGCTCCCGAGTCGTAATCAAATAATATGGAACAATTAAAAAGGTTTTAAGATAATTTAAAACCTTACGACCTTATTGCAATCTTATATATTATTTCTGTTGTCAACATTATTTTTTCTATACATTTACAAAACGCACAACAATAAATGGAGTATATCTTTCGAACCGGCTTCTGACATTAGTTAACTCACATTTCATTAAAACAAGTTTTTTTTATTAAAAATTGCAGTTAACTAAGAACTTCTGTGAAATTAAAATTAAATCGGCATTATTTTCATAAATGAAATGAAAGGTTTTTCTCAAATCATTGTTGCCACAATAATAAAATATCGCATTGTACCGTGCGTGACAATGTTTATAAAAAAAATTAATAGTACAAAGAGGTTAAAATGGGATGTCTCCGCACTTGTTTAATTTACATTTAGGATTAAAAAGTAAAATTCAAAAGTTTAGAAGAAAAAGACACCATCGGTCGATCGATCGAAGCAGTTTCATTTCACGTGTACCGTAAAAGGTATATTTAGTTTATATATTTAGATTAAATATACGGTAAAAAATTAGGATACGAAAAATATACGATTAAAAAATTAATATACGATAAATATACGATTAAAAATACGGTATATTTAGATCAAATTGTTATATTAGGTTAAATTGTATTACTGACGAACCTCGTTAACGCGAACACTCAAGGGGGAACTTTTTTTGTTCGTGTTAAAAGTACAGTTCGTGTTATCCGAACTTAAATACATTACATACAATTGGACGAGACAATCGGAAACAGTTCGTGCTATAAGTAATTCGCGTTAAGCGTGTTCATGTTAACGAGGCTTGACTGTATATATATATATTGAATTAATTTTTTTTTGTTCCATGTTTTTCCCGGAGCGGATGACGTCATCCTCTCATGCAGTTAAAATACAATTGTTAATTTTTTTTTTTTTTTCTCGCGCGTGTCTTTTGCTACCTTCTATCCGTTTTTAGAGTAACGTTGATGGAATAATTGAGATGCTATTCTGACTTCCTATTTGTGTTTGCAGATAATTTTATCCCTATTTTTTTTTTTTTTTTTTTTCTATCTTTACATGGATGACCACCTCAGGAAACCCGGCTTAAGCCTTAGAGTTTGTGTGCAATCCTGAGGGGCTGACACGCCTCTATCACCAGCGAGACCACAGTTACAGAATTTTACAATATAATATTACAATACGATATAGATACAATAGAATATACAATAAATACAATAGAATATACAATAGATATTTTTCTTCTACTCAGAAGTTTTACTTTTACATGTGATTTTTTTTGTAGTGAAAGTAATTGAATTTTGTCTGATAATAATGTTTTAAAACTTTCATACATACGATTATTATTATTATTTCAATGTATACAGAATATACAATTTCCAGATAAGATGTTTACAAATACGGTGTAAGCACCATGCCTAGAATTATTATTGGTTAAATATGATGGGTTATTATTGGCTAGCATATTTTATACAAATACTTTACTACAATTGATGTATATGGAAAAATATGATGCACACATACAGTTATTATAATTAATTCGATTATACAATTATACGTTTAGACCATTTCCAGAATATGACTATATACAAGTACTGTGCAGACTTCATATTTAGGATTTTTGGTTACATGCGATGCAGATTCTTGGTTAAATACTTCTAATACAATTAATAATATACTAATCTGAATATACAGATGCGAATACACTGAAAATTTACAAGTATATGCAAATACTAATAATATACAGATAGTGTTCTCATTACAACAGTTATTATATTCAATATTATTTATATACATATGTAGAGAGAAAACAGGGCCCCTGCTAGATTGGACAAGCGGTTGCCCGACTACAGAGGAAGAGGATTTGAAAATAAGAAGAAAGTATTGGATTCATGAAAATTTACGACTTCCGGTTTTAGACGGATTTATACGTTTCAAAAGGTCCTGAACACGATTTGACCGTTTTAAAAAAATCTCTGTCTGTAAGTCTGTCACTATCTCTGTCTGTCTGTTTGTCTATGTAACAAAAATTTCGTGGGCGCTCTATCTCGAGAACTAACGCACGAAATTTAATAAAACTTTATATTCAGTTAGTCCCTGATATAAATGGGTGCTGATTCGTTTTTGGTGAAAATCGCCCGACAGGTGGCACTGCTATGCTGCATTTTTTGCGATTTTCGCAATAGCTGTACCTCAAGAACTAATGCACTTATTTTCATCAAACTTCAGTTTCAGTTAGACCTTGACATAAATAGACGCTGATTACCTTTTGGTGTAGGTATCCCATCAGGTGGCGCTACTATACCACGTTTTTCTCGATTTTTACGATAACTATAATCTCAAGAACTAAGGCACGGAATTTCATCCAACTTCAGATTCTGTTAGACCTTGACATAAATGGATGCTGCTTACGTTTTGGTGTAACTAGCCTAACAGGTGGCGCTGCTATGCTGCTTTTTTCTTTATTATCACGATAACTATGTCTCAAGAACTAATGCACGGATTTTTATCAAACTTCAGTGTGAGTAAGACGTTGACATAAGTTGTTGGTCTAAATCTCCCAACAGGTGGCGCTGCTATGCTGCATTTTGCAGGATTTACATCATTTTAGCGATAGTCCTGTCTCAAGAACTAATACACGGAATTTAATAAGATTTTAGATTCAGCACGACCTTCATATAACTTTGTGCTGATTCATTTTAGTGTATGCGAAATCTGTGTGAGATAGAAGAAAGTTTTGGGGTTGGCACATCCGACTAGTTTTAGAAATTTAAACTCGCGTCTAAAAAATATTAGACTGTATAATGCGAAATTCTCACACGGGTCGGGTCCACTGGTTATTCTGAAATTTTCTCCACTATCGCAAACAATATATCTTAAGCATTGTTTTTATAACAATGCTCAAATCGTCCCTCCGCTAAAATGCTCCAAATTACTTCGTGGCGTCTCATCAAGGTTTTCTATCATTCAATTGAGAGAACAACGACGCAGTTTACGTTGGACGGCTGAAAAAAATACATCATTTAGTTATGTAAGGTTATTACTAATGGTTAACTAAATTCTGCAAAGAATTTCACTATTTTTCTTTGATAATTTCTACACAAAAGATTATAACTCTTCTTCTACGAAGCATCATTTTACAAAAACCTTGGAAATAGAGTCATCTTTGATTACCTCGTTTTCAAAAAAAGAACCCTTTTGCACATAAAATGACGACATCAAGAAATCGTTCGCGCATGGGAAGGCATTTTACAGATGATTATATATTATTCTGCCATAAATCATTTCGGATATTTCCATGCAGACATTATAAAGGTCGTATTCTCCTTAAAAGTATGTGCGGCCACGTGGTCGCATAGCGAAAAATATCTTTTACTGTCGCAGTTATAAAGCGAAATCACGTTCTTGGAACGCAAGAGCAGTTTCTCTTTAACGAGATTTCGAGAGAAATGTCTTAATTTTTGTTGATACTTGAGCTGTTTTACTGTTTGCATATCTGACAGGTGTATTTGTACACATGCCCGATGTCACCCTGTGATTCACGTCTCTTGTGTAGGTGGATAGCTGAAGTTAATTTATGGGACGGCGAAATTGCCTGATTCAAGATAAGTAATGATAAAAAAAATTATTTTTCTTGGAAATCAAATGATTGCTTACGCAAGCGAATGCATACCACTTTGAAATGGCACAAGCTGATCAATCAATATAAAATGTTGCCGTTTTATAAAATTATAAAGTTTTTACTTACCCATCATACGTAGTATAGGGTAAGTCTTGTAATCGTTTTGAAAATCGAAAAAAAAAGTGTCGGATTGACACGTTTCAGACAATGGAGATTCCGAAAAACATATTTTACATATTTACAGAGTCACAGACAGACATTTTCTGAACACAGTCCAATCGTGTTAATCCGTCGAAATCAGAAGTCGAAATTTTCATGAATCCAATGCTTTCTTGTAAAGATAGAAGAAAGTAACAATACGATATACATAACATAGATGTAAAAGGCGAACGTACACATATGTTCATAGATATGAAATTTACTTACTGAAGATAATTTAAATTAATCTCTATAATAAAAGCCTAAGTCATGTGACTGTCTTCAACAGTTCCGGGATGCCCGCTTCACTTTTTCATATACCAGGCGGCCATTTTTATTCAAAATTATTTTTTCGAATAAAACTGCATGAAAGTTACATTTTTAGAAAGATCGTACAAAATAAATTAATATTTGAGAGATGACTTACGTTCAATTATGTATATATTCTGCAATAATTTCAGTTAAAATTAGGTTCGCAGTTCAAATTTACTTCCATGAAGGATCCATGAAATTAAACAACAACAAACAAAAAAAACATTCATTCGCCGTGAACGTTTGAAATATTAAACCATGGAGGTAATCGTTCGAAAGCAAGTTCTCCGTGAATGATTTTTGGACCGCTACCTGGTGTCAAAAAATAATTCGCACCAGTGAGACAGTCAAAAAATTTACTATAATTATGTGCTCTACAACTCAACTTCCTTCCGTATCTTTTATTGACGTATGCTGAATGTAAACAAATAAAACTCATGTAATGATATTTAATGAATCAAATTTCGAAACGAATTATCAGTTATTTTGGTATTTATGTACGAGGGGAAGTCGGAAAATAAGTTTCCCCTGGCGACAGTAGACAGAGGTGTGTATGAAAGACAAAAAATATAATGAGACATTAAAGATAAAACATAACTTTATTTTTCCACATAAGTACCAAGTACATTGAGACATTTGTCATACCGCTTTATAAGCTTCAAAAAGCCCTCCAAGAAAAAATCAGGGATTTGCATACGGACGAAGCGTTTCACGGCTATGGGTGAAATACAACACAGCAGGTGAACACGAACGTGCAAGACACCGATACGATTGGGTAGATGTCGACCACGATCAAGCAGATGGCGCTGTGACAGCGCAGTTGCAGTCAACAGCGCCATCTGCGCAGGCACTGCAACAGCTGCAATCTGCTTGATCGCGGTCGACTCTACCGAATGGTGTATCGGTGTCTTGCACGTTCGTGTTCACCTGCTGTGTCGTCTTTTGCCCATAGCCGTTCAACGCTTCGTCCGTATGCAAAGTCCTGATTTTTTCCTGGAGGGCTTTTTGAAGCTTATAAAGCGGTATGACAAATGTCTCAATGTACTTGGTACTTATGTGGAAAAATAAAGTTATGTTTTATCTTTAATGTCTCATTACATTTTTTGTCTTTCATACACACCTCTGTCCACAGTCGCCAGGGGAAACTTATTTTCCGACTGCCCCTCGTATTATACTTGCCAGGAAGAGAGATCACCGAAAATGATTGTTAATCACCAATCATATTTATCATTGTTAATGACCAATCGCGTTCAAAACAGTAATTTATAAAAGACATAACACCATTAAACACTTTTATGTTATTTGGGCGCAAATCTCGCCAATAGCATTTTTAAAATCGCCATTACCAGCTTTTATTTTTCCAATTTTATTTCGCCAATACCAGCTTTTATTTTTTTGAGTGTGCAAATTAGAAAAGATGCTTTGATTTTGAAATCAAATGTTTTGATGGAACATCTGTCGCAGACGCACCGGGGTTGGCGCAATTTTTGTTTTGCGCCATTTTGGCGAGAAAATCCCATTTTCAAGTACCGGCTAGAGATTGCTAAAATAGCATGTTACTTTTATTTTATTATGAAATAGTTTATTTTATATTAAAAAACACACAATGTTATTATAAAACATACACAATGATTAATATATTATATAAAACACACAATATTTAATTTATTATAAAACATACGGAATATGCTCTACCGGGTTAACATACGAAGTAAAATCTAGCCGAAACAACCGAGTTGCCCAGGCAGAAAATCGCCATTTTGGAGCCAAAATGATACCCAGGTTTGTCTGCGACAGCTTTACCTAAAAGCACCCATCATTAAAAGTGGTAAATAATATAGAATCAAAGTAAAATAATAAGAAAATAATTTAGTATACATTTATTAAACACATAAAATCATATCGTTGGCTTTTTCTACATATTTACGATGGTAGTTTTATTGGTGGTATGTTATATCCATCGGAATGAATATGAGATATATATTCTAATCACATACTATATACCTATGAATATAATATATATATATATATATATCTACTATAGCAATAAAAGCGTCTTTAATTGTCTTTTATATTTCTACTACATAATATTAACTATAGAGGTACAAAATAGAGAGAAAAAATGGGTTTTCTGTAATTAGAATTATAGGCGACAATGTTGGCGCGGCGTATTTACCTGTTACAGACCTTAATAGTCAGTAGACATTAAGCAGAAATGCCAAAGTAAGAGAATTACGCAATTATGAAAACTCCTAAACTATATCAAGAAAGGAGCGCAGAGAAAAACAGAGATGTTTATGTATGAATATATGAATGATATATATGAAATGTATGCTTCACATACATTTAAGGGAGACCAAACTGGTCGCCAGTGGCGGCTAGTTGACTGGAGAAATAATTACAGCTAAAAAAAAGCATAGGTTTTTGTATAAAGTCATATCGACTCTCTTTATTCACAAAGGGATGATAATGTATTAGCGGGTCAGAATGCGATACAGTATTAAGAGTAACGGGTACCCAGCATCATTTCTAAAGCAAACATATCGATCATATTTTAGAAATAAACAATTGATACATATACACTACAGCAAGTATTTAGTAAAATTTAAACCCCAAATTATCCAATAACATCTGTCCTATTATTATATATTGAGCAAATGTTTAATAATATTTAATTTAATAATCCAATAGCCGTATATTTCTATTATCCAGCGCCATTTTTACCATCATGCTACACCGTTTATTTCAAAATGATTTCGTGTGGTGCTGCCATCTATAAGTCAAATATCAAAATAAAGCTTCATGAGTAATAAGTTATGTGTTTTATACTATTTTCTTATGCAAAAATAGCTGATTTTTTTAAAAAAAATTTGTGCAAAAAAATGTCCAGTTTGTAGCAAATCTAAATATCGTTACTAAACAGTATTTATATTTCACAAAAACACTTAAGGAAATTTTTATTTGCCATAATCTGAATCTAGTGAATTTGGCAACTTTGGCTAGATCTGTTTTCGGAATGAAATTGTGGCAACCTTATCCAAAGGCGGGGTTTATTTTTGCTGTATCTTTTAGTTCCGTTTTCTTTTTACGCTCATGTA
Organism: Maratus michaelseni; assembly: GCA_963931845.1. NCBI lineage: Eukaryota > Metazoa > Arthropoda > Arachnida > Araneae > Salticidae > Maratus > Maratus michaelseni. The sequence continues at coordinate 8,469,248 of OZ007593.1, read as the reverse complement.
CTGATAGAAAAAAAAACCTCACACTTTTATTTTACTACACTTAATTTATGTAAAGATGGGATTTTGCAATCGATTTTACACTCATTTTTTAATATACTAGAATTATAAAAAAAAATATGTTCACTGATGTGTTTCTGATGGTAATACAATATTAAGTTAAAAAGTAGAAAAAATAAATAAAAAAATAATGAGAGTAATGTATTTTTCTAAAAAAAGTACATTTTAATCAATTAGTAGTTTTATTTTAATTAAATTATAATTATGCATTTAGATACCAATTTAGAAATCCTAAAAATAAAGTAATATTCCAATTTTAAATACTTATTATTATTTTTTATTTTTATCATGAAGTGGAGTGATGGAATTAGATGAATATATAATGATTTTCACCATAAACATTGATTGCTTATAAAATATTATTATTATTATTATCACTAGATATCTTTACATTTATAATTTATTCATTTTGGTGAAAAAAAAGGGGGGTGAAACTTATTTTTGGATTTTGAATATAATCTCGTAATATTTTATATGTTAATACATTTAAAAATGGTCTTGCCATGGATGTGCTAAAACATATTTTATATCTATGATATCTTTCATATCTATTGTACATCCATGGGTCTTGCACGTGCACTACTGACAGAAAAAATAAAAAAATAAAAAATCATAGTTTAGTTTATTTCATGTTTATGTTCCTGATGAATAAAAAAAAATAAAACGTGGCCTTGGCAGCGAAGCTCACCAATTCATATGTGAAAGACAGCTTTTAGTTTCGTATTTCTTTTTCTTTCTTTCTTTTTTTTTTTTTTTTTTTTTTTTTTACATTCATGTATTAAAAGGAAAATTCCTGAACGGGGGGGGGGGGGGTTGATGACAAAAAAAATAATAAATTGTTTCAATTCTGCATAAAATAAAATAAGAAAAATTATTAAAAAGCCTTTGTTCTTAGATTTAATTTTAAATATAATCTTAATTGTTACATTTCTGTACTGTGTTATACATATTAATATATTTTTTTAATTGTTTTGCATGTAAGATTCTTACAAAAAAAAATATTTGTTTAGTTTATTTCATGTTTATATTCTCCGTTAATAAATAAATAAATAAAATAAAATGTAAGAAAATGCGGCCTTGACAGCAGTCTCCAAGCAAGCAAAACACATTTTCTAAAATCTTGTCTCTCCCCAGATTTTGTTCTACGAACACTAATGGAAACCTGTTCAAAAGTGATGAAGCGCGCTCATCTCGAAACGGACTCGGGCTCGATATTTATACCAGTCTTCGTACTCAGGCCAAAACTTAAATTTATATTTATTCACAAACTGATGAAGAGAGAAAAAATTGCTATTTGAGAAAGAAGAATGTAGTCTAATTTTCTCTATCCCTTTTCGACGAGTGTAATTCTTCGCCATTAGTTTTTTAATATTGTAATTTTTGCTTTATTAAATCGTGGAAAATTTTAAAATTAATTAAGACACAAATTTTTGTAATAAAATATAACTGTTCAAATTCAAAGATTTCGTGCACCTTAAACAATACGTCACGAAGGAGTTAGTGTTTTTGAATCCTTTAAAAATTAGTTTGAAAGGGAATTGAATCCGTTTGAAGTTATTATTACTTCTAGGAGAAGGGCCGAAAATTTATGTATGACAGATTTTTGATATAATTAAAAACTGCCTTAAGGGGGAAGGGGGTTTTAGAAGAAAAAAAATCATAACTTCGTAAATTCCCAAGATTTCAAATCCGCTTAAATTTATTATAAATCCTCTTAATATTATCTAAAACTTTTATATTGACAAGTTTTTTATAGGACCAACTATTATAGCAAAAAAAAAAAAAAATAAATAAATAAATAAATAAATAAAAAATTAAAATCCCTGCTGGTTTTGCCTGCAAACACGTTAGGTTTCGAAGTAGGCGGTTCCAACTGTTGCATCATCGCAAAAAGGTAATTTCTTCCGCAATTCCCAACAAACAGGTGCCCCACGGTCTGCGTCTTCTAAATCTACCTGTGCCTGTAGGCCGAGCCATCTGGGATTTTTCTTCTCAACTATGTATGAACCCTGACTGTGCTTCGACACTTTTATCAGGTTTTTTGACGATGCGTGACTCACACCATTTTGCTGTTCTTCAAGTTGGAAAAAAATTTGCGAAAACGTAACACATCTGCCACAATGAATTTCTGTTACAAGGCATCGAAACAAAAATAATCAATTATAAACTATAATTTTATTTTTCTCTGATGCTGCAAATTCTGATTACATTGTACCATGCTTGAAAAAGTGTTTATTTATTGATGCGTGTTATGCACTAATCTTTGAAACATTTAAGAATTATTCTCCATATCCTGCTGTATTTTATAACACTTTAAATTTTATTATGTAAGCCAGCTGGAGTATTTCTAATTTAGAGTCCCTCTAATTTAGAAATTCATGTTTTATAATTGTTGTTAGGAAAACCCTGTTTTGTTGGTTATTATAGGATATTTTAAACGTGCTTGATTGAAGTTCTATTCTACAATCCCCCCCCCCCCCCCCCACAAAAAAAAGGAAAGAAAATCTATTTTTTCAAATAAAATGTTACAATTTCTGTTTCTGGGGTGACCCGCTTCCTCACCCTTCAATGTACACCACACATTGCAACATGGTATTTTTGGAAATCAATTTAGTTTCTGCATCTTTCACCAGATCAGGTCAAACCAATAGCGACAGAAAGGATACTTTCGTACATTTTTTTCTATCTTTACTTTGCTGTTGACATCAGAGATCTCACTGATTGATGAATTTCTCAGTGGTTGGGAAAGAGAAGGCAGGGATAGCTTTGTGGCCACACACACTCCGCGGGATTTTCGTGGTTTCTCTGTCTCATTCTCTCTTCTCTATTGTGAACAGCCGAGCCTAGAGCTACTAAATATATATAGCAGCCTTTTAGCCGAGCCAATGTCGTCTTGTACGGAAATAACTGTCCTGTTGTAAGCGTTTTCATGTTTCATCTTCTTTCCCCTCCAGCGATAATCTCTTTACAAAATGGATGTTTAGCAGTTTGATACAGGTTTTTGGTACGGGTCGCGAACGGCCAATAAAGCTTTCGTAAGGCTCCGGGCTAATTGTTTAGCTTTTATAACGGACTGGACCGAGTCGAGTTCTACCTTAGAAATTTTGTTCCGGCAGACCTTTTCCTCCGCCAACCAGAAACATATTTACTGTTTATTCCGGGGAAAAAAAAAAGAGCAACACAGTACACTCAAAAGATTAAAAGCACTGCCGCGTTGGCGATTTGGTTCAAAATGCCGACTTTGACAATATTTTCTGAAAGTTCTTCTGCCTTTACCAAAAAATAGAAAACGTCTTTTGATTACATAGTTTCTGAATAAAAACATCTGTCAGTTTCATGTGTTTACGAACAAAAATGAATTAAGAAATGTGCAGTAAGTAGCTCATTTGGATTTGAGAACAACCAGGAGATTCTCAAATGACCTGCTCAACAACACGAAAGTTTTTGATGCATTTTTAAACGCAAAGGTATAAATTAGCAGGCTATTCAAGCGATTTGAAATCAAAATAAGTTTTCCATTTTTTGATAGATAAATTACTTATCAAGTTATAAGCGATTCGTGTAACGCGATAACACTTTTTCCCTTTTCTCGTGCTGCAGTATCGGGAATTCAATTCAGAACGCAGATTTTGACAATATTTTCTGAAAGATCTCCTGACTTTACCAAGCTAGTTGTTTGGGGCCAGCGTAATACTTACCCATCATGGATATGCATAATATAAAATATGAAAATAAAACATGTGTCATTGCAATTCGAATAAAATCGTGGCTTGATGACTTCATAAACTTTAAATCTTCTATCACTGATTTGCATAAAAGAAACATTCATATATCTCCAAAAATGTTAATCATATTAACTAACAGTTTATTGCGTCGGATTAAGCGTTTCATTTCCAATTAAAATATATCTTTGAATTGAAATTTGGATGAAATACAGGGTCATAGCAAATCGAAGAGTGTTGGAAATAGGATTACAAATATCTCGGCAACTCATTATCCAATCGACTTCATTCTTTATGCAAAATTTATATTTTTTATATTGTCTTTTATATTCACTCCATAATATAAACAATATCGAAACATTTTATATACATTTTATCAGAACGAATATTTCGAGAGTCCGAAAAAAAGCAGTTCCAGATAATCGAGGTTACTGAAAGTCAATAAACTTCTTCCCATTATTACATACTAAGTACATACCAAATTTCAAGTCTCTATTTCAATTTGTTCGGGAGATAGAGCGTTTACAGACACACAGACGGATGGCAAAAAAAAAAAAAAAAAATCTAAAAATATGTTTATCAAAATCTCCAGTGTCTGAAACGTGTAAATCCGTTAATTTTTTTTTTTTTTTTTTTTTTTTCGATTTTCAAAACAGTTACAAGATTTACACTATATTACGTATGATGGGTAAAGTAAAAATGGAAATCGTCTTTGGATTGCATATTTTCTGAGTAAGAATACCTGCCATTTTCATGCCTTTCCATGCCTGTTCTGAAATCCAAAAGAGCTACTTTCTGACACATTTCTGAATTGATTTTTATTCGAAAACGCATGATATTGGAGTACCTTTGAGAGTACTCAAATTATTCGTATAATACAGTAATAAATTTCACTAAAACAAAATTTTAGACCTTATAAACATTTCGAGTTTCCCATGGTTCAAATAGTGCAGTAACGTTTTTAACATTAGAAAAGCTCCGGTTTTTGATTTTTTGATTTCGGGAAGAAATTTTTCGATTTTATAATTAAAAAGATTTCAGTGGTCCCCACTTGCTACCATATTGGTTTCAGGAGCCCCAGCTGTCTCATATTCGGACCAAAAATAAGTTAGCAGGAAAACAGAAAAAAATACGGAAATTTGTAATGAACGACTTTGAGTCATTGACTAGAAATATAAATATTACTAGTCAATGCTTTGAGTGCATATGTCAAATGTCCTTTTAATTTTAATCTGCTAGCAGTAGGATTGTGTTTTTTGTTACGCATTTCGAGAATATAAAAGGTAAAGATCAAACCCACTTTTTCTCACAAAAAAGTTTTAAAATAAGAAATTATTTTCTAAAAAATTATTCTTCTCAAAATTCACGAAGATGTGTAAAACACACGCTTCTTTGTGGAGCGCATTCCTAAAGATAAAGATAAGATATCACTTTTCTGGCTACGAGGACACCACTCATCCCCACTCTAGGTCCCCAACCGCATTTGACCTCGGGGAGGAAGTCCTTTGCAGTAACGTCTTTCACAAACAAACCTGTTTGTGACCAAGCTAAGCTTTTAGTTGAACAATTACCAACATTTTGATAACTACTACTAGACTTCAAATATCCATTTTGCCGGAAAGAGACTTTTTTTTCCTTTTCTGTGGTGTTACTTCCCTTAGAAAATAAAACGAAAAAACAAAACAATTTTTTGATTTTTTAAAATTTCTAATGCAGTTTATTTTTTTGTAGATGATACTATGTAATTGAACTGTTTTTTCGTTTTTCAATAAAAGCAGAAGAGTTTTTCAAAGAATGTAGTCAAAGTTGGTGTATTGAACCAAATTTTCGAACACAACAGTGCAGAAACGAAAAAAAAAACTGTCGTTCTGAGACAATAATAGCTAATAACTTAAGATATAAATCATTTATCAGGAGAAAAGAACTATTCAATTGCGAATCACTTCAACAATCGTGCCAGTGAGTATCATGCTTTCACATTTAAAAATGAATCAGAAAGTTTCGCGTTATTAAGGGGGGGGGGGGGGGGAGATTTTTATCAGAATCACTCTCATTCAGAAACTATGTAATTGAACTGTTTTTTCGTTTTTCAGTAAAAGCAGAAGAGTTTTTCAAAGAATGTAGTCAAAGTTGGTGTTTTGAACCGAATTTTCGAACACGACCGCGCAGAAAACGAAAAAAAAAAAGAAAACTGTCGTTCTGAGACAATAATAGCTAATAACTTAATATGTAAATCATTTATCGGGAGAAAAGAACTATTCAACTGCAAATTACTTCAAAAATCATGCCTATGAATATCATGCTTTCATGTTTAAAAGTGAATCAGAAATTTTCGCGTTATTAAGAAGGGGGGGGGGGGACTTTTATCAGAATCACTCTTATCCAGTAACTATGTAATTGATTTGTTTGTTCGTTTTTCAGTAAAAGCCGAAGAGTGTTTCAAAGAATGTAGTCATAGTTGGTGTTTTGAACCGAATTTTCGAACACAACAGTGCAGAAAATGAAAAAAAACTGTCGTCTTGAGACAATAATTACTAATAACTTAAGATGTAAATCATTTATCGGGAAATGGAAAGAACTATTCAATTGTGAATCACTTCAACAATCATGCCAGTGAGTATCATTCTTTCACATTTAAAAATGAATCAGAAAGTTTTGCGTTATTAAGAGGGGGGGGGGGGGGGGGTTATCAGAATCACTCTTATTCAGAAACTATGTAATTGAACTGTTTTTTTCTTTTTTCAGTAAAAGCCAAAGAGTTTTTCAAAGAATGTAGTCAAAGTTGGTGTTTTGAACCGAATTTTCGAACACGACCGCGCAGAAAACGAAAAAAAAAAGAAGAAAGAGAAAACTGTCGTCCTGAGACAATAATAGCTAATAATTTAAGATGTAAATCATTTATCGGAAGAAAAAAACTATTCAACTGCAAATTACTTCAAAAATCATGCCTGTGAATATCATGCTTTCATGTTTAAAAATGAATCAGAAATTTTCGCGTTATTGAGAGGGGGGAGGGAATTTTTTTGAGAAACTCTTTAAAAATACGGTATTAGTGTTGAAAAGTGTTTCATAATCTATCCCTATGCATGACTTTCATCCTTCTTTTATATTCATTTTAATTTTGAGATATTAAAGGCTTACGAAATGTCAAATAGAAAAACATGTTTCAAATAAAATCGCACACATTAAAATATATATATTCAAAACGATATAAGTTGTTCCCATGTGAATAAACAAAGTTTGGGGATGAGGCATATTTATAATTAAAAAACAAAATTAGTGACATATAATTATTTAAAAAAATAAAATAAATAATAATAATAAAAAAATCAATTCCTTTCTTCCTCCCTGCCTGTAATTACAAACTTAAAATAATGAGGTTATATTTTCTTTCTTTTCTTTTTTTTTTTTTTTTTTTTTTTTGTAACAAAGCTTTGACAGTTGCCTAAAAGAAATAGCTCTCTGTCACTAATAAAAATATGAAAAAACAATTTAACATTTATAAGTTTACTCTACATCCTCTCCTTTGTGTATTTGACTCATACATGCACTGTTGTGTACATCGTCAGGCTCAATCCATTTTATCCTACTCAAAGGCAACACATTGTTTTGTCCATGCAAAAACCAGACCTGAAGCAAAATCCCTGCTCTAATCTAGCACAACAGACACGGAGGAAGATGATTCTCCGTGACAACAGATATATCATAAATTCATTCACTACATCTACCTACATTCGATGATATTGGAGAGTTCTTGATCGTAAACTCCACTCTCAAAGAGTTTCAGGATTGTAATATTTTGGCGTGAAAGCGCTTTTTTTTTCGATCTTTTTTTGCGTTTAAAAATTCTATTCCGCCAAATCTTCTGACGACCTGTTGCAATCAGAGCCATCTATCGGACATTTTCGCTGCTAAAAGTGACTACCCCTGACTCTTAAAATATGATATTTAAATACAGCTAAATGCTTCAGAAATGTTTTTAATTATTATCTAAGTGCAGCTTCAGCTCCATCTCTACGAGAACCTGCAGATTTTAAATCAATAGATTTAAAGATGTCGTTACCTTACCACTTCTAATATCCCCATTGCAATTTGTATTCTTCTGTTGTTATTTTGCTTTCTGACAAAACTCACTCCTTTTTTCAGTTGACAACTGAAAATTGGTTTGTAAACAGATGCTAAGAAAACACAAGGGTAATAATCTTTAACCACTATAAATTGTGAAAAAGAAAGAGATAATAATTAGAGATCGACCGAAATTTCGGTTTCGGCGCAAAATCGGAGTTTCGCCGAATATTCAACTATCTGAATTTTAAAATCTTGTTTCTTCTTTCGGAAATTTTCAACATTACTCATTGATATGAGTTGTATCGGCTTAAATTAAACACTGTTTATTGCTGTGAACGCCACTGTTTATCATTATCCTTCATGATTGATTCATGATGCGAGTGTAAATTATAAAGCAAGCAAAGCATATAGGACTAAACTTAAAAGACACTTGCCACGTGATCTTTAAAAGCTGCAAACTTAACAGTAATAGAAAAATTTTACTTTGAAACTCCAGATTGTTTCGAATGCTTTATGAGAAAGGTGTTGTTAAAACATATGAAGATTTACGAAACTTATTACAAAAGATATATCGAAGTATGTATACTTAAAATATTTTTTTATTAGATGAAATTCGTATAATTGGAAACTATTTCTGTCTTATTGATAAATTAATTACGTTTTATTTTATATGAAAATAAATAGCTTTGGATAGCTGCACAGAGAGTCAACTTGGCACCGAAGATAAAATTACCGGAGATATATGTACGTTTGTTTGTTAGAAATGTGATTCAATACACGTATAATTAATAAATTAATTAGTAACGTAATTAGTTATTATTCAGTAATTATTAATTATTTGTTATTAATTAATAAATTAATTAATAATTATATGCAGTTATGTAATGTATTAATCAGTTTTTAAATGTTTTTTACACTTTCGAGTTAGGTTTCGACCGAAAGTGGAAAGATCACCGAAATTTGGTTTCGGTTTCGGTCTGAAAAACCTGTACGGTCGGTCTTTAATAATAATAAATAGAAAATCGCGAATAATCAAGTCCGATTCTCGCAAATGTTAAGTTTTTCAACATTTTCATATTCGCGATTAATCAAAACTCGCGAATGTTGAGGAGTTATTGTATATCAAATCAAATAATAACGAAAATAAAACATGGCCATTCACACCTTATTCACGAAATAGGTGTATTTCTGAGTCACATAAAATTCCGGCACGTGTCTCCAAGAGAACCACACGGTCATGAATAATGCAAAAAAAGGTCTGTTGACTTTGCAAACAGTTCTCGAGAATTTTGTCTCCGCGTGCCACCGCGCGGATTTTTCAGATGTCACCTACACTTGCAATCATCTTGCAATCGGAGATGCGTATTGCTGCGAATTGAAATCGGATAGAACAAAGACGAAAAGTCCGTTACAACAGAGTTTTTAGTAATCTTGATCAAGCCAAAGAGAGACCTTGATCCTGATATTCATTCTTATGCACCCCCCTTCCTATACAATCAGAACAAGTTGTAAATTGTACGTTAAACGTGACGAATGAGGTGCGTTCGTACTATAACTAGCTTTAGTGAAATGAATTATATCGTCTGTTATTAGGATATGACTAATTTCCGTAATAAAATAAGATCATTTTAAGTTGGGAACGTTTGATCTTTTGTTAACATTGAAAATTCCAATGGGAAACGGAAGCCTAGCATTGAAAATTTCAGAACTTGAAATCCCTATTGAGACTCTTTTTTTCCATTGAATACCTATTTCTCCGGAAACAACTGTCCAAAAACGGTCGGTAGATTATAGGATTGCTATAATGAAACAATTTTAGCATACAAATTCGGTTTTTTAATTCAGTCATACGGAAATAATAGAACTCCATTTTAAATAGGACTTCATCACCATGGCAACCTAGTATCATGACCTATCATGGGATATCGTTGAATTAATGACGTATGATAGGAATTAATAGAATGATACATCTCGGTCGCTTGACGATGAATCCTCGGAAGCTGCTATAACGAAGAAGTGCCAATTTTTAAAAAAATCAAATGACTTAATAAATATTTTTATGAATATCTTTTTAAGTTTTGATTCGGATTTCCTAAAATTTGAAATGACTCGATAAAATTCTGCAAAGATTATATATATATTAAATTTTAAATCATTTGGTTGGGTAGTTTTTGAGCTGTTATATGCGGACAGGCAGACAGATGGACGGACGGACCAGACGACGACTATAGGTGCTACGTATTTATATAATTAGGAACGCACCTAATAAAAACACATATCATATATTACAATACGAGCAAATGATGTGTCTATGTGTGTGTATGCAAATTTTATCTGAAAAAGGCTCTAACGACTTTGACTCATTTTTGAATCCTACCGTTTTGGGTATAGGAACACCATTGCGCTAGGTCACATGTTCGAGAAATTTTGATTAGTGTGTCATTTTGGTGTCACTACGGGTCAAGCTAATTTTATCGAAAAAGCGGCTCTAAAGATTTTGACTAATTTTTGTACCCTACCGTTTTGGGGTACGAGACCATTGGGCTAGGTCACATGTTCGAGAAATTTTGATTAGTGGGTCATTTTGGGATCACTATGGCGCAAGCTAATTTTATCTAAAAAACAGCTCTAAAGATTTTGACTAAATTTTGTATCCTACCGTTTTGGGGTACGAGAAGACTATTGGGCTAGGTCACATGTTTGAGAAATTTCGATTAGTGCGTCATTTTAAGGTCACTACGGGTCAAGTTGATTTTATCGAAAAAATGGCTCAAATATTTTGACTAAGTTTTGTATCCTACCCCTTTGGGGCACGAGAAGACCATTGGGCTAGGTAATATGTTCGAGAAATTTCAATTAGTGGGTCATTTTAAGGTCCCTAAGGGTCAAGCCTATTTTACCTAAAGAACAACTCCAACGATTGTGGATAAATTTTGTATCCTACCCCTTTGGGGTACGAGAAGACCATTGGGGTAAGTCACGTGTTCGATGAAATTTCTTTAGTGGGTTATTTGGGGGTCACTACGGGGTCAAGCTAATTTTAACCGAGCGCAGGTTGGACTGTCCAACTGGTCTACATTATAAAGCCAAAAGATATCCCTGAGTAACGCTGGCGAGAACGACCGGACACATAAATTTCGCTTTTCTGCAGTTGTTTAACTTCTAAATATCATACAATTTTAATTTTTTAAAAATTTCTTTTAATCTGCAAAAATAAAATTTAACCACGAACGAAAATATTCAGTAACCGAGTTACCCACGATAACCGAAAAACGTTCTTTATCTTTACAAACTTCATAAACCAATACTTTTTTAGTTTTAAGGTTGAACAACCAAATCCAAAACAGCTACTTTCTCAGCTATTTCTGAATTATTTTTTGTTCGGAAACGCCTGAAATTGACTGGTGTTCTTATTCAAAAACTACGTAATCGAATGGCTTTTTCCATTTTTACTTACCCAACATACGTAGTATAGGGTAAGTCTTGTAATCGTTTTGAAAATCGAAAAAAAAAATTTGACGGATTGACACGTTTCAGACACTGATGGAGATTCCGAAAAACATATTTTTAGAAAAAAAAAAATTGCCGTCCGTCTGTCTGTGAGTCTGTAAACGCTCTATCTCCCGAACAAATGGAGATAGAGACTCGAAATTGGGTATGTAGTTAGTATGTCATAATGTGAAGAAGCTTATTGAATTTCAGTCATCTCGAGGATCCGGAACTTTTTTTTTCGGACTCTCGAAAGAGTCGTTCTGATAAAAGGTCTATAAAAATTTTCGAAGTTGTTTGTTTTAAGGAGTGACTATAAAATACAATAAAAAACATAAATTTTGCTTAAAGAATGAAGTCCATCGGATCATGAGTTGCCGAGATATTTGTAATTCTATTTTCCACACGCTTCGATTTTTCGTGACCCTGTATTTCATTCCAATTTCAATTCAAAGATCTATTGTAATTGGAAATGTGATGTTTCATCCGACGCAGTAAACCATTAGTGAATGGGATTATCCTTTTTGGAGTTATAAGGATGTTTCTTTTACGCCATTCAGTCATAGAGCCTTTAAAGTTTAGGACGTCATCCAGCCACGTTTTTATTCGAATGGCAATGCATTTTATAAATAGTTTACACATGATTTATTTTCCTATTTTATATTATGCCTATCCATGATATGGGTAAGTATTACGGTGCGCCCCAACGATTGGTTTTTTAAAGGCAGAAAATCTTTCAGAAAATACTGTCAAAGTCGGCGTTTTAAACCGAATTGCTAAAATTTATTATGTTTGAATTAAGGATGTTTCACAGTTTCAAACATAATGAAATTTATATACATTACTGAGGTGCGCGATAAATTGCTTACTGAAAAGTATCCAGTACATAGCATCCATCGTTCATTTACAGGAACACACAAAAGAATTAGGTTACAGGTAGATTGAGTTACAGGGCATTAGTGCGATAATTATATAGTATATGTATGATGAGTGCGTTTTCAACTTTAGTTTGCGCTTTAAGTTTAATTAAATTTTCGCAGGGCACATGGTGTGTATAAATTCTTTTGATCCTATACAGAGCTATACAAAGGAATTCGCAAGTATTATATAATTTCTATGAGAGTGAATTGTTTAAGTGTATTTTTAATTGTATTACGCATTTTCCTGCAGAATTATATTTAATAGACTAATAAAAGTTTGTATAATATACATAAATTCATATACAGGGCTACTCAAAGAACAAGATACATTGTCGTTTAGCTGAGTTCTAACTCTTGTAAAAAAATAATGTAATTTTTATATGAAATTGAGGTTTACTATACCACGATTGCTATTGAAAATGGAGCGTGTAGCATTTCTAAGTTCGTTTACATCCGTTACATTGTAGTCTAAGGGGGAAAATTGTTCGTGTTGCATTTTAACAATGTTACCACTATTCAAGCATAATGATACAGATATGCATCTGATCGATAATTGCTGGAAGTGTGTGATCGACAGTTCATTTCGATCAGAGCTTAAAAATAAAATTTAACTTAACTAATTTTTAGTGTATTGTGTGGATGTGTGCAAATTCTATATACATCGCGAGAAAGAAATGGAACTGGAGAGCAATATTTTGTGAAAAAGGAGCTTCCAGTATATTTTACGTTTTTTTTTCCAGTGTATTTCTCTATATTAAAACAAGAACGAAAAATCATGCGTCAAGCATAGATTATGTAACACTTTCCAACGCTTCCAAAATAATTTTATAAATCTTGACCATTTAATAAGCTGAAAGATAAGTTCTAAGTGAACAATTTGGAAAATGCATAACCTATTTAAAAACGTAATTTCAGGAATTTCCAACCTATACACTATTCGGAAAAATATCCGAATACTTTTATTCAGCCCTGTATTGGATCTATAGATTTGTATATAGACTACATAGGATGCTAAATTTTAGTTTAGTTAGGAAACGCGTAACACAGTTTAAAATTCTCCTTCTGGAGTTTCTGTCCATAAACAGAAATGGGTTCGCGAACTTTTGTGCTCTATTGTATAGGATTTACAGAATTTATACATACCATGTAATAGACAAAAGGTGAGTTCAATTTAAAATCGCGTTCAGCCACTTAAAACGCACTTCCAGGAATTATTGTTAACAGACAGTAGAGAATTCTTTTGTATGTCCCTGACAATGAACGAGGACTGCTATACACACACTATTCTGTAGTAAGCCTCTTGTAATGCACCTTAGTGATATATATATAAATTTCAATGCGTTTATGAATGGAAACCCGATGAAAATGAATGGAAACCCGATTACAACAGATAGTCACTGCTCGTTTAATTTTAATTCAATCTTCCGTAATTATTTTACAGTTAATCAAATCAAAGTGTTTTTAAAGTTTGCGGTTTCAGGACGGGGTTGGCGAGTATAGCTCGTAGGGGGCAGAGCCCCCAAGTGTTAAAAAAAAAAAGAAGGAAAAAAGAAAGAAAAAATAACTCACATTCACAGTTTAAAAATGACCTGACCTTTACCGGGGTAAGAAATTTTATTATAATTAAATTATGAAATCAGATGTTGCGTTAATTGAGCTAAGTTAAAATAATATAGAGTTTAGTCAAATTATAGCTGTTCTGCAATGAGTTAAATGATAGTTAAAAATGGAAGGTTAATTCCTCTTTTGACTTCAATTTTTCATACCAAAACTTTGCAGCCGCAACTCTCTACAAGGTAAATTTCTCCAACCGTAAAAGTACTGCGTTTCTACGAGCGATAAACCATACTAGGAAGAGAGCAGCTGACAAAACATTGGCATGATTGCGCATTCAAAGAGTAAGAATTCTGGAAAAGTATTAATAAACAAACGTCGTAGCTCTTGAAAATAACTGACAAAACATTTATTTGACTTATTGGAGAATATTCCGTTAACTCAGGTTTTATTTTTTTTTTTTTTTTTTATTACTTTTCACTATCATTGAAAAGTGGCTGTAGATTTATTTTGTCTGTCCATCTGTCCTCTAACTCTCGGAAATAGACTCGGATTGCTATGTAATTTTTAGGGTTTCGTTCATGTTCATCTCACGAAACCCTATTACTCCCCCTTCGTTGTCTGTCCGTCACAAAGCCCGGTTCTCAGAAACTATGTAACTTACAGTCATGAAATTTTGTGTACTTACAGCTGAATATCTACTATGAAGCTCAAAATCGTAAAATTTGAAAAAATCGTATTATTTTAATATAGAGATATAAAAAAACCAAAAACCTAACAGCCTTTTCCTAATAAATTTAAACATTTTTCGTGATAGCAGTTGCCAGCCTTTAAAAATGCACAATAAAATTCTTTCTACAATAATTAATTTTCCAATGAAAGATTTCCACGTGAAAAATGAAAATGAAATAAAAAGTTTCACCCATTGAAACTAGTCGGATATGCCAATACCAAAACTTTGTTCTATCTCATACATGTTAATGCTTCAAAATTCGCTATCAAACCGCCAAAAATTCTGTTATAGATCAGCTGCTTGCGAATCGTCGGGTTACCTGGATGCGGTGTATTTGTTAGAGGTAATTTAATCTAAATTTTTATATTTATATTTTCATTAATATCTTAAAACATTTCTTTTTTATAAACTCATTCTATTTTAATATTTAATCAAACCCCCTCCTCCTTTTTCTTAAACAATATTAATTAAAACTCTTATTTTCAAAATCCAAACATTTGTATTTCTCTATAAGTCAAGACCACCCAAGTTCTCCCTTTTTCACTATGAGATAGTTTCCACGCAAACAACTTTTACTTGAAATTCTCACGTAGTTTAAGGGATCGTAAATTCGGAACACACACAGGCAGATTGGATATAGTACAATAAGCTTTTATAAGAAGTCATGGGAATAACTGAAGCATTATGGTCAGTTGTATTGTGTGCGACTTTTTATTACCCTCAGTAAAGAGAGTCATAAAACTACTTCGAAGGCTTGTTAGGAAGATGCACAGTTTATTGCTTTCGAGTCGTTGTTTACGAAATAACAGGTGCAAGCGTAAACGTGATTTCTTCCTTTTCGTGGGACCCAACAGACGGCTAATTTCCAGGAATTGTAGCTAGGATTTTTCACCTAGCAACAATAATCCAATAAGCGTGTTATTTGCTCCCCCCACTCAACCAATCAGCGTTGACCCTTTTCCCCCCTGGTAGCGTTACCAAGGGAACGAAGAGCTAGTTAGCAGGCAGTCATGTCTTGAAGCTCGGATAGTTTAGGTGTGTGAGGGTGGAGGGTTCCCTCCCTCACCCCGCCGGTTAGGCAGTGGTGATTTTTTTTTTTTGTTGCTATGTGATTCTTGTTAGAGGTAATTTAATCTAAATTTTTATATTTATATTTTCATTAATATCTTAAAACATTTCTTTTTTATAAACTCATTCTATTTTAATATTTAATCAAACCCCCTCCTCCTTTTTCTTAAACATTATTAATTAAAACTCTTATTTTCAAAATCCAAACATTTGTATTTCTCTATAAGTCAAGACCACCCAAGTTCTCCCTTTTTCACTATGAGATAGTTTCCACGCAAACAACTTTTACTTGAAATTCTCACGTAGTTTAAGGGATCGTAAATTCGGAACACACACAGGCAGATTGGATATAGTACAATAAGCTTTTATAAGAAGTCATGGGAATAACTGAAGCATTATGGTCAGTTGTATTGTGTGCGACTTTTTATTACCCTCAGTAAAGAGAGTCATAAAACTACTTCGAAGGCTTGTTAGGAAGATGCACAGTTTATTGCTTTCGAGTCGTTGTTTACGAAATAACAGGTGCAAGCGTACACGTGATTTCTTCCTTTTCGTGGGACCCAACAGACGGCTAATTTCCAGGAATTGTAGCTAGGATTTTTCACCTAGCAACAATAATCCAATAAGCGTGTTATTTGCTCCCCCCACTCAACCAATCAGCGTTGACCCTTTTCCCCCCTGGTAGCGTTACCAAGGGAACGAAGAGCTAGTTAGCAGGCAGTCATGTCTTGAAGCTCGGATAGTTTAGGTGTGTGAGGGTGGAGGGTTCCCTCCCTCACCCCACCGGTTAGGCAGTGGTGATTTTTTTTTTTTTGAGAGAGACTTCTCTCCTGGCAGTAGACACAGTGGGTTGATGTACTATGTTCGTTCGTAAAGCAACCTGCTACGACCTAAAAAAATACTTTTTTTTTTCTAAAAAGTGCATACCTACGAAGGAGGTATTCTACCATTCTGTCACGATGTGGATGTTCTAAACAGTTCGTTATAGTGACACTGTATTAAGTGCATAGTATTTATCGGGAACGATAAATTGTGAGAAGATACCTGCTGAAATGATGATGACAGCGAGAATTTTATCGAGTGCTCTTGCCGACACTACACATGCTCTTTGTAGTGTATTCTGAGAATCTGTGGACTCTGTGCCGATAATAATAAGAAGATTAATAGATGTCCTTAATTTTCGTGAATTTCGCAGCTTGTTTAACGCCAGTCTCACCCTTTACAGGGTAACTTTATTCGTGCAATTAATGGTTGATCATCTCATCACTACTACAAAGTATGTCACCAACTTGGTAGTCCTATTATGATTCCCATAGAATAACGCTATGTTCACTAACTTAATTGCAGTGTGAAAAAGAAATACAAGTGATATAACCGCAAAACGAATCGCCAAGACATTAAATATTCTCTATGCGAGAAGGTTTGTTGTCACCTTCACTCTATTATATCGAGATGTAAGTAAAAAAAAAAAAATTTCTTATCATTATTATGATTTTTAAATTATGTTTTCTGTCTGATATGACTGAACTTATCTGTGTCTTAGTATTTTGATACATATATATATAGGATGATATTTACATCATTTAAAGTGTTGTTAGTAAATAAATGTTTGTTCTTTCTAATTTAATTCCTTCTCTGTTTCCTTTTTTTTTGATTATTTGCTTAATTACTTCAAAAAGTCTGCTTTCAAAATTTTACCTTTTATTTACTTACGAGAGTCAATCTCTCTAGGATTTATATTAATCCTTTTACTTAATTTATTCTATTGATCTAAATATTAATTCTAGTAAAAAAGATAAATAAATAAATTAATTAATTAAAATAAATTATTGTATTCTCTAGTCATGGAATTTCTAAATATTATTTTAAGCATTAAATCTAATAAAAAAATAAACTGCTAATTTACTGGATGTTGTAATCTTTAATATTCAAAATTATTTTATTTAATTAGCTGAGACCTTTTACTATTCTTTAATTAATTACAGGACATACTTATCTGAAATTTTTATATAAAGTAATTTTAACATTTTGATCTAAAGTCTTTTGAGAAGCATTTTATTATAATGAATTACTTATTCAAAATTTAATTATTAACTCATGGTCTCTTAAATAATGATGAAACTATACGATCACAGCTTCAGTGTTGTGAATTCTTGAAATTAATTCTGCATTTTTTTAACATTGGCCAAATATTATTTTGTTTAACCTATCTCATCAATTTTATAACCCCCTTTCTATACTTTCTTTAAAAGAAAGATTTTTCCCTTTTATTCCAAAATTTTCACTTAGTCTAAATTATTATGTTTATGAAAATTCCTTGCTGTTACCCTTCATATTAATTCTTGAATTCACAATGCTGATTGTTGGGGAATTGGATGTAGTGCAAATTGAGGATCTTGTCAGTGCTTTTAAATAATTAATTCTTATACTATTTTGAATTCAAAACTTAGAATTCAAGTAAATTTAAATTCTTTAAATTTTAATTGTTTCTGTTTAATTTAATCCATTTTCTTTTTTCCAAATTTATTTTAGTTTAAGAATAATTTTGTAGGTATGCATATTGACAGGATTCATTTCAATTGTTAGTCACAGGTAATTTGCACTCATTCATTGTTTTTGAAAAAGGTGATAGCATCTCACATAGCAACAAAAAAAAAACCCAACAAAGAATTGATGCCGTGACACTTACCTGTGTGGCACAATTCAAATTTTTAATGTTTATTTGTGTATACTTAAAGTTAAGGGTATAAGACAACTATTTTTTTTTTCAAAATGTATTGTGCATTATGTCTTTGAGTATATATTATGAAGTGTTAACCCTCATATCTGTGCTGTTCAAAAAATTTTTTTTTTCATAATACCCCACCCGCACTGAATTTTTAGAAATTTTAACATACCTTTCCCATTTGTTTATATTTATTTGCAATTGATTATATATATTGACAAAGGCGACTAGTGTATACATGAGTGTAGCTCTCAGTAATTTTAGTTAGATTTTGCATTTGTGTAAAATTTTTTTTCTTTGCTTAAGGTTTAGGTAGGGTTAATTATAAAAAAAACTTTTTATCGCTGAATTTTTTGTTGTCAAAACATTTCATAAATATGGCGGAAACCCTTACCAAGGAGATGGCTGAGCTACAGAAGAAATCGTCTTTGATGGATAATTTATCCAACATCCCACCTTTTAGCGGGGACTCCACTATATCCTTCTCCGACTTTATTGAAAAGTTCACAGATATTTCCACCTTCTTTAACTGGGATGAAAAAGAAAAAATTTTCGCCCTGTTTAACAGACTGTCAGGGAAAGCAGCCAAATTATTTAAGGCTAATAAAGGCAAAAATTATACGGAATTAGTGGAAATTATACAAGACAGATTCACGGAACAGGAGTCACCAGATGTGGCATTATCGAAGTTTCTTAACTTCAAACAGACACCTTCAATGTCTGTCCAAGATTTTTTCGACAGAGCCTCTGATCTGTCACGCAGAGCTCTTGTCATTGATGGAATTGCTGAGGGCATTGTAAATAAAAGTAGAGATGCTATACTGCACTCTATGCTTCTAGGTAACCTATCTCCAGAAATTCGGAAGGGTGTCATTTCAAAAGATCCAAAGACCCCTCAGGAAATACTAACGTTTGCCTTACTTGAAGAAAAGGCTTGTAGGAGTGTTAACCCCTTCTACAGCTATGAACCTGCAAACATTGCCCCCCAGGTCCCCTCAGGTGTAGCATGTGCTGCTGTTTACCCCCCTACACCCCAGGTTAGCCATCCCAACCGTGAAATTATAGAACTCCAAAACAAAATGGAAATCTTAACGGCTAAACTTGATAGTCTTGTTATGCAACAACCAGCTGCAGCGAGACCACCAGCCCAGGAAATTGTCCAATACAACCCCTTTTTCTGTTTTGGATGTGGCGACCCCAACCATTTTTTTCAGGACTGCCCCCAAAACCCCAGAAATCAAGGCTGGCAAAATTTTAATGAAAATCCCTATGGTCGTAGAGGTATGGCCAGACCTAACAATAACTACAGAGGCAGTTATAGTAACAGGGGATATCAAAATCAAAGAAACTATAGGGGAAATGGCAATAACCAGAGAAACAGAGGTACCAACAATGGCCAGAGAGGTAATTATAGGAATAGGGGTAATCACAATAATGTAACCCAGCAGAATAACAACACTGCCAATGAACACAATGTTCAACAAAATTTAAACGGGTAATGGCTGAGTCTGGAGTAGTCGGACTAACTCATGAGAAGCCGAACGACAAAACCCCCTCTGTGTATAATGTTTTCCCACCATCAGCATGCAATCTCCCTACCGCAAGAATTGCTGTCGGTGATATTTTTATTACTGCACTGTGTGATACGGGATCAGGTATCAATTTAATTTCTCGACAGGGATTGTGTTTATTCCCAGGTGTAAAAACTGAGGCATGCAATGTACCCATTCTAACTGTGACAGGTGAATGTGTCCCTCTCACTGAGAAAGTTAAGTTATCTTTCAATTTCAGTAATGTCAGCTGCCAAGCCGAATTTTTTGTAGTAGCAGGTAAACTCGCTGATGAATTTACTGCTATTTTAGGTATGCCCTTTTTGAGTGAGTACAAGGCTATCATAAAGTGTAGTGACAAATCTATTAGTCTTGGTAGTAATGAGCAAACTTTTTGTAAATATGTTCCAAAAATTTCAGAATGTCATGTAAATATTAAACCGCCAATTATTGTAAATAACAAAATTTCTTGCCTTAAAAATGTGTCATGTCAAACTGAGGGTAATGTAGAATGTTTTTCTAATGTTAGTAATATTTCTGAGAAGAATAAGAACAGTGAGAACAATTGTATGGTAGTAAAAGCCAATGTAAGGGAGAGTAGTGAACAAATAGAGATTCGAGATAGTGAAAAATGTAGTAGCGAAGATAAAAATAAGGTGATTTTAGATAAATGCGAAGGTAATGATAGCAATTCTTCTGTTCAAAAATCTTCTGAAGGTGTTTCAAAATTAGAAAATGTTAATAATACAAATAATCATGAGACCTGTAGTTATATGTGTACTGATAAATTAAATGAAAATAAGGCAATTGGTCGGGATAATATATGTGAAACAAATGGTTGTGATCTTAGTGTAAATAATATCAGGGTTGTGAAAAATAATGAAAATGAAATCAATGCCCCTGTATGCCAAGTGAGTTGTCATGATAGCGAAAAGTCACAATCTAATGATGTCGAAACTAAAGTAAGTGATACATGTGAAAAGTCTAAGATTATTAAAATTAGTTTTGCTGTTTTGAAAAATTTAGTAACTATCCCCCCCCAATCTAAAATTTTAGCTCAAGTAAACTGCTCGAGAAGTAATTTTATTGATAATAATGATGTTGTTATTTTGGAACCCCTAGTAAAAAAATTTGGTAATGGTGTTTTATCATCTAGAACAATCTGTTCTCAGGAACACGGGTTATTTATTTCATTTGCTAACTTTTCGGATGATGAGGTTACTTTGAATAAGGGAATGAGGGTTGCTAAAATTCAAAAGTGCATCGATGATTCTGAGTGTAATTCTAATAATTGTAATTATGCCCTTAATGTTAATGTGCCCACTCCACTAGCTGATTTTGATCATGCTGATCTCAGCTGGAGTTCAGATATTAATCTTGACCATTTAGACCCCCCTCTTAAACTTAAAATGCAGGATTTTCTTAATAAAAATAAAGATGTGTTTGCAGCATCAGTCCTAGACTTGCCCGGCTGTGACACTATTCCCCATGTAATAAATTTAACTTCTGATAAACCTGTAAAATGTAAAGCCTATAGAGTTCCCCATAATCTTAAACAAGAAATGGAAGATCAATTAGACATCCTGTTAAAAGCTAATATAATATCCCCCTCCATTTCTGAATTTGCGGCTCCAGTCATTTTGGTTAAGAAAGCAGACGGATCTTATAGATTGGCTGTCGATTTTAGAAAATTAAACAAAAATTTAGTTAAAGATGCATACCCCATCCCTAATATCACAGATTCGGTTGATGCACTATCCGGTTCAAATTTCTTTTCTACACTTGATTTAACAAGTGGCTTTTTCCAGCAAGTTGTGCGTCCTGAGGACAGACACAAAACAGCAATCATAACTCATAAAGGACTATTTGAGTGGTCGAGAAATTGTTTTGGCTTATCAAACTCAGGAAATTCTTTTCAACGACTCATGAGTGCAATATTTGGAGATCTGGGAAATATGGGAATTCTTGTATATATAGATGATATTGTGATTGCTAGCAAAGATGTAGAATCCCACCTTGAAAAATTAACAACTGTTTTTGATAGACTTCGCCAGCATAATTTAAAATTAAAACCCAGTAAATGCCTTTTTCTATCAGATAAAATTAAATATTTAGGTTTTGAAATCCATAAAGGTAAAGTCTCACCCATTAATAAAAATATAGAAGTAATTGAAAAATTTCAACCCCCTGATACCCGCAAAGCAGTTAGATCTTTTATTGGTACAATTTCATTTTACAGGAGATTTATCCCTGATTTTTCTAAACGAGCTAAAAACCTAATTGAACTAACTAAAGAAAATGGTCGTTTTTCATGGAACCCTGCAGCGCAAGCAGAATTCGAAGATTTAAAAGCTGCTTTAATTTCTAAACCATGTATTGCCCTCCCTGATTTTTCGAAGGAATTTTATCTTTATACTGATGCGAGTGGTGAAGCTTTAGGCGCAGTTTTATCTCAACTGGATGAGAACAACTTTTTACACCCTGTGGCTTTTGCTAGCAGAAAGTTGAAGGACCCTGAAACAAGGTACTCAGCCACAGAAAGGGAACTTTTAGCTGTTGTCTGGGCAACCGCCCATTTTAAGTGTTACCTAGCTAACACCCACTTTTTTATTTTCACTGATCATGCTCCCCTAACTTATATGCTTAAAATTCAGGACCCAACTTCTCGTATGGCAAAGTGGATTTGCACCTTATCTGATTTTACTTTTTCAATCAAATTTATCAAGGGCAAATGCAACAGTGTTGCGGATTTTCTGTCTAGATACACTACTTCTAGTGAAATCTCTGTAAATACTGTAAATTGTAATTTTTGTGTACAAATAGCAAAGGAGAATGTTTTTATGCCCCAAACTGATCTTCTTGAAAAAATTCAAGAACTCCAAAAGACTGACAAAAAGTGTTGCCAAATTGCTCAGAAGCTAGATCAAGGAGTGGATATAGCACCAAAGTACATGAAATTTTTCTTCCGAGATGATCTCTTGATGTGCGAGGACACTCGAGACTCTCCCATTTTAAATAAATTGCCCAAACTGGTGGTGCCAAAAGAACTAATCCCCCAAGTGTTCGCACTAACACATGATTCTCTAGCAGCTTGTCATCAAGCCTTCCAGAAAACTATTGATCGCATTCGCGAAAATTTTTACTGGCCAGGTATGTCTGCAGATGTCAAGCATCTAGTAGAATCTTGCATTAGTTGCCAACAAAGAAGAGCTTATAGACCTAAACATCTAGCCCCTTTGCAGAGAATGCCAACACCAGAATTTCCATTGGCAAAAGTGAATTTCGACATAATTGGTCCTTTACCGACAACCTTTTCGGGTAACAAGTTTATCGTGACATATATCGATGCTTTTTCTAAGTGGCCTGAAGCATATGCTGTATCCTCTATCACCTCAGACGTTGTAGCGGATACTCTAGCAGATTTCGTTTCAAGGTACGGTGCTCCTAGCTATATTGTTTCCGACAAGGGTAGAAATCTTATATCAGAAGCCATTGAGAGAGTCTATAAAAACTTTGGAATGAAACATATTCACACGTCAGCTTACCACCCAGCAGGAAATTCTCAGATTGAACGACAAAATAGAACTCTAATTAATGCCCTATGCCATGTTGTCAATGAAAATCAGTCGGACTGGGATACAAAATTAAAATTTGCTCTTTTAGCTCTCAGGACAGCCGTGCATTCTTCTACAAAATTAACCCCAGCCGCAGTAATGTTTGGCAGAAATTTAAATCTCCCCTATAAACTTTTTTCCACCCCCCAAACTTTAAATTATAATGACGCCCCCACCTATTGTGAACTTTTATTCCCTGCTTTGAAGAAAGTGTATGCTGAAGTGCACAGTAGTTTGGTGGAAGTTTCAGAGAAGCAAGAAAAATACAGAGAAAAAACTGCTGTTTCTAAGAATCTTAAAATAGGTGATTCAGTTTGGCTCTTTACACCAGCTGTTAAACCAGGACAATGTAAAAAACTATCTAAATTTAATAATGGTCCCTATACAATAACTGAAAAAATAAATGAGGTAAATTTTAAAATCGCCCTCCAATCAAATTTAAAATTAACGCAAGTGGTACACGTCGATAGGCTGACTGAATTTAAAAACAGGCATGTTGATTTCCAAACAAATGACCAACGGCCGCAGAGTCAATTCGATGATCAATCGAATATTCAGAATCCAACTACTCCCATTCACCAATCGATTAACGATAACCCAGAACGGCGGACGAAAAAACGCAGGCGCGCGTTTATCATACCTACAGCATCAGCAGTAAACAGAGATGAAGCATTGCCCATGCAAGCAACAGCCAACACGTTGCCTTCACTAGCCACCAGCAACGAACCCCTTTCCCCCTCTCTTCCTTCAGCCGAGTTCGAGAACTCACGAGCTGAAACCACCCCCTCCCCCTCCACGGCTGAAAATCCAGTTACGGACATGCCAGATATCGCGGTAGCTAACGAAGTTGTTGAAGCTCAATCCTATGTTATTCCTTCAACCAGTCGTTTTCCGACTTTAATCGAATCTCAGTGCAAACCGACTGATTCGATTCCTTCGTCCAGAAATACCTATGGATTCAGGAACAGGGACAAGCGTCCCATTTATAAACTTTAAGTTGTAGTAATTATAGTATTTTTATTTTAATAACCTTATATTTTGTTTGTATAATGTATATAGATAGTATAGAGTTAGTTTTTATTGTATTTTAACGTGAAAAATAAGCTTTTTAGAGTACTTGTACCGTTTGTTTTGGTTAGCGGTAACGATCTGAGCGATTGTGTTTTCATCTCATTTAATGTTCTATATAGCTAATTTTAGTGTAAATAAGGTATATTTCGATAGTTATAGTGCAAATAACCTCTCCGCAGGTATATTTTGGAATTATGTTACGTTTTTTCTCGATTTTTGGGTAATTTCGAGACTTTGAAAATTTTTAGTGCATTTTGAAAATGGGAATCCAAATTTTTTTCCCCTCCCCTTTTATTTTCATGTAGTACTCCCTGTTTGTTAAATACGATAGTATCCATCGATTTGCATATTATTTATATTTTAATTGATGTTCTAGTTAAGTTCTCAGTAGATGAGTATAAGTGGATTTACAGGATAATACTATATTTGAGGGAACTATTAATTTTACTCATTACTAGATATAATATGTAGGTATTTCGTAGTGTAAGGTAGTATTAGTGTACTGTTTTGTGTATAATTTTTTTAACCTGAAAACTTTTGAGGTTATTAATTTTGTTCTTGAGTACATTACTTCATTAAAGTATAGTGGTGTGGTTTTATTGAAAAATTTATAAAATTTTATCTGGTTCTGTGCTATTTTTTTTCCTTTTTTTTAAAGGATTTCTTTTGTCAAAATTTAAATTTTTACTGTATAAATTAAGTTTCTGATGGTGATAATCTTCACCATAGCTTTTGGGTCTTCTTCGCCCCATCATGCTTTTATTTTGGCAATTGTTTATAGCACAGATAAATGGGTTGCTCTTCCAATATGCACAGTGTCGCTGTAAGTGCATATGTAAATACCTTACTTCATAGTTTCAACTTGCATATCAATCAACTGGAGAAAGTGTTTCTCAATTTTTACACATTGATACAATTTGTGTTAACTGAATTTTAATTAGTGAAATGTATTTTATTGTGAATTAACTGTATATTGTGCAAATTGCCTTTTACCCATTTTTTTTTATTCTTTTTGTTTGTGTTTTTATATGCATATACATTACTAGTTCATATGTTTTTATATATCTGTGTACATCGAGCTAACAATTTATACCTATATTGATATGCATTATTATTGTAATGGATTTGGCGATTCTTTCGGTTGGCAATGTTCTCTCCCAAATTTTTATTTGGCTTAAAAAAAAAAAAAAAAAATTATTTTGGCAATTTTTAAAATTTTTTTTTGTGGTTTAGCAAACAGTGTTCAGGTAAATACTTTGAATGGAACCTTCCCGACTGATAAGGTTAGTGGTGACAAAAGCAATGTCCAGCCTTGTGTTCATCTGTTAATTTTTTTTGTTATTCTACAGGTGTGTCTAGGATTTTGTTGACAGGTGAGGAGAGTTTTGTGTATGCAAACTCAGGTTATGCATTCCGGACTGTATACCTTGAGGGGTAGGCTTGCTAAGTGTTTCTTGATAATTCTTCGGACCGAGGTCTGGTTTGTTTGAAATGTTAGGCCCCATTTAGTGATCTCTCCCGCATCCATTGAAATTTTACTCGCACTTTTTACTTAAAAAACAAAATTTTTTTTTTTTTTCAAAAAATTGTGTTTTTTAAATAGAGACGGGGGATTCTTGTTAGAGGTAATTTAATCTAAATTTTTATATTTATATTTTCATTAATATCTTAAAACATTTCTTTTTTATAAACTCATTCTATTTTAATATTTAATCAAACCCCCTCCTCCTTTTTCTTAAACATTATTAATTAAAACTCTTATTTTCAAAATCCAAACATTTGTATTTCTCTATAAGTCAAGACCACCCAAGTTCTCCCTTTTTCACTATGAGATAGTTTCCACGCAAACAACTTTTACTTGAAATTCTCACGTAGTTTAAGGGATCGTAAATTCGGAACACACACAGGCAGATTGGATATAGTACAATAAGCTTTTATAAGAAGTCATGGGAATAACTGAAGCATTATGGTCAGTTGTATTGTGTGCGACTTTTTATTACCCTCAGTAAAGAGAGTCATAAAACTACTTCGAAGGCTTGTTAGGAAGATGCACAGTTTATTGCTTTCGAGTCGTTGTTTACGAAATAACAGGTGCAAGCGTACACGTGATTTCTTCCTTTTCGTGGGACCCAACAGACGGCTAATTTCCAGGAATTGTAGCTAGGATTTTTCACCTAGCAACAATAATCCAATAAGCGTGTTATTTGCTCCCCCCACTCAACCAATCAGCGTTGACCCTTTTCCCCCCTGGTAGCGTTACCAAGGGAACGAAGAGCTAGTTAGCAGGCAGTCATGTCTTGAAGCTCGGATAGTTTAGGTGTGTGAGGGTGGAGGGTTCCCTCCCTCACCCCGCCGGTTAGGCAGTGGTGATTTTTTTTTTTTGAGAGAGACTTCTCTCCAGGCAGTAGACACAGTGGGTTGATGTACTATGTTCGTTCGTAAAGCAACCTGCTACGACGTAAAAAAATACTTTTTTTTTTCTAAAAAGTGCATACCTACGAAGGAGGTATTCTACCATTCTGTCACGATGTGGATGTTCTAAACAGTTCGTTATAGTGACACTGTATTAAGTGCATAGTATTTATCGGGAACGATAAATTGTGAGAAGATACCTGCTGAAATGATGATGACAGCGAGAATTTTATCGAGTGCTCTTGCCGACACTACACATGCTCTTTGTAGTGTATTCTGAGAATCTGTGGACTCTGTGCCGATAATAATAAGAAGATTAATAGATGTCCTTAATTTTCGTGAATTTCGCAGCTTGTTTAACGCCAGTCTCACCCTCTACAGGGTAACTTTATTCGTGCAATTAATGGTTGATCATCTCATCACTACTACAAAGTATGTCACCAACTTGGTAGTCCTATTATGATTCCCATATAATAACGCTATGTTCACTAACTTAATTGCAGTGTGAAAAAGAAATACAAGTGATATAACCGCAAAACGAATCGCCAAGACATTAAATATTCTCTATGCGAGAAGGTTTGTTGTCACCTTCACTCTATTATATCGAGATGTAAGTAAAAAAAAAAAAATTCTTATCATTATTATGATTTTTAAATTATGTTTTCTGTCTGATATGACTGAACTTATCTGTGTCTTAGTATTTTGATACATATATATATAGGATGATATTTACATCATTTAAAGTGTTGTTAGTAAATAAATGTTTGTTCTTTCTAATTTAATTCCTTCTCTGTTTCCTTTTTTTTTGATTATTTGCTTAATTACTTCAAAAAGTCTGCTTTCAAAATTTTACCTTTTATTTACTTACGAGAGTCAATCTCTCTAGGATTTATATTAATCCTTTTACTTAATTTATTCTATTGATCTAAATATTAATTCTAGTAAAAAAGATAAATAAATAAATTAATTAATTAAAATAAATTATTGTATTCTCTAGTCATGGAATTTCTAAATATTATTTTAAGCATTAAATCTAATAAAAAAATAAACTGCTAATTTACTGGATGTTGTAATCTTTAATATTCAAAATTATTTTATTTAATTAGCTGAGACCTTTTACTATTCTTTAATTAATTACAGGACATACTTATCTGAAATTTTTATATAAAGTAATTTTAACATTTTGATCTAAAGTCTTTTGAGAAGCATTTTATTATAATGAATTACTTATTCAAAATTTAATTATTAACTCATGGTCTCTTAAATAATGATGAAACTATACGATCACAGCTTCAGTGTTGTGAATTCTTGAAATTAATTCTGCATTTTTTTAACATTGGCCAAATATTATTTTGTTTAACCTATCTCATCAATTTTATAACCCCCTTTCTATACTTTCTTTAAAAGAAAGATTTTTCCCTTTTATTCCAAAATTTTCACTTAGTCTAAATTATTATGTTTATGAAAATTCCTTGCTGTTACCCTTCATATTAATTCTTGAATTCACAATGCTGATTGTTGGGGAATTGGATGTAGTGCAAATTGAGGATCTTGTCAGTGCTTTTAAATAATTAATTCTTATACTATTTTGAATTCAAAACTTAGAATTCAAGTAAATTTAAATTCTTTAAATTTTAATTGTTTCTGTTTAATTTAATCCATTTTCTTTTTTCCAAATTTATTTTAGTTTAAGAATAATTTTGTAGGTATGCATATTGACAGGATTCATTTCAATTGTTAGTCACAGGTAATTTGCACTCATTCATTGTTTTTGAAAAAGGTGATAGCATCTCACATAGCAACAACAAAAAAAAAAAAACACAACATATTATACTAAACTACGAAAAGTCCTTCTAGCCTGTACCGGCAGGAAAAGATAGCCTCACTATCGCTTAGTTTAGAGATTTTACAAGTTGTAATTTTTCCAACTAAACGAAAAATTTCCGGGCCAGTATTCGAACCTGGGATCTCTTGGTTGAAGTTGCCACGCTCTACCAACTGAGCTATCCCGGTCGAATCTGGAGCGCATAATTCATCCAGTTAACCTTACCTGGATGAATTATGCCCTCTGCTGGCCCGGACATTTTTCGTCCAGTTGGAAAAATTACAACTTGTATGATTTCTTTACCAATTTGAATAATTGTGTTAAAATTAATCTAGTTTGAGATTTTAGCTAATTCTACTGAAAATACACGATGCTAAAATGCGCGGAACCCAATTACAGAAGAGTCATTCCCAGTTCTCGTCAATATTGAATTTGAATAAGAATATCGCCAAATTAGATAGACATAGCCAAGTTGGCTTCATAGCAATATATTTTTGTTGCCAAATTTGGCGATATTTCATTAATTGTCGCCAAGGTTGGCGAATATAAATATATAGTGTTAAGCATGTAGTGTTAAGCATGTTATTACAACAATGAAAGAAAATTTGGCGAAACCATGTTCACTAAAAATCATAAATTAAACGCGTTTGTGGAGGAATCCTGCTGTATTGTTTCAAAATGTCAGCCAACCTATAGTTTCAAACTGCTATATCTCAGCCATTTTTTAAGATAGAAGCAAAACAAAAAATGCTCTGGAATCCTTGGATCAAGGCCGAACATTTAAAGCAAAAAGTTTTTAGGATTTCTATTTTTTTTGTACAACTTTTTGAAATTGAAATCTTTAAATAGCTATCACAGCGCCCCCTCCTGGCGCAATATCCCCAAATTCAACTGGGACCTGCAGGCTATAGTCAAAAATATATACAAAAATTTGGTTCAATTATCTGCATAACTTCATACACTTTTTGTAATGCAATAGTGAAAATGGAACGAAAATCGCGATTGCAACGCCCCCTTTCGTCGAAATATCTCCAAATTCAAGTAGAACTTGCTTGCCATTGCCAAAAACATTGAAAAAATTGATTGACAAAGAAATTGATTCAATTTGAAGCATAACTTCATACACTTTTCGATGATACAATGAGGACACACTGACGGACAGACAGACATTTTGTAAAAACATGTTTTTCGGAATCTCTGACCCCTAAAACGTGTAAATCCGTCGAAAAAAAATTTCGATTACAATACTTTCTTCTATCCTAATCCTAATAATATTATAAATCTGATTGTGTGCAAATATTAGGCTGAAGCCAGCGTCAAAATGGAGCATTTAATGATCCTGTATTTTTGCATATAGATTGATTATAATCCTCATTTGAACATAGGCTGGTTATTATTTTTTTTATTCAAATATTTTCGTTAATAATTAAAAATTTCATTATTTTCATAGAGAATAAATGAACATTTTTCCATACAATTTAACCATTTTACTTTATCGTTGCTAGGGCTTTGATCGTTGCCAATAAATAAAAACACGGAAAAATAATTTTCCAAAAAACTAATTTTCAATTGAACGATTTTCACGTGAAAACTGAAAATTAAAAAAATTCAAAAGAAGGTGAATTTCCGTGATATTTGAAACAAAAATATGGAGTATTTGTTATTATACATGAAGTATGAATATTGGTTAAAATAAAAAGATATTTTTCTGTCAGAAACTGCGTTATAATTAGAAGGAAAAGTGCAACAATAATTATATTATTAAAAAATAGATTTCGCTTGGATCATGGAACTATGAAAAGGATCCTCCTCGGCTTGGACAAATATGACGTCATAAATAAAACATGTATTTTCAAATAGTCGTAATAATACAAGGAGCATGAATATCAATGTATAATGAAAGTAAATAGATAATGGACGTAATATTTAAGATGAAAAACTGAAATATTTTTTATCGATACTGATTAATAATTAGCTTGAATACCAGTTACACACAAATGTGAGTTTTCCGCTAAAATTTGATCGCCAGAAAAAGGAAATTAACAAGAATTGTGCCCATTTAAAAGAGATTGAGAAAAAATTGACGTCATATTTGAAAAAAAAAAACGGGAATTTTCAAGTGTGTTTTAGAAGGAGCGTGAATCAATTCATTACATTAATAATACAAGAATCGGTAAGTTTAGAAAGTAGATGAGTTTCACGCCATAATTAAAACGAAAAATTTAAATAGTTTTTTTAGCTATACCGATTATTATGCATGAATATTAATTACATACAGATGACAGTTTTTTGCCAAAAACCACACCATGATTATTAGGAAAATAAAAATAATTACGAATCTATTATATTAAAATCTGACCGCCTGTTTGTATTTCGCAGAGGATGTCATAAACTCTCAGAATTAAAAAAAATGATTTAAATTCCAAGATATGATTATTATTATTTTTGATTTTTTTTTGTAAATTTAACGAAGTTTCTCTAAAAAATGGCAACTAAATTATTCCAATTTTGTGGATAAAAAAGAAGAAATAAAACGGAATAATATATTTTTTCTTATTAAAACTGAAAAAATTGATATATAAAAATTGAAATTTGAATAGATGGTGAAAGAAAAAAAAATCTTGATTACAGTACAATTTTTTAAAAATAAAAACGTATTTTCACCTATTCAAACTTCATGAGTCAATTTATTCTGGAGAAAAAATATCGTCTGTCAACATATTTTCATTTAGAAATAAAGATTTTTTTTTTCAGTTATAGTACAGCGCCTAGAATATAGGCGCTGTAGTTATAGATTAAATCAAGGAGGCAAATTTAAGCTCCTTCCATTTAGGTCTACAATTATTGCTCCCTATTCACAAGAATTTAATTTAATGAAAAAGAATATACTATTTCCATTATCTTTGAAGTATGGTTATTAAAACGTTTCACAAAGGCGTTAAAAGTAAAATGGTTTACCAGGTAAACTTGACATATGTTTTTACACAATTCGCCGATTTCCACGATTTTGTTTGGCCAGCCTTTTTTCATTGGTTTCTTTTTCGTGATTATTTGTCACAAAATTTCACTTTTTTAAAACTTAGTTATGTCAAGGCCTCTATAACAAAGAAATACTGTATCGTCTTCTATGGAATGTGATAAAGAGTTAGTTAATTATTTACGTTTCTAATTATTGGGAATGAAATATTTTGCTTAATTAATGTATTTATTCTTCTTTGAATGATACGTGAACGAAGTCACGGGTAACAGCTAGTAATATTATAAATCTGATTGTGTGCAAATGTTAGGCTGAAGCCAGCGTCAAAATGAAGCATTTAACGATCCTGTATCTTTGCATATAAGTTGATTATAACCCTCAAATGAATATAGGCTGGTTCTTGTTTATTTTATTTCAATATTTTTCTTAAAAATTAAAAATTTCATTATTTTCATACAGAATAAATGGACATGTTTTCGTATATTTTAAAATGGTTGGTTGGTTTGGTTGGTTTGGCCCAAAGGGTCCGGTTTTGCAGCTTTTTTTAAAATGGTTAAATTTATTTTACCGTTGCTCCGTTGCTAATACTTTATTGTTGCCCATATAAAATAAAACCCCTGAGTAATAATTTTTAATCAACAATTTATTTTCAAGTGAAAATTTTCCACGTGAAAAATTAAAAGGAAATGAATTATTTAAGAATTAAACAGAATAGGAAATGATGTCATATTAGAAATAAAACGTGCGTTTTCAAATATTTGATAATAATACAAAGTGCATAAATACGAGTACGTATGGAAAGCAAGCGAATATGATGTCATATATAGAAAAATAAAACAGATTTGTTTTGATGTTGAAATAAAATGATCTTGGGATATCAAATTATTCGTGATTAATTTCTTTTTTTTTCTTTTTCTTTTTCACATGAAAGGAATTATTTTAAATGTACGTAATATATGTATTTTAAATGTTATATGTTGTAAATTAAAGTTCTGTGTTTTAAATGAAATGAGTGAAAGATTTATATTTTTAATGAATTCAATACGAATGATGGGATAGGTTGGCGATTTATCGTCTGCACACGGCTAACATAAAGATACCATATTTTTAATTTAAATTTTAAAAAGTCCTTCCGGCCTGTACCGGGAGGAAAAGGTAGCTTTCCTATATCTTAGTTTTAAAATTTTAGCTAATGTTACACGAAAACAGCAACTTAAAATGCAAATAAAACGTTTACAAAAGATTCGTTAATACTGAATTTGAATAAGAAATTCGCCAAATTATTCAGCAATAGCCAAATTGGCTTCATTTATGAAAACTTATTTTGGTCGCCAAATTTGGCGATATTTCGCCAAATGTCGCCAAGTTTGGCGAGAATTTGGCGCTAACGGATATGAATATATAGTTTTATGCGTTTGATTGGGAAAATTATTACAACAATGAAAATTTTTGTAATGTGCTGTCTTGTTTCAAAATGTCAGCCACCCTAGAATTTCAAACTGCTCTATCTCAGCCGTTTTTTAAGATAGAGGTAAAACAAAAAATGCTCTGGAATCCTCGTTTCAAGGCCTAACACTGAATTAAAAAATAAATTTGAATTTTTAACTTTTTTGTATATTTATTTTAGTTTTAAATTTTTAAATGGCCGCCATCTTGAAAGAAAATGGCAGACCAAGCTGGCCAACGAACTCGATCGAGACATTGTTGAGCTTAATACACACAATTAGTTTCATCAAAATTGATTTATAAATACGAGCGTTATCGTATGACATAGGTCAGATATATATATATATATATGGAGATATATATATATATATATATATATATAAATCAACATTTGAACGGAGGGTGGTTTTGGGGTCTGGGGGTCATGATCGGTGAAAATGTATCGAAATTTTCCGGAACTGCTTTCCTCCGAACGGCTGCAATAGGTAGCTTTATACTTTTTTGTATTGAAAGCTACCTAAAAGTAAAAAAAAAAAAAAAAAAAAAAATATTGGATGGCAAATGTCAATGATATGCATCGCAAAATTATCCGTATCGAAAATCAGAAAATCTTAATAAAATAACTATATTTTTTAAAAGAAACTTGCTTTTCTCATAAAAGCTAAAGATTTAATATGATTGTGTCGAAGTAACAGCATTTTTCCTCTATCATTTTCCCACAATCGAAACACATTTGTAAATCGTAGTTTCGAACCGGAATTTAATTTTACATTTCTTTTAGTTTTAAAATAGGAAAAACTTTGTTGTCTTTTTTAAATATAGCTTTTTTTAAAGTTGTTTCATAATAGATTTTTGTAAAGTCTTGTAGGATAAGAAAAATTTCATGGATTTTAAAGCAATGTTTAAGTAAAATTACAATATTTTTTAAACTTAAAAAACAACAATGTTATCGAAAAGAAAATCGATTTTACCAACAAATTC
Source organism: Maratus michaelseni (assembly GCA_963931845.1). Classification (NCBI taxonomy): domain Eukaryota; kingdom Metazoa; phylum Arthropoda; class Arachnida; order Araneae; family Salticidae; genus Maratus; species Maratus michaelseni. Next base: position 8,435,036 of record OZ007593.1, on the reverse strand, counting down.
GCGTAATGCAAAAGCAAAGAAGAAATCAAAAAGTAATGAATCTTTTCTTCCAGCCGAATTGTGTAAACTTGAACAAGCCGATCGTGCCAATTCATAACATTATAAACGTGAAAGCGCGTTCTATGTAGTAGAATTTTTTTTACATATAGGTAGAACATTTCCGAGACTAGGAAGGTTAGGGATCTGTAATTAGGTCCATAGTCAATTTGCTTTCTTTTTTTTTATCAAGTGAAATTTGGCGCAAAATTAAATACATTGTTGTAACCAGATTTGTTTTTTGCGTGGTAAACACTTAATGGTATTTTAGATGATCATTTCCCCGCTCACCTTTGATGCCAACTATGACTGTAAAACATATTAAAAAATATCAGCCGATAATTTTCTAATTTTCTTATTGTTCATGATGTAAATAGACTTCCTGGTTCATACTTTAAACCTGAATCGGTCATGCCATTGTCGTTCAATTTTTATTCCTAATCCTAACCCTAATCGTATCCTATCCTAATCCTGATAATAACTTTAAAGAATATTCTTTGACACGAATATGTAAATTAAATCAATATCCATAAATGGAATGAATGGGAAATAAAATAAATAGAAATGGCAAAATAAAATAACAAGAAAGTACATTTATTCGACACCTAACCCTAGAGAAAGCGTAAAAAATTTCAAGCGCATGAAATAAATCAAAAAAATCCTATATATACTAACAAAAATATGTAAATTTAGATCATCATATTTGTGTCGTCGGTATTTATTTGCTTATAGTGTTCTTGACGCTATAGAGAAAATATCGAGGTTAAATTGGGCAGAATTTAAAGAACTTTCTAGCAACCTTTATTTGCATTTTAGAATCGCATCAGATTGTTATATCTTTGTGAAATATCTATTAATGTATAAAATCCACAAGCAGTTTGTTCACTATTTACACCACTTAGCGTGAAGCACTTAATTTAATATATACATAAACAAGATAATGTAGTAAGAAATATATAACATATGTCTATGCAAAAAAACAATATAATAATTTCCATTTAGCAATGCACACATATACAAATTGTACACCAAATACCACCTAAAATGCACTGTTGTATAGAAGAATTTTGCCAGTGTTGTTTTTCGTTTTACGAAGAGGAATTCCTCGATTTTCACGATTTTACTTGGTCCTCCTTTATTTCATTAGTTGCAGTTTCATTTTCGCGATTGTATATATTATTTGGCATGAAATTTCACTTTTTTAAGACTGGATTATGTCAAGGCCCCTATAGCAAAGAAATACCGTATGGTCTCCTATAAAATGTGATAAAGCTTTGGTTAATTATATATGTTATTAATTATCAAGTGAAATGTTTTACTAAATTAATGCATTTATTCTTTTTTTAATGTTACGTGAACGAAGTCACGGGTAACAGCTAGTTATAGATATAGAAGAAAGTAAAAAAAAAAAAGATTAATGGGACGTTATAGTGGTAATAAAACGGAAATTTTCAAGCATTTCTCAATAATACAAGGAGTATGAGTAAGTGTAAATACAGAAAGCAGCTTAGTAGGATGTCATTAAAGAATTAAAAAAGAAAATTAATCTGACGTCAAACATTTTGAAGGTCTCTACAAAACATGTGTAATTTTGAAACTGATTTTTTTTTTTTTTTGAATATCGCATTTAGTCCACATGACAGATATTATTATGACAGAGTATAATGGCGGGCCGATTCAGATTTTCGAAAAAACGAGAAAAATAGACCGGTAAATTTTTATTTTATAAAAATCATGACTTTTTTTTTTTTTTTTTGGAAATGAAATTTATTTGGATTTATTAAAGGAAGGATAAAGTGTTTTGAAAGGAATATTAAACGAAACTCTTTGTGCGATATTCGATCACACTTACCCACTTGTTTTTTCTTTTCGGTGTGTTTCTAATTAATTCTTTGTCAAAGTAAGATTCTGTATAATGAATGAGTCAGTCACACAGCATCTCTTCATTTTACTTTAATTCTTTGTTATTGATCATATGAGTTTGAGGAACGTATTGAATCATGATAAAAACCCGATTATGGAAATATTGGCCTATTTTAACATTTTGACGGTCTCTATACAACACGTTTAATTTTTAAATTGATTTTTTTCTTTTAATATCGCATTTAGTCCACGTGACAGATATTATTATGACAGAGTATAATAGCGGGCTTCACCCGCTATCGGACCGGTTCAAATTTCCGAAAAAACGAGAAAAATAGACCGGTAAATTTTTACTTTATAAAAAACATGACTTTTTTTGTTGCTAAATGGAATTTATTTGGATTTATTAAAGGAAATATATAGTGTTTTGAAAGTAATATTAAACGAAACCCTTTGTGCGATCTTCGGTCACACTTACCCACTTGTTATATGTTTACTCCCTGACCCGCCCGGTGATAATAGCCATAAGTATACCTTAAATCGGTGTTGAACTGTTTTATATTTTTAAACGAAAATCTGTCCAACCCAACCTAGAGTTCAGGGCCCCACTGCCTACGGCAGCAGAGCATTAGCGAAAAAATAAGTTTACGTTAAAAGTTTAAGTAAGAGTGCGCAATTTTTAATAATTTCTTAACCAAATTGATACTCAATCATTTAGATAACAGGTTAGTATATTGTATTGAAATTTCAGAACGATTGTATAAAATTAAACTTATTTTCTTAAACAATAGAAACAAATAAAATTAAAGTAGAGGCAGTGACTTTCGGAAAATAATTTTATTGAAAGGGTTAATATTAAAATTTTTTAACAGATACCACCGTTCGAAAGAGAAATGAATGTAGGTGTGGTCTGATATTTTTCTTTTTTTTCGTATTTTCATTTCCGGAGCGGATGCAAATTTTTGAACTTTGCACAAAAAAAAAAAAAAAAAAAAAAAAAAATCTAAATGGCGTTTTGAAAACGAATATTTTTTAAGGGTTAATATTCTTATGTTTTAAAACTGATTAAACCGTTAGAAAGATAAAATTACCTAGATATAGCCTGGTATTTTTTGTTTTCGCGTATATTAAATAGTTTAATCGATGCGGGCTGCGAAAGATGAGTGAAAAACCTCCACGAAAAACGACGTTTTGAAAATAATTTTTTTTGAAAGGGTTAATATTAATATTTTAAAAATGGATTGCACAGTTAGAACGATAAAAGTATGATAATACGGGAGGGTATTTTAAATTTCGTAACTTTTACAAAAATAACTATTTCGACGCAAATGGCTTTTAATAGTAAGGAGAAAAACATTTCTAGCATTTTGTGAATTGGAAGTACATCCCTAAAACGAACTGTTTAGGAATTAGTTACTGGATAATGATAAGACGGAACACCCTGTATATTTCTATAAGCAAGTAAAATATGACTTGAACTCATTAAAATATTTACGCACTCTGAAAATCGGATATCTGAGCCATTTTGAATGACCCAATTCGACCCTGAATTTGCCACAAATATCTAGAGAAGCTTTTAGTGACTGCGACGCTCTAGGAGATATTTTTTCCAATGCCTTACGAATGATATTTTTTAAAGAAGTATTTAGCGTATTTTCCACACCATATTTTTCAGCGATCCACGTGGTGGCCCTCCTCTATTATAGAACTGTGCATGAATCAAGTTACATATCTATTCTAAGCAAAAAATGTCATTATAAATTACCTGTAAAAACTATTTTCGTCGAACCGCTTTCATAGTGATGAATTTGGACCGGGGGTAAGGGGAGAGGAGAGGGGGGGGTGGATATCCTTTTCCGGAGCATCAAAATATCCCCCGGAATATTTTATTATTGGTAATTGTAAAATTTTTTTAAAAAATGCAAAATTCCAGCGCTCCCTTCTGGAGCCTCAAAAATCCCTTCCGTGTAAAAATGTCTGGTTTTAACACTCCCCTTCCCTACTCAAACCGAAAAGGTTGCTTGAAGATATAATATTATAGAAAATATTTTAAGAATGTGTAAAAATGAAATGAAATGAAATCACCCACTAGTGGAGATCTAGACGTTAAACATAGGAACTTTTCTCCACGAGGAGAGATGTTTATTGAAAATTCATATTTTAGAATATAGATGTTGAATATTACATATGAGATTAATATAAATTAGTTTTTTTTTTCTTTTTTTTTTTAAGTTAGTTTTTACAATACTAGTTCACTATCACAACATTTCTTAACATAAAAAAAAAGGTACTTCTCCATTATCCCGTCGACCACTTCCCATTAAAATAAAAAAAAAATTTAAAAACTATCGTCAAACTAGGATGAGACCCCTATAGTAACTGATCAACCCCTAGTCACTTTAAGGATTCTTTCTTTTTCAAATCACTATTACAAAAATTTAAATCTATTTCACACTTAAGGATAGTAGGGATATATTTTTAAAAAAATGTAGGCAAAATTTTGAAATATTACACATTTTATTATTAAAAATTAATTTTATTCATAAATATGATCTAAAACTCCAGTAACTGAAACCATTCCTATTTTGAAACACCAGTAACTGACACTTTATTTTAAAAGATTAAAATGCTTTAAAAAAAACTTTAATCCTTATTATAAAAACAAAATACATTAATATTTATTATAAAAAGTGGGATTTAGTAAGTTGTACTGCATTATTAGTAATGCAGAGTACATAGTGAGAGTATATAGCAGTGATATTTAGTACTGCATTATTAGTAATGCAGATATCCAATAACTGACATTTGTGAACCAGTAACTGACATCTGGTGTCGAACACCATTAAAACAACTTAAATTTTAATGGTGTTTACTACAGGATAAGTTTTATTTATTATTATACTTTTTTGCACAGTTCAAATAATAGATTTCAAATTTCTTTAATGTAACCAATAACTAACACCTCTGTCAGAGACTGGTGAAATAAAATTCCAGGAACCAATAACTGGCACCCCCATTAAGCTAAATTAAATAACTATAAACGAAAATCACGGCCGTAAAATATCATATGTATCTTTAAACTAATTTCTACAAGTATAACTTTAAGGAAAAAGTTTAGGATGGTTGCATTACAAATATAGATTAGAAAAACACTTCCTTAATTATAGAAATATGGTGGTTGCTTCAAAATGGCACTTTTTGTATTCTCAAAAGTTTCTTCCTCATTGAATACGTTCTTGTCCCTCAAATGGTGAATACATTGACTCCAAAATAAAAAATAAGTGTCTCATTTATAACTAGATGATATTACTTTGTAGATTTTTACAATAAAATGCGTATTTGAGTTAGATTTTTGCGCAAGTGTCAGTTACTGGTTAGGTGTCAATAACTGGGTGTTTCATCCTATAGTATTTAACGTCAAAAATGATCATCGTGGCGTCACATTTTCTTAACGTCAGGTATGTTATAAGTGTTTGGTATATAATCAAGGGATTTTTAATTCGACTTTTATATTTATCTTTAATGATGTTTTAGAGATTTATTAGTTATTTTGTTAGTTAAAATAACACTTACGTACTTAAATGCCGACACCATGATATTAAAAGAGAAAAAAGCATTGAAATAAAGCTGCAATGCATAATCACGCGCACAATAGATCAGTTTAAAATGACGTCACAAACATTTATCCACCAAGATAACGAACAAAAATAATGTAAATAAATAAATATCCAAGATTTTTTTTCTTTCTGTTTCCGTTACTATATTGAAAATTTTATTGTTTTAAAGTTACTAATAGTAGACACTTTTGTAAGCAGAGTTTTCTGAATTTCTTGTAATTTTTATTATTATTATTATTATTATTATTATTTAGATTCTAATGGCAACATTCTTTGATTTGTTTATTTGACGTTACAGTTTGGCGTTAAAAATTTTTATGGAAAGTGGTCGACGGGATAATGGAAAAGTACCCCCCCCCCCCCGAAAAAAAAAATAAAAAAAAAATGGAAGAGACATTTTTGCCCCTTGGAAGCTCCTAAGCCAAATACTTAAAACAAGACTATGCGTCATATCAAACACAACTAGTATTTTTGCATGGCTCAAACAGTAAGATGAGATAGACGCAGTATGAGTACAAAAATGTGATCAGTATGGGAACTAATAATATACAAATTTCAAAAACACAACATATTCTATTAAAAAATACTTTATAAAAGTAGGAAAAGGGGATCATAGATCCTTTTTAATAAAGGAGAAATGTTTATTCAGAATGTTGTAATTTCCTTTTAGTTTATCATAGTTTAAAGGATCAGAGTTATATTCAGATTTTGTCTCACTGTGGCATTTTTATTGAAATTGAAAGAAAAACATTTTATTTTTGTGGCTTAGGAAAACATATATAGTATTTAAATTTCATTTACTTCCTTTGCTTCTTCACAATTCAAATATTATTTGCTTTGTCAAAAAAAAAAATTATTTGGATTCTATTTTCTTTTTATTTATTATAGATGGCAGCACTAGACTTATTTTTTGACTTGTCTATAATTTCAGCTTTTACTTATATTTTTCTTTGATACTAGGCAGCATTAAACAATTTATTTTCTATTATCATTTTTTTTCTCAAAGCAATGTTTGCATAGATAGCAGCCATTTTGAGTTAATGATCACTGGCTGTTTGTCAAGTACTTATAATCTTGTTCAATCTGCGGTTACATTAGTCTTTTTTGGTGAGTCTTGCACATTTTTTTATGATCTAATTTCTATTTAAGTTGAATAATTGTTTATTTATCTTATTTCTATTTAAGTTGAATATTTATTTATTTATTTATTTATTTATTTATTTATTTATTTATTTTGTTATTTGAACATCATGTAAGTTATTAATTTTCTATTTTCATCTATATATGTTATTAGGAGCCTAATAGTGTCAATTTTAGGCAAAATGCTGACAATATTTGATGAAATAACATGTATTTACTATGAATATTCTTATAAAGCCCTTCTGAAGATTCTATAAGATATTCATAGTTTCCCATTTTTTGCTTTAATTCCTTCAGTGTCCATTCCATTGCTTTTTATATGTCTTATCCTTTGTTTTTCACATGCGTTTTCATATATATATATATATATATATATATATATATGTGTAATAATAAAAAAATTTCGCCATTTTTCCTTAGTTAAATTATTCCAAATTCTTACAATTCTTTTTTCACTCTTTTTAAAAATATCTCTTAAATCTATTTTATATTTTATTCCATAACTTAATCAAAATATTCCTTTATTTATCATTCTAAAAATCTTAATCTGTTAAAACCTACACGTATTTATTAAAACCTTATTCTATTAAATTGCAACACTGCCTCTTAAACGCACCTGCCTAATTTCTTCTTTTGAGGCATTGAATTTTTATTCTTTGGAACTTTTGTAATACCATTTTTATTTCTATTTAATTATCATTCGGCATCCCAGGATTCCTCGCGTTTTCGCGCCCAAAGGCTTCTTTACCTTTTTTAATTGCCGCTTCTGATAAAGAGTTTTGGTCATACTTCAGAGACACACCCTCGTGGCCTCATTTTTTCATCCATTAGCGAGCAGGCCCCGCCTCGTCTATTTATTCCCCTGGATCCCTCCGAACATTGATGTGAGTGGGCCAGCTTTTTCCGCGCGTTTGTCACTTTGGGCAAGATTTTGGAAGAATTTATACGGTTACACTGGCTTCGGAGACAGATTTTTACACGAATTAGTTGTTGTCATCTATAAGCCGTCACTGGGGAAGTCTACACTATTTCGTCGGTAGTATGTTCTTCAATTTATGCTAATTCTTCAATACTTAATGTGTTCAAGTTTTTAATGAAGCGAAAGTCGGTGGAGTTGCTTTCATCTCTGTTCTCATAATAAAGTTCTTGCTCATCTATTAAGTTTCCTTAATGTGTTTTGGGAAATTTCTATTGGAATGAACTGCCTCTACTCAGCTTCCACGATTGCATTATAATATGATGTTCAAATATGATTCGTACTCCGAGAATTGCCTTCATAGTGATTAAATCGGAATAATACCCTCGCCGAATGTCATGACTGTATTTCCATGATCTCGACTGCGCCTACATCGAACTGATTATACGGTCATTTTCGTGGGGTTCGGACTGATATGTCATCACTGGAGTATGATGGAACGAACGTTTCAAGTCGACAGTAATAGCAGTCATCAATAATGTGCCAATCGTAACAAAAATGTGTCATATATATATATATATATAATTATATATATATAATTGTAATATCTTTGAATTTCAAAAAACATATCAAGTTCTTGTAACATTCTAATTAAATCTCCTAAGAGATAATTAGTAATAAAGTGTAGTATATTCATGCGCTTTTTTGAATGTAGCCAAACAAGAATATTGTTGGAGGTGTGAGGTCATTGCGCTATATCGCAGAGTATTAAATGCTCAAGATCACTATTGACTACTGTCAATTGTACATAAAATTATAGAGAGAAAAGGAAATCGCATGATCGATCGCGTTGCAGGTATTAATCCAGTAGAACAATGTTTTGAGTATCCTGGAGTTGTTTGAAATATCCTTTTGGTGCACAATGGCTGGAAGAAAACTTGTTAAATAAATAAATGGAGTTCTGGAACTTAAATATTAAACTTATATATATTCTCTTGATTAAATTACAATTAATTGAACAGTTAACAATTTAAGAAACATTTTTCTTGTTTTTATACAGCATGGATTTTTGAAACACTCTGAATCATCATCATTAAATCTGGAAAGGTTCAAAGTAATATTTCAAATGTTCTTTTAAATAATCAATATCAATATTACATATTTCACAAGTGATTGGGATTTCCACATTAATTGATAAGTAGTCATTATAAAGAGTTCATATATCATATTTAACGTTTAATAACTGTCTTATAAATTGTCTTTAAGTTCGATAATAAGTTTATAGTAACATGATTACAAACATTAAAACATATTTCACTTTTATTAGATGAGAGATGAAAATAAAATAGTAAGATTATAATTGTCTATTACTTCACGTCTTGAAAGTTAAGAGGGTAAAAATGGGTAACTGGTTTTAACAGAAGTGGCGATGAAAGAAATTTATAGCTGGGTTTTTCTCTGTGTGCGCACTTTGACTTTCTTCTTTTTATTTATCTTGAGTAGAAAACTATTACGTTTATTCGAATGAATGGATTATTATTTAACAAATATAACTATATTAATATTACAAGGTGTTTCAAAAAATGTGCACACATCTGCAGTCTCCGGTCAAGATCAGTAGCATTTTACAATATACTTATTTTAAAAAAGGATGCACCCTAGAAATGAGTTTGGGCTATTTTTCAGTAGCGCGAGCCCGACGATTTGAAATCCAAGTCGCCCGATCCCCAAACACTTTGTGTCATCAAAGCCCGAGCCTGCCCGAGCCCGATACCAAACGTAGGCTGTCGAAAATTCTTAATAACATTATAAAATAGTTTCAAGATTAATTTTCTCGTTTAAAAATCACTTCACACATCATAGAAATAAGTATTCATCCTCAATACTTCCTCACGACAACGTTTCGTGATTTTCATGGCTCTGAAAATCTGTTTAAATTAGAACTAGTCGGATGTGCCAATCCCAAAACTTTCTTCTATCTCACACAGCAGCAACCCATCAGCGAGTTTAAATTTCTAAAACTAGTCGGATGTGTCAATTCCAAAACTCTAACACAGATTTCGCATACACTTAAAAGAATCAGCACAAAGTTATATGAAGGTCCAACTGAATCTAAAGTTTTACTCAATTCCGTGCATTAGCTCTTGACATAGGACTATCACTAAAATCGTGTCAATCCTGAAAAATACAGCATAGCAGCGCCACCTGTTGGGAGATTTAGACTAAAACCTCATCAACAACAACTTATGTCAACGTCTAACTGAATATGAAGTTGGATGCAATTCCGTGCATTAGTTCTTGAGATAGAGTTATCGTGTTAATCATGAAAAAAGCAGCATAGCAGCGCCACCTGTTGGGCTATTAACACCAAAACGTAATCAGCATCGATTTATGTCGAGGTCTAACTGAACCTGAAGTTTGACGAAATTCCGTGGATTCGTTCTTGAGATAAAGCTATCGTATAAGTCGAGAAAAAAGGGGTATAGCAGCGCCACCTGTTGGGATGTCTACACCCAAACGTAATCAGCGGCTATTTATGTCAAGGTCTATAACTTAACATGAAGTTTCACGAAAATAAGTGCATTCGTTCTTGAGATAGAGCTATTGCGGAAATCGCGAAACATGCAGTCTAGCAGCGCCACCTGTCGGGCGATTTTCACCCAAAACTAATCAGCTCCCATTTATATCAGGGACTCACTGAATGTAAAGTTTTATTAAATTTCTTGAATTAGTTCTTTAGATAGAACGTCTGCAAACTTTTTGTCACACAGACAGACTCACTGACAGACATTTTCTAAAAACAGTTCAATCGTGTTCAGGACCTTCTAAAACGTATCAATCCGTCGAAAACTGGAAGTCGAAAATTTTCATGAAACCAATACTTTCTTCTTCTAAAGATAGAAGAAAGTAAAAATGATTATTCATACCCAACCGTTGACAGAAATCTGTAAAATATACGATTTTTAGAAAGGTTTTGTTATCCACTGATTCTAAAAAAAAAATACCTCAATCAGAAAGAGCACGTTTTCTCTGTGTTACTAACACTGGACATGCCAAGGCTTCAGAATCAAATAGACAGTTCAATTCCTTTTCAAGATAATTTAAGCAGGATTAGGATTGTAAAACACGTTAAGAAATTTAGGGTACAATCTTGTTTCTCAAGTAGTAAGTTTTGTGTCCTTTTCAGGTGCGTTCGTAATTCTATAAATAGGTGGCACCTAGACTCCGGCCGTCTGTCCGTCTGATCCGCATAGAACAGCGCAAAAACTACTCAACCGAGTGGTTTGAAATTTAAAATATATTTATCGTTGCAGAATTTTGTCGAGTCATTTCAAATTTTATGAAAATCGAATCAAAACTTAAAAAGATATTCATCAAAGTTTTCTTCGTTCTATTAAATCATATCCTATGAAATTAATTCAATGATATCCCACGTTAAGTAATGATTCTTAGGTTGCCAGGGTGATGACGTCCTATTGAAGACGGAGTCCTATTATTTCCGCACGACTGAATTTAAAAACCGAGTTTGTATACTAAAATTGTTTCATTTTAGCAATCCTATAATCTACCGAACGTTTTTTGGATAGATGTTTCCGGAGAAATAGGTATGAAATGGAAAATGAGTCTCAATAGGGATTCCAAGTTCTGCAATTTTCAAAGCGAGGCTTCAGTTTTCCATTGGAATTTTCAGTCAATGTCAACAAGAGATAAAATGTTGCCAACTTAAAATGTACTTATCTTATGACGGAAATGAACCCCATCCTAATAAAAGACAATATATAATTCATTTTTTTCACTAAAATAATAACGATGATTTTTTTAAATTGAATATTTGCGTATAGTATAATATTAATGTAACAGAATTGTAAGGAATTTTTTGTAAAAGGTGTATTGAAACTTATTTTAGTAAAATAAAAATTAATATCTATAAATATGAAAATCTGCATCCCATAAAATAAATTTTGTATTCGTGCATAAGAGCGCATAACAGCTGTTGAACCAAGATCTGATTATTTATAAAATTAGTTATAGTACGAGCGGACCTCATTTGTCACGTTTGGCGTACAATATCCAATTTGCTTCAGTTTGTGAATAAATAAAATTTTTACTTTGAGACCGAACCCAAAGATTGGCAAACTTTTTCCTAAACTGTCTTTTCGAATTTCAAAGTCTTGTCTGGTATCAGTCATTAGGCTTGAAATTAGTTAAACCTCAAACGAGAAAAAGAACATGCGAATTATTAGAGAACGGAATGTTTATATATATATATTTTAAGCGTCCTGTGTACTTTCGACGCCTTCATTTCTAATTTAAAAAGAAAAAAAAAGAAACAAAGCCTAAAACGTTTAATTAAAATAAATGCACTAGATGGCAGCACCAAATAAAATTATATGTAGCTAAAATAATTATCAGGGATCTTCCGTGTCAATTGTCTTTAAAGTGTACAGAGCAAGAAAATTTACTTTTTTTTTCCTTTAATTTATTTAAATATACTTTTTGCACCTTTTAAAAAAAAATTGTATTTTTTTTTTCCCCATTTCGTTTAAAATGTAAAAGGCAAAATTTTAAATGTAAAATTTAATATATCTTAGGAATTTACAGATATCTTTATTTTAAAAAATTAATAATTATTTAAAAAAAAAAAATAAAGCATTTTTCTTTTAACTAGCTGATACGCCCGGCGTTGCCTAGTCCCGTCAAAAAATAGCACGTAACACGAAAATACTCTAAAAATCGCTGCACGAATTCCGAATAAACATAATTGAAATGAGATCAAAATTTTGTGTATTCGCGGCTAGAAGATTGAAACCGGATTCCTTTTAATATTGAGGAAAAAACGCAGCTAATCGCGAGAAAACGCTAAAGGTCACGAAAATGTATTTCAAATGTCGCTTAGGCTTTCAAGTCTCGCTGAGGGCAAAGTTTATTATATTGGGCTAAAAAATTAAAAAAATAAATATTTGTTTAATGAACGTCGAAAAATCAAAGTACGAAGCACGTATAAACAAATTCTCGAAAAATTCAATGCAATTATTTTCTTTTGTTTCTGCAAAGTAAATGGAGGGATCGACCGAGAAAGAGATATACTTGTTAAAATACATATAAATGCTTAAGGCTGCTCGTCAGTAAACTTCTCGATTCCCCTCGCTAATGTTAATCCTATGGGCGTAGGATGCATTCGTATTTTTAAAATATCTCCTCGGGAAATTAATATTTCCAACTTCCTTTTTTTTTGTACTGTTCTTAAAGAATGTCTCTTTTTTTTCTTAGTTATCAAAATATTTCTAAACTATGTGCTTCATTTATATTTTTATGTGTTCAAATCGTAGCGAAACTGAATAAGATTTTAACATTTCATATAAAATTCAGTATATATTTTAGAAAAAAATTGACAACTAAGAAAAAAAGAGACATTCTTTAAGAACAGTACAAAAAAAAAAGGAAGTTGGAAATATTAATTTCCCGAGGAGATATTTTAAAAGTACGAATGCATCCTACACCCATAGGATTAACATTAGCGAGGGGAATCGGGAAGTTTACTGACGAGCAGCCTTAAGTGATAAAAACAGAACACAAAAAGGCTTATAAAAACCTTTTAATATAATGATCGACATGTTTGGAACGCAGAAACGGCACCATTATCAAGATAAACAAACTAATCTCGCATAAATGGTTGAAAATAAACCTGTAAAACATAAATCACGAGATCATATGTGCAACAAAAGCAGATGCTTAAGAATAGTCAACTGTAAATACCACTTGTTTCAAAATTGAACAAGACGTCCTTCCTGATTTTAGGTAATTCTGTTTTATTGCACAGCTTCTCGTTACGCATACAGATTTCTATTGATTCCCGGAATAAAGTCTTGATGGATGAATTATTTTACTATTCTTAAAGTCTTTGTCCTATGTAATCTTGCCAACCTTTTTTTTTTTTCCTTTCTTCTGTCCTATTTGGTATCTGCCATATGCTCTTTTAATCTTGTTTTAAATTTGCTAGTGCTCATTCCTATATAATATTGCAATCTGCTCTGGTGAACGGGATTTCATTTTTTTAATATGAACTACAGCACTGGCAAGACTGCATAGAACAGAGAATTTAAAAATTGATTTTAAGAATAAGTAAAATAATTTATCCATCAAAAGACTATTTCCCCATCTATTGTGCGTGAATCAATACAAATCTATATGCCAAACGAGAACATATGCAATGGATCAGCCTCATTTGAATTTCCTAAAATTTGGCACGAGGTTTTCACAATTTTAAACTAGTCGTTGGGGGTCAACGTAATACTTACCCATCATGGATATGCATACTGTAAAATAGGAAAATAAAACATGCGTAAAATATTTATAAAATGCATTGCCACTCGAATAAAATCCTGGCTGGATGACGTCCTAAACTTTAAACGCTCTAACATTACTCCAAAAATGATAGTCCTATTAACTAACGGTTTACTGCGTCAGATGAGACGTCTCATTTCCAATTAAAATAGACCTATGAATTGAAATTTCAATAAAATACAGGGTCATGAAAAATTGAAGAGTGAGGAAAATATAATTACAAATATCTCGGAAACTCATGATCCGATCGACTTCATTCTTTAAGTAAAATTTATGTTTTTTTAGTGTCTTTTATATTCACTCCTTAAAATAAACAATTTCGAACATTTTTATACACCTTTTATCAGAACGAATATTTCGAGAGTCCGAAAAAAAAAAAATTCCGGATCATCGAGGTGACTGAAATGCAATACGCTTCTTCCCATTATGACATACTAAGTATACATACCCAATTTCAAGTCTCTCTCTCTCAATGTGTTCGGGAGAGAGAGCGTCTACAGACACACAGACGGACAGCAAAACTTTATTTTCTAAAAATATGTTTTTCGGAATCTCCAGTGTCTGAAACGTGTAAATGTATGATGGGTAAGTAAAAACAAAATTTGGGTTTGTAAACGAAAAATATACCGTGAAATGAAAATACAAGAGTTCGTACTATTAAAGATAGAAAATATCAATTAATTTGGGCGTGAAAGACCGATATTGTTCGCAGTTTTAACCCAGAACGAAAGCATTCCCCCGAGTATTGAGAATAAAGTTTCGGGGAATACTTTAATTAAAAGCTTAGATGAAATGGTTCGCAAAAATTCGATTTAATTCTCCCCAACTTGCCCCATTAACGAAACTTCACGATGTATTACAATGCGATGCGTCATTCCAGCAACAATGCAGCTGAGCGGATGAAAATACTTAATGGAGTCTTTGTTATGTGACTGTAGTGTTTATATCTTCTACATTAGGAGCATTGTTTAACGTTAATTTAACAAGATATTTTTCACGATTTGTGTATCCATTATCGATTAAAACATAGAATGATTCATTTATTCTGTTCTAACTGACAATTTATATAATGTTTCATTTATTAAAAACAAGTATTGATCCTGTCCATTGCAAGATGTGTGTGTGTGTGGGGGGGGGGGTTACCTATTTAAATATAAAACTAGTCGTTGGGGGGCCACCGGAATACTTACCCATCATGGATATGCAAAATATAAAATAGGAAAATAAAACATGCGTAAACTATTTATAAAATGCATTGCCATTCGAAAAAAATCGTGGCTTGGTGACGTCATAAACTTTAAATGCTGTATGACTGAATTGCGTGAAAGAAACATCATTATAACTCCAAAAATGATCATCCTATTAACTAACAGTTTACAGCGTCGGATGAAGCGTTTCATTTTTAGGATAACCCATATCTCGGCAACTCTTGATCCGATCGACTTCATTCTTTATTGAAAATTTATGTTTTTTTATTGACTTATATAATCATTCCTTAAAATAAACCATTTCGAAAATTTTTATGTACCTTTTATCAGAACGACTCTTTTGAGAGTCCGAATAAAATAGTTCCGGATCATCGAGGTGACTGAAATTCAATAAGCGTCTTTCCATTTAAGTATATACCCAATTTCAAGCCTCTATCTTAATTCGTTCGGGAGATAGAGCGTTTACAGACACACACACACACACACACACAGACGTACGGCAATTTTTTTTTTTTTTTTTTTTTTTTTTTTTTTTTTTTTGTGTGTGTGTGTGTGTGTGTGTTTCGCAATCTCCAGTGTCTGAAACGTGTCAATCCGTCAAAAAAAAATTTTTTTTCGATTTTTAAAACGATTGGAAGACTTACCCTATACTACGTATGATGGGTAAGTAACAAGCAACTTTTAAGAAAACAAATAAAATCGATATCAAGAAATTGTTACCTTTATTCACATGTTATACTTACTGCACACCAGTTGGCATTATTTATTTGTATATAATTTCTAGAAATGGCATACGTCTGTAGAAACAAACAAAAATTGAATTTATAATCGCTGAATTTCTGCTAAATAAGGCGCGAAACCAACGGAGTGAAAAAGTGTCCATGCCTGGATTCGAACCAGGCTCATTGGCATTTTCGCCAGTGTTCTGCCGCTGAGCTGCGATATCCCAGCCCGGCATTCACCACTCTTATAAGTTCATAAGAAAATTTCATAAGTTCCCTGTGGCAAGCATGAGACACAAATTGCCGTTTTATTTCATTGGCTCATAGAATTAATAATTATTGTTTAAGACTAGTTAATAATTCTATGAGCCAATGAAATTGAAACATGCAAAGTTGTTCGATTTTTTTTATTTGTTTTGCCTGCTTGGTATAACGTTTTCGTGACGCGTGTCACGGCTTTCTTATCTAGGGGGCGTTGTTACTTCTCTATTATCCCGTCGGCCGATTTCCATTTTTAAAAAAATATCGCCAAACTATAGGATTTAAGGCCAGAAATTCATGATCGTGACGCCACATTCAGAAGACGTCAGACGCGTTACACGTGTTTGATATGTCATCGAGTGATTTTTAATTCGGCTTTTATATGCATTTTTAATGATGTTTTACGGATTAATTAAGTATTTCGTAAATTAAAATAACAGTTATGTCATTAAACAATAACGTCATGGAGGAAAAAGCATTGAAAAAAAAGTCAGTTTGAACTGAAGTCACAAACATTTTTTTTTTTTAGACCGCTGACCAGACCCCTTTCTTCCAGGCTTTTGCCCAGCTTAACGGGTTGATGCCTGGCAACGGAGCGAGAATTCGCCTGATATCCGCATGACGAAGATCTGTTTGATAAGCCTCTGGCCGGCGTGGCTTCACTACATATTGTTGCTTAAGTTGCTTTTACTTAGTTGACGTCACAGACATTTATCCATCAGCTGAAAGGGATGCTTAAGAAAAATAATGTAAATAATTAAATATCCAAGAGGGTTTTTTTTTTATGTTTCCATTACAAGTATATTGTAAATTTTATTGTTTAAAGTTACTGATAGTTGACGCTTTAATCAAATGGGCCTTAACTTTTTTTTTTTTTTTTGAGATTTTTATGGCAGTATTCTTCCATTTGTTTATTAGGTGCGTTCGTAATTATATAAATACGTACCACCTAGAGTCGTCGTTTGGTCCGTCCGTCTGTCTGTCTGTCCGCATATAATAGCGCAAAAACTACCCAACCAAATGGTTTGAAATTTAATATATATAACTAGCTGGCTTCGGCCGCCAGCGGGCCCCTAATTTACATCGGTGCCTCGAATTGTAGAAAATCTCGAATCTTGTAAAACCTCAAACCGGACGAACCGCCTACCCGGGTCCCCGCTGCCTTCGGCACCGTATACCGGTCGTGCTACGCACGCACCGGGTAATCCCTTAATTAGCACATTGAATTGTACAAACCTCTAGCCGACCCTTAAATTGCACATAGAATAGTATAAACCTCTAACTGAACGAACCTCCGGCTCGGGTCCCCGCTGCCTGCGGCACCGTATAGCAGTCGTTCCGACCCTGGTCTCCGCTGCCTTCGGCACCGTATGACGGTCGTGCTACGCATGCACCGGATAATCCCTTAAATTGCACATGGAATAGTATAAACCTCTAACTGAACGAACCTGTGGCTCGGGTCCCCGCTGCCTGCGGCACCGTATAGCAGTCGTGCTGCGCACGCGCTGCAGTATACGTTAGTTCCACCTTCCGCCACCAGGTGGCGCAATCTGTTTATATGATCATAACTGAAATCGTTAAGACTTTCGATGTCTAGTCGAATGAGCCATACCCCGTCGTTTTCATGCCCGTAGAACCGAAGATAGGAAAGCGCCCTCTAGTGGTGAAAAAACGAAATAAAATCGGTAAGCTCTATCGATGTCGAGTCGAATTGATTTAGACTACCTGAGTTCTAGTTCAAAGACAGGGACCTGTAGAAAAACTTAAAACTTAAAAAAAAAAAAAAATCGATAACGGGCGAAGCCCGCTGTTCCCTATCATAATATCTGGATAGGGGGTCCTTATTACTTTAATTATGATGTTTGGAATCAGTTTGGTGGACATCCGTAACATAGTTTCTTAGTTATAGAAACGGACCACAGTTAAAAGAGAAAAGCGGGGGGGGGGGGGGGGGGGGTTGGCGATGACACTGCTTTTCCTCAAACAACTTATGTAGACTACCTGAGTTCTAGTTCAAAGACAGTGAGCTGTAGAAAAACTTAAAACTAAAAAAAAAAAAAAAAAAAAAATCGATAACGGGCCAAGCCCGTTTTTTCCTATCATAATATCTGGTTGCCACTCTAAAACAAAAACTGAAAATACTCGTAATGCAGTTTTTAGACGCGGCCTACTTCTTAAAATCGTAATATCTAGCCGGCACTGTAATGGAAATCTTTCTTTTGCTTTAATTATACAAATAACGATGATTAATTATACAATAAAATAATATATCGGCTCGTAATGAAGATATGACAATAATTTTTAGATATTCTGAAAGCAGAATCCATTTAGCGTCGCCCTGTCAAAGTTTGGAATTTCTGCGCCTCATAGAATCAGAGATTGGGACCCCTCTGAAAAAAACCCAATTGAACGTCACGTGACCACCGTATTGCGCCTCTACTCTTGAAAATATTCCTCTTGTCTGAAAATATCCGGTCACGTGTCGTTTTTCTGCATTGGTTACAAATGATTAGAAATAGATTGCTTCATTGACCGGTTTTTAATTCATATCTTCCGATTTTACTGGTCGAATTGTACAATCTTTTTTTTGTTGAAATCAGGATTTTTTTTTTACGTGTGATGGCCGATTTGGGGGTCCAGAGATTAATTCTTTCATTGTTTTTCGAAAACGGACTTGAGCATTACATGAAAGCTGTCAGGTGAATTTGCTCTTTCTTCCTTCCAAACATCTGCGTTCCAGGCAGTCTGCGGTCTCGACATGCCGCGCCGAAAGAATTAAAAAATTATTTTTTATTGATCGATTTTTAAAGGATTTTTTAAGTTCTAATGGTCGTACGGGAATGATTTTTCGAATTTCTGAAAGCAAATGCTCTCCTGAATCTGTCTGTCCCGTTTCCGAATTTCTGACCCCCCGACTTCCGTAGATCCGGGTCGGTTTAAAAACCCGCACTGCGGTTTGGGGCTTAATTTGCTCCTGGCAACCCTGCCTTTTTCGAGAATCGTCTCCACCGGCAACCCTCGGCGGAGGGGAACTTTTCGCTGTTTTGACTTCTCTTCCGACTTCGGTTTCGGTCGGTAATAAAAACAGTTTCGTCGGTTAATAACGCCCCGGGTCCGGGTCGGAGGCCCGACCCGATCGAAACTTGAGCGTCGCGCCTTTTTTGCGAATTTTTCGGTACGCGTCCGCCGTCGGTGCGTCGATTAGTCCAGGAGCCTTTGCGGGTACAAAGGCGGAGTGCACAGACACACACACACACACACACACACACACACAGACGTTTACGGCGCTTAATATTAGGGACTAGCTGGCTTCGCCCGCCAGCGGGCCCCTAATTTACATCGGTGCCTCGAATTGTAGAAAATCTCGAATCTTGTAAAACCTCAAACCGGACGAACCGCCGACCCGGGTACCCGCTGCCTTCGGCACCGTATACCGGTCGTGCTACGCACGCACCGGGTAATCCCTTAATTAGCACATTGAATTATACAAACCTCTAACCGAACGAACCTCCGGCCCTGGTCCCCGCTGTCTTCGGCACCGTATACCGGTCGTGCTACGCACGCACCGGGTAATCCCTTAATTAGCACATTGAATTGTACAAACCTCTAACCGAACGAACCTCCGAGTCGATCCAAATTATCTCTGCAAACAGCCAACACTGCCGTATTATCTGAGTAACCATGGCAGTTTCCCACAATACTTACATAAAATAAGAAAAAGAGCCTCACCTAGATGTCCATGCGATAAAGCAGAAGGAGATGCAGTTCACTACATATTCGGATGCTGCCCTCTTATGATCCATCACTTCCCTTTTGATAAGAACGAAACTCTCAGATATAAACTTCGTAATATCATTTTCAATCCTTCAAACTCTCAAAAGTTAAAAGAGAATTATAATATTCTCAATAAAAATTTCTCTTTCATGACGAAAGAATTTTAAAAAAATTGACTGAACTGACCATTGACTTTCTGAACTAAAATACCATAAATTTAGGACATCATGAACTTATAGTACTTCGAAAATATTTTATATTTAACTTTCAATTTGCAAAAAATTGTTATTTTTTTACCTTTTATATTTTATTATTGTTATGTAATTATATTCATTGTTTCAAATCTATTAAACAGGCGCCTCCTGCGGTGGGGGTTGGAACGGATGGCTGCTATCAGTGTCGGGTAGCGTTTATTTTTCCGCTCGTGGACTTATTGTTCCTATACCTCACGGGTGGCTGTCCACGAGTGGGTGATTTCGGTCCCCGCTGCCTTCGGCACCGTATACCGGTCGTGCTGCGCACGCACCGGATAATCCCTTAAATTGCACATAGAATATTATAAACCTCTAACTGAACGAACCTCCGGCTCGGGTCCCCGCTGTCTGCGGCACCGTATAGCAGTCGTTCCGACCCTGGTCCCCGCTGCCTTCGGCACCGTATGACGGTCGTGCTACGCATGCACCGGATAATCCCTTAAATTGCACATGGAATAGTATAAACCTCTAACTGAACGAACCTGCGGCTCGGGTCCCCGCTGCCTGTGGTACCGTATAGCAGTCGTGCTGCGCACGCGCTGCAGTATACGTTAGTTCCACGTTCCGCCACCAGGGGACGCAATCTGTTTATATGATCATAACTGACATCGTTAAGACTTTCGATGTCTAGTCGAATGAGCCATACCCCGTCGTTTTCATGCCCGTAGAACCGAAGATAGGAAAGCGCCCCCTAGTGGTGAAAAAACGAAATAAAATCGGTAAGCTCTATCGATGTCGAGTCGAATTGATTTAGACTACCTGAGTTCTAGTTCAAAGACAGGGACCTGTAGAAAAACTTAAAACTTTAAAAAAAAAAATCGATAACGGGCGAAGCCCGCTTTTCCCTATCATAATATCTGGATAGGGGGTCCTTATTACTTTAATTATGTATGTTTGGAATCAGTTTGGTGAACATCCGTAACATAGTTTCTTAGTTATAGAAACGGACCACAGTTAAAAGAAAAAAGCGGGGGGGTGGGTTGGCGATGACACTGCTTTTCCTCAAACAACTTATGTAGACTACCTGTGTTCTAGTTCAAAGACAGTGAGCTGTAGAAAAACTTAAAACTAAAAAAAAAAAAAAAAAAAATCGATAACGGGCGAAGCCCGCTTTTTCCTATCATAATATCTGGTTGCCACTCTAAAACAAAAACTGAAAATAATCGTAATGCAGTTTTTAGACGCGGCCTACTTCTTAAAATCGTAATATCTAGCCGGCACTGTAATGGAAATCTTTCTTTTGCTTTAATTATACAAATAACGATGATTAATTATACAATAAAATAATATATCGGCTCGTAATGAAGATATGACAATAATTTTTAGATATTCTGAAAGCAGAATCCATTTAGCGTCGCCCTGTCAAAGTTTGGAATTTCTGCGCCTCTTAGAATCAGAGATTGGGCCCCCCTCTGAAAAAAACCCAATTGAACGTCACGTGACCACCGTAAAAAAATTGCGCCTCTACTCTTGAAAATCCTCCTCTTGTCTGAAAATATCCGGTCACGTGTCGTTTTTCTGCATTGGTTACAAATGATTAGAAATAGATTGCTTCATTAACCGGTTTTTAATTGATATCTTCCGATTTTACTGGTCGAATTGTACAATCTTTTTTTTTGTTGAAATCAGGATTTTTTTTTTACGTGTGATGGCCGATTTGGGGGTCCAGAGATTAATTCTTTCATTGTTTTTCGAAAACGGACTTGAGCATTACATGAAAGCTGTCAGGTGAATTTGCTCTTTCTTCCTTCCAAACATCTGCGCTCCAGGCAGTCTGCGGTCTCCACATGCCGCGCCGAAAGAATTAGAAAATTATTTTTTATTGATCGATTTTTAAAGGATTTTTTTCAGTTCTAATGGTCGTACGGGAATGATTTTTCGAATTTCTGAAAGCAAATGCTCTCCTGAATCTGTCTGTCCCATTTCCGAATTTCTGACCCCCCGACTTCCGTAGATCCGGGTCGGTTTAAAAACCCGCACTGCGGTTTGGGGCTTAATTTGCTCCTGGCGACCCTGCCTTTTTCGAGAATCGTCTCCACCGGCAACCCTCGGCGGAGGCGAACTTTTCGCTGTTTTGACTTCTATTCCAACTTCGGTTTCGGTCGGTAATTAAAACACTTTCGCTCATTAATAACTCCCCGGGTCCGGGTCGGAATCCCGACCCGATCGAAACTTGAGCGTCGCGCCTTTTTTGCGAATTTTTCGGTCCGCGTCCGCCGTCGGTGCGTCGATTAGTCCAGGAGCCTTTGCGGGTACAAAGGTGGAGTGCACAGACACACACACAGACGTTTACCGCGCTTAATATTAGTGAGTAGCTGGCTTCGCCCGCCAGCGGGCCCCTAATTTACATCGGTGCCTCGAATTGTAGAAAATCTCGAATCTTGTAAAACCTCGAACCGGACGAACCTCCGACCCGGGTCCACGCTGCCTTCGGCACCGTATACCGGTCGTGCTACGCACGCACCGGATAATCCCTTAATTTGCACATTGAGTAGTATAAACCTCTAACCGAACGAACCTCCAACCCGTGTCCCCGCTGCCTTCGGCACCGTATACCGGTCGTGCTACGCACACACCGGATAATCCCTTAATTTGCACATCGAATAGTATAAATCTCTAACTGAACGAATCTCCGACCCTGCCCCAATGCCTTCGGCACCGGATAATCCCTTAACTTGCACATAGAATAGTATAAACCTCTAACCGAACGAACCTCCAACCCGGGTCCCCGCTGCCTTCGGCACAGTATACCGGTCGTGCTACGCACGCACCGGATAATCCCTTAATTTGCACATCGAATAGTATAAACCTCTAACTGAACGAACCTCCGACCCTGCCCCGCTGCCTTCGGCACCGTAAACCGGTCGTGCTACGCACGCACCGGATAATCCCTTAAATTGCACATGGAATAGTATAAACCTCTAACTGAACGAACCTCCGGCTCGGGTCCCCGCTGCCTGCGGCCCCGTAGTCGAGTCGAATGAGCCATACCCCGTCGTGATCCTTCCCATAGAAACAGAGATAGGAAAGCGCCCCCTGGTGGTGAGAGTCGGAGCAAAAATCAATAAGCTGTAGTATCCTCTATCGACGTTGAGTCGAATGAGCCATACCCCGTCGTGATCCGGGCCATAGAAACAGAGATAAGTAAACGCCCCCTGGTGGTGAAAAACGAACTAAAACCGATAAGCTCTAATCGAATAGTATAAACCTCTAACTGAACGAATCTCCGGTTTGGGTCCCCGCTGACTGCGGCACCGTATAGTATTCGTGCTGCGCACGCGCTGCAGTATACGTTTGTTCCACCTTCCACCACCAGGTGGCGCAAACTGTTTATACGATCATAACTGAAATCGTTGCAACTTATTTAGACTACCGGAGTTCTCGTTCAAAGACAGTAAGCTGTAGAAAAACTTAAAACTGAAAAAAAAAAAATCTGATGTCTTAATTACATAAACCGTCCGGATTCGATAACGGGCGAAGCCCGCTTTTAAACAACTTATTTAGACTACCGGAGTTCTCGTTCAAAGACAGTAAACTGTAGAAAAACTTAAAACTGAAAAAAAAAAATCTGATGTCTTAATTACATAAACCGTACGGATTCGGTAACGGGCGAAGCCCGCTTTTTACTAACCGAAAATAGTGGTAATTTTTCTATACATATAAACAATCAAACGTTTAAAAATATTAAATTTGTTGAAATGGAATTGGTTTCCTCAAAAATACTACAAATGTACAAATATGTCTTAATTCACCAACCGTCCCGATTCGATAACGGGCGAAGCCCGCTTTTCCTTATCGATTTAGACTACCTGAGTTTTAGTTCAAAGACAGGGACCTGTAGAAAAACTTAAAAAAAAAAAAAAAAAAAAAAAAAATCGATAACGGGCGAAGCCCCCTTTTCCCTATAAATACAATCAAAGCAAACTCACTTTTTCACTTCAAAAGAACCTGATTTAGACTACCTGAGTTTTAGTTCAAAGACAGGGACCTGTAGAAAAACTTAAAACTGAAAAAAAAAAAAAAAAAATCGATAACGGGCGAAGCCCGCTTTCATAGTTAAGAGAAAAAAAACTGAAGGAGGGGGGGGGAGGGGGCGATGACACTGCTTTTCCTCAAACGACTGATTTAGACTACCGGACTTCTTGTTCAAAGACAGGGACCTGTAGAAAAACTCAAAACTGAAAAAGAAAAAAAAAAAAAGAAGTTTAGACGCGGCCTACTTCTTAAAATCTTAATATCTAGCCGGCACTGTAATAGAAATATTTCTTTTGCTTTAATTATACAAATAACGATGATTAATTATACAATAAAATAATATATCGGCTCGTAATGAATCACTTCAAAAGAACCTGATTTAGACTACCCGAGTTTTAGTTCAAAGACAGGGACCTGTAGAAAAACTTAAAACTGAAAAAAAAAAAAAAAAGTTTAGACGCGGCCTACTTCTTAAAATCGTAATATCTAGCCGGCACTGTGATGGAAATCTTTCTTTTGCTTTAATTATACAAATAACGATGATTAATTATACAATAAAATAATATATCGGCTCGTAATGCAGATATGAGAATAATTTTTAGATATTCTGAAAGCAGAATTAATTTTGCGTCGCCCTGTAAAAGTTAGGAATTACTGCGCCCCTTAGATTCAGAGTTTGGGCCCCCCTCTGAAAAAAAACCCAATTGAACGTCACGTGACCACCGTAAAAAAATTGCGCCTCAACTCTTGAAAATCCTCCTCTTGTCTGAAAATATCCGGTCACGTGTCGTTTTTCTGCATTGGTTACAAATGATTAGAAATAAATTGCTTCATTAACCGGTTTTTAATTGATATCTTCCGATTTTACTGGTCGAATTGTACAATCTTTTTTTTTTGTTGAAATCAGGATTTTTTTTTACGTGTGATGGCCGATTTGGGGGTCCAGAGATTAATTCCTTCATTGTTTTTCGAAAACGGACTTGAGCATTACATGAAAGCTGTCACGTGAATTTGCTCTTTCTTCCTTCCAAACATCTGCGCTCCAGGCAGTCTGCGGTCTCCACATGCCGCGCCGAAAGAATTAAAAAATTATTTTTATCGATCGATTTTTAAAGGATTTTTTCTGTTCTAATGGTCGTACGGGAATGATTTTTCGAATTTCTGAAAGCAAATGCTCTCCTGAATCTGTCTGTCCCATTTCCGAATTTCTGACCCCCCGACTTCCGTAGATCCGGGTCGGTTTAAAAACCCGCACTGCGGTTTGGGGCTTAATTTGCTCCTGGCGACCCTGCCTTTTTCGAGAATCGTCTCCACCGGCAAACCTTTTCGGAGGCGAAACTTTGCGGTTTTCGATTCTTTTTCAAGTTCGGTTTCGGTCGGTAATTAAAACACTTTCGTTCATTAATAACTCCCCGGGTCCGGGTCGGAATCCCGACCCGATCGAAACTTGAGCGTCGCGCCTTTTTTGCGAATTTTTCGGTCCGCGTCCGCCGTCCGTGCGTCGCCTGGTCCCGGAGCCTTTGAGGGTACAAAGGTGGAGTGCACAGACAGAAACACACACACACACACACACACACACAGACGTTTACCGCGCTTAATATTAGGGACTGTTGAATAATTTTGTCCAGTCATTTCAAATTTTATGAAAATCGAATCTAAACTTAAAAAGATATTCATAAAAGTTTTCTTTATTCTATTCAATTATCTATTGTACGTAATCTATATAATAAAAGTGGATGTCATGTGACTGAGGAAAACAAATACGGGCTAACCCCATCTTTTTCCATAATTTTAGTATAGAAATTTGGTTTTTAAATTCAGTAATAGGAGTCTATCTTAAATAGGACGTAATCACCATGGCAACCTAGAATCATCACTTATCATGGGCTATCATTGAATTAATTGCATATGGTAGGATTTAATAGAATGAAGAAATCTTTTATTAATATCTTTTTAGGTGCGTTTCGTAATTATATAAATACGTAGCACTGATAGCCGTCGTCGGATCCGTCCGTCTGTCCGCATATAAAAGCACAAAAACTACCCAAACAAATGGTTTGAAATTTAATATATATAATCGATGCAGAATTTTGTCGAGACATTTCAAATTTTATGAAAATCGAATCAAAACTTTAGAAGTTATTCATAAAAATATTTATTAAGAAATTGGAATTTAAAAAAAAAATAAAAAATTGGTGCTTTCTTGTTATCCGAGGTTTAATCGTCAAGTGACCTTATTTTATTACAAACCTTATTAATTACTTATTTTATTAGAGAAATTAATCTGCAGACGATGTAATTAATTTCCCAGAATTAAAAATCATCAAGATCTGAATATTTATACAACTAGCTATAGTATACGAACGCACCTCGGTTGTCGCGTTTGACGTACAATTTCCAACTTGTTAAGTTTTGATTTGATTTTCACAAAAGTTGAAATGACTAGAGGAAATTCTGCAACGATTCTATGCATTAAATTTCAAACCATCCATTGGGTAGTTTTTGCGCTTTTATATGCGGATAGACGGACGGATCCGACGACGGCTATCAGTGCTACGTATTTATATAATTACGAACGCACCTAAAAACAGGCAAGTATTAAATGATGTCAAATCTGTCAAGATGGTTGCCTCATCTGGATGAAACTGGTCTGATATTATAGGGTCGGGCATATGCATAGATGCCAACATCTCTTAATTATTCCGGATATTCTTATGCAAGAGAAACATATTTCAAACCGGAAAGTGTATATAAGGAATTTTTTTTTCCTTTCTATAACGTGCTAATTAAAATTCATTAGAAAATGTTTAATTAAATAAAATTGCTGGTTGTAAACATCTTTGTCTTAGGTCAGACTCCGGAAAATAATTAATAGATGTTGACATCTATGCAAGAAAAGACGTTTATGTAATTTTATACAATGTATAGTTTTAATTCATTCTGTGGAATTTATTGCTTAAATGAAAAAAAAAAAAAAATGTACCAGTAACTGAAACTCAGAAATTTCCAATAACCAATAAAACATCTGCAGTTAAATTAATTGTTTAAGTTAATTTAAAAACTGGTCGTTGGGGGCCGTAATACTTACCCATCATGGATATGCATAATACAAAATATGAAAATAAAACATGCATAAATTATTTATAAAATGCATTGCAATTCGAATAAAATAGTGGCTTCATGACGTCATAAACTTTAAATGCTCTATAACTCCAAAATTGATAATCATATTAACTAACGGTTTACTGCGTCCGATGAAGCGTCTCATTTCCAATTAAAATAAATCTTTTATTTAAAATTTGAATGACATACAGGGTCACGAAAAATCGAAGAGTGTGGAAAATAGGATTAGAAATATCTCGGGAACTCATGATACTCGATCGACTTCATTCTTTATGCAAAATTTAGGTTTTTTTCAGTGTCTTTTATAGTCACTCCTTAAAATCAACAATTTCGAAAATTTTTATATTCCTTTTATCAGAACGACTCTTTCGAGCGTCCGAAAAAAATAGTTCCGGATCATCGAGGTGACTGAAATTCAATAGGCTTCTTCCCATGATTACATACTAAGTACATACCCGATTTCAAGTCTCTATCTCCATTTGTTCGGGAGTTAGTGTTTACAGACACACACGCAGACACACAGACAGACGGACGGCAAAATTATTTTTCTAAAAATATGTTTTTCGGAATGTCCAATGTCTAAAAAGTGTCAATCCGTCAAAATTTCATTTTTTGATTTTCAAAACGATTACAAGACTTACCCTATACTACGTATGATGGGTAAATAACAGACAAGTATGAATGATGTCAAATATGTGAAGATGGTTATCTTACCTGGGATGAAACTGGTCTGATATTAGGGTAGGGCATATGCAACAACATATGGTAATTTTATACAATGTAGTCTTAATTCATTCTGTGGAATTTATTGCGTAAATGCAAAAAACAAATGTCCCAATAACTGTAACTCAGACATTTCCAATAATCAATAAAACATCTGCAGTTAAATTAATTTAAAAGCAAGTGACGAGCTATTACTGGGTCTTTTTATCCACTATGAATAACGAGCGCCTTATTCTCGGTCATTATGGATCAATTTTATTTTCCAGAAGCAAAGCATTTTAATTAAAAGCGTTCAGTTTACATATATTGTTTCGTAAAATGCAATTCAATTCTCCGAACTTCTCCTGATGCCTTATTACTTTCATTTTTAAAGGTAGGTGATTGTGATAGTCTAATTTTCATGAAACCCGTGATTTCCAATCATCTTGTGATAAATTTTGAAACAGTAATCATTTCGTAAATGTGTCTTCAAACTGTAGTATATATACTTCAGTTTTTTCTTTTTTTCTATCTTTACAAGAAGAAAGTGCTGGATTCATCAAAATTTTCGACTTCCGGTTTTCGACGGATTGATACGTTTTTGAAGGTCCTGAACACGGTTGGACTGTTTTTAGAAAATACCTGTCTGCGATAATCTGACTCTGTCTGTCTCTCTGTTTGTATGTAACAAAAATTTTGTTCTAAAAAACTAAAGCACAGAATTTAATAAAATTTTAGATTCAGTTAGACTTTGACATAAATGGGTCCTATTCGTTTTTGGCGTAAATCGTCTAACAGGTGGCGCAGCTACGCTGCATTTTCCCCGATTTTCACGATAGCTATATCTCCAGAACTAAGGCACACAATTTCATCAAACTTCAGATTCTGTTAGATCTTGACATAAATAGACGCTGATTGCGTTTTAGTGTAGATATTCCAACAGGTGGCGCTGCTGGGCTACTTTTTTCATGATTTTCACGCTAGCTATATCTCAAAAACTAATGCACGGAATTTCATCCAACTTCAGATTCTGTTAGACCTTGACATAAATAGATGCTGATTACGTTTTTGTGTAAATAACCCAATATGTGGCGCTGCTATGCTTTTTTTCAGGATTTTCATGATAGCTATACCTCAAGAACTAGTGCTCAGACCTTCACCAAACTTCAGATTCAGTTAGACCTTGATATAAATTGGTGCTAGGATTCATTTTTGGTGTATGTGAAGCCTGCATGAGATAGCAGAAAATTTTGGTACTGGCACATCCTAGTAGTTTTTCTTTTTAATACAAACTGATTCATGAGCTAAAATTTTCAGAAAAATGAAACGTGTGATTTCACTTAAGATATATCATATTTTTCTCGTAACTACGTCACAATGATTTTTTGGCTTTTATTTTAATGAGATTATTTTGCTTGCCATAGACCATAAAATGAACATATCAATAGCGACATGTAACCAGATTATGGAAAATGGAAGAAGAAAAAAATTACAAAGAGATGGCATTAAAAATCTGCCTAATCAGCAGATTTTATTTATACATACCAATTGGTCTAGAAAGATGGGAGGGGAGGGGGCAGAAAATTGTTTTAAAAGAAAATTAATATGCATATTTAAACTAGTCGTTGGGAGCCACCGTAATACTTACCCATCAGGCATAATATAAAATAAAATATGAAAATAAAACATGTGTAAACTATTTATAATATAAATAAAATCGTGGCTTGATAACGTCATAAACTTTAAATGCTCTATTTCTCCAAAATCGGTAATCATACTAATTAACGGTTTACTGCGTCAGATGAAGCGTCTCATTTCCAATTAAAATAGATCTTTGAATTGAAATTTGAATGAAATACAGGATAAAAAAAAATCAAAGAGTGTGGAAAATAGGATGACCCATATCTCGGCCACTCATGATCCGATGGACTTTATTTTTAATGCAAAATTTGTTTTTTTATTGTCTTTTATATTCCTTACTTAAAATAAACAATTTCAAAACTTTGTATGTACCTTTCATCAGAATGATATTTCGAGCGTCCGAAAAAAAAAGAGTTCCGGAGCATCGAGGTGACTGAAGTTCAATAAGCTTCTTCCCATTATTACATATACTAAGTACACACCCAATTTCAAGTCCCTATCTCGATTTGTTCGGAAGATAGAGCGTTTACAGACACAGGCAGACAGACGGACGGCAAGATTTTCTTTCTAAAAATATGTTTTTCGGTTAATCTCCAGTGTCTGAAACGTGTCAATCCGTCACATTTTTTTTTTTTTTTTTTTTTTCAAAACGATTACAAGACTTACCCTATATATACTACGTATGATGGGTAAGTAATAATTTTTGTCAATAAAGTGTTTATTATTGTCATATGTATGTTTAGTGAAAAGCATTCATTAATAAAATAATGTTAAAGCGTAAAGTTTAAAGTTTAATCGATCGATATTTGGTTTGGGCAATTCTCTATTGATTGAAATAAGTCTGCTAAAAAATAGACATAGACGAATACGATTTATTTTTAGACAAAAAAAGTCTTTAGCGTTATCGATAAATTTACTTGATTTGTCTTGTATCGATTAAGAATTGATTGTGATAACATGGAGCGACGGCTGACGCATTTGAAAATATTTTAAGAACAATTTCTTCAAATATTAAGGAGATTTTTTCAAATTTTTAAAAACATTTTTTGCATCATGTATAAGTTATTTTTAAGAATTTTCATGTAACCAATACCAGCAGGATCTTTCTTATAAGCCTCTTTGACCAGTCAAAGTAAGACAAAACAAATATTTATAATATTTATAATTTGTAATAATTTATAATAAAAATTTATAATTTTTTCCGCCACCATTTTGAAGCAAGATGACGGATGAAGGTAGCCAACGAACTCGGTCGAGACCTTGGTAAGTCCATGCTCATGCTCAGTCGTATCCATAAACGCTGAATGCTTATTAAGGCATGTTTTAACTTTTTATTTTTAATCGATTTTTTTTAACATTACTTTCACTCTTTAAACCCCCAAACACTTTGTGGTAAAGCAGTTTTTTC
Organism: Maratus michaelseni; assembly: GCA_963931845.1. Lineage (NCBI taxonomy): Eukaryota > Metazoa > Arthropoda > Arachnida > Araneae > Salticidae > Maratus > Maratus michaelseni. The sequence goes on along the minus strand of OZ007593.1, from coordinate 8,404,051 downwards.
GAAATTCGTATTCGTTCAAAAGTTATCCGCCTTTCGGTGTTGCATTGGATATGCTCATTTTTAGCGTATTGTGTGCATGTAGAAAGCAAAATAATTGAAAAAGAGGAAGTCCACGATGGTTCATTATATGGGCCTGGTATAGATGATTTTATATAAGTTGAAAATGGTCATTGTTATCTATGTTTGTTTAAAAACGTTGCAAAACTTTGAACATGTTTCTCTCGAAACTCTATTTTACAAATACGGTACCAGGTAGAGCTCGAGATTGGATCGACCGATTGGGTTGAAATTTTCATGCTTTTCTAATATATACTATTTTGTAATCCCTCACAAAAACGTTTTTCAATATTCGAATTGTAAATATATATATATATATATTTTTTTTTTTTTTTTGCGCGATTTAAATCGGAAAATTTTGTCTAAAATCGACAACTTGAAATTAGAACGGCCGCCATTTTCTTCAGGATCGAAAAATGGATAAACCCATCCGAAAAAGACTACAAAAAGTCGTAAATTTTAAGTTTTTTTTTTTTACAGATAAGCCGATTTCGCGATTCATCTGGTACCCAAGGAACGATTAAATTTTTGCACACCCCAGTATCAAAGGCCCCCAGAGGACATTTTTCCACCAATTTCCAAATAAAAAATTATTTTTAAAACTTCAAGAAATGCTCTTTCATTTGCAAAAAAATCCATTTATTATTAGTGTATAATTGCGCTAAAAATCGCAAAAAAGTTGAGAAATTTTAGCTAATTTTTTTTTAAGTTATAACATGCCTTCAAAGAGCTATAACAGCTATTTTTACTTTAAGGTGGTTCTCAAATGATCTGCTCGACAACGCAAAACTTTCTGACATAATTTCTGACTCATTTTTCAACGCAGAGGCATAAAATTGCCAGGCTTGACTATTGAAACGATTTGGAATCGAAATGAGTTTTCCATTTTTTGATGAATAAATTACTTATAAAGTTATAAGCGATTCGTGTAACATGACAAGCTGTTTTTCTCCATCCCTCGCTGTTATGTCCGGAAATTCGGTTCAAAACGCCATCTTTCACAGTATTTTCTAAAATATCTTTTGCATTTACCAAAAATTGGAAAACGTATTTCGATTGGATAGTTTCTGAGTAAGAACATCTGCCAATTTCACGCGTTTCCGAACAAAAATGAATAAAAAATGTCTCGAAATTAGCCTCTTTGGATTTGAGAACAGCCTTTATATATTTTCTTTTTTACTTATCCATCATACGTATAGGGTATGTCTAGTAATCGTTTTAAAAATCGAAAAAAAAAATTGACGATTCAGACATTGGAGATTCAGAAAAACATATTTTGAGAAAAAAAAAATTGCCGTCCGTCTGCCTGTGCGTGTGTGTGTCTGTAAACGCTCTGTCTCCCGAACCAATTGAGATAGAGACTTGAAATTTGATATTTACTTAGTATGTCATAATGGGAAGAAGTTTATTGAATTTCAGTAACCTCGACTATCTGGAACTATGTTTTTCGGACTCTCGAAATATTCGTTCGGATAAAAGGTATTTAAAAAATTTCGACAACAAAAAAACATAAATTTTGCATAAAGAATGAAGTCGATCGGATAATGAGTTGTCGCGATATTTTTAATAATATTTTCCACACTCTTAGATTTTTCATAACCCTGTATTTCATTCCAATTTCAATTCAAAGCTGTAGTTTAATTGGAAAGGAGACGCTTCATCCGACGCTGTAAACTGTTAGTTAATACGATTATCTTTTTTGGAGTTATAGGGATGTTTCTTTTACGCCATTCAGTAATAGAGCCTTTAAAGTTTATGACGTCATCCAGCCACGATTTTATTTTCGAATTGCAATGCATTTTATAAATAGTTTACACCTGTTTTGTTTTCAAATTCTATGCATATCCATGATGGGTAAGTATTACGGTGACCCCCAACGACTAGTTTTTCTCGTTTGAAACATGTTGCATCGAAACTCACTATAAACTACCTCGATTATGTTTTCAAAATAATTTTAAATTAGCACGGATTTTGAGTAAATTTTCTAACAAAACATCCAAGATACGAAAAAGTTTAAGTGGAAAACTTTTAGAAATTTCGGACCGAAAGAGGGGAGTTTTACTTTCAGATATGGCAACTCTTCTTTTTTTAATGTATGTAACAGGGGGAGACAAGTTTCAACACTTTATCTATCCTATAAATTTTTGATGGCTTCGTCTGACGAAATAACGTTAGGGGAGTGCTCCGTGTTTGCAATCTATTTTCCCCGTAAACTTCCGATATATACAATAGCCACTGAGATGTCTCAATCGATGAATTAGGAGTAGGAGGCATCATCGAAACATTTCTCTTTCTTTTCCTGTGCGCATTTCATACAAGCACTTTGTCAATCAACTGATTAAAAATGTTTGAAGCTTCAGAATTTTTGTACATTCAAGGAAAATCTTCGGAACAGGGGTCGCAGATTTTGGCGCGGTTTCTTGTTCCGTGAAATTTAGGTGAGAATTACCCGTTTTCACAGGTACCTGTTAGGCCTACCTTACTAAAACAGTATGTTAGATTTATTTTATTGTAAAAGACACACAATTTTATTACAAAACATATAACATTTTTTATTATAAATATCAAAGCAGTTCGTTGGTCGTAGTCAGGGTGCGTTGTGTAAATAAATATTTGTTTTTACCTTCTTCTATCTTTACAAGAAGAAAGTATTGGATTCATGAAAATTTTTGAATTCCCATTTCCGACGGATTTATACGTTTTAGAAGATCCTGAACACGATTGGACTGTTTTTAGAAAATGTCTGACGAATTTTGTGGGCACTCTATCTCAAGAACGAATGCACGAAATTTAATAAAAATTTATATTGAGTTAGACCTTGATATAAATTTGTGCTGATTAGTTTTTGGTGTAAATCGCCCAACAGGTGACGCTGCTAATGCTACAGTTTCCACGATTTTCATTATAGCTATATCGCAAGAACTAATGCACAGAATTTGATCCAACTTCGGATTCTGTTAGACCTTGACATAAATAGACGCTGATTACGTTTTGGTGTAACTAGCCCAACAGGTGCGCTGCCGTGCTACTTTTTCATGATTTTCACGACAGCTCTATCTCAGGAACTAAAGCACAGAATTTCATCAAATTTGTAATTCAATTAGACATTGACATAAATTTTTATTGATTAAATTTTGGTGTAAATTTCCCAACTGGTGGCGCTGCTATGCAGCATTTTTGCAGGATTGACACGATTTTAGCGATAGTCATATCTCAAGAACTAAGGCCCGGAATTGAATAAAACTTTAGATTCAGTTAGACCTTGATATAAGTGGGTGCTGATTACTTTTTGTGTATATGAAACCTGTGCGAGATAGAAGAAAGTTTTGGGACGTCCGACTAGTTTGTTTATGGAAAGTTTCAGGAGATAATTTTTCAATCTTTTTCATTCATTAATAGAAATAATATTTTTACATTGAAATTAAGCATAATGTACACCAAAATACTAACAGTTTAGGATGTCATACTCGATTTTTAACTCGCGATCCACACCCATAAACATAGAGTCATTTTTTCCAAAACCGGCGGTGTCGGGTTATATGGAATACCAATATTTCACAATACTCCATGATTAGAATGGTGCAAAGACAGATCCTTATATTTTTTATTTGTGCAAATCTGAAATATGAACTATATCTGAAGTATATTGGCTGAGTACCTAGACACTGTATTTTGATCATGCTCTTTTGATTACCAAATTTTGCCGAATTTTGTTCGTTTTCTTTATTTTTAACCCCCTATTTCATATTTCCCGACTATCTCAGAATCTCTCAAAATACGTTTATTTTAACCTAAATTAAATTTTAGGTGTAAAACACATACATATGTAATACAGTGAAATTGTTAAAACGGAATCGGCTTATCCTGCCATACACTTAAAAATTTGCAGCAAACTGTCCAGTCATTTGAGCGTTTTTGTAGAAAACGTTTACATAACCGTAATTTAACTATAATATGACCGTATTATTGCTCATTTTATAGTCAGAATGTAGTTAAATTACGGTTATGTAACCATTTTCTACAAAAACGGTCAAATGACTGTGGACAGTTTGCTGCAAATTTTTAACAGTGTACACGGAAAACTTTTAGGATGCAAATACGTAGAAGGAATGCCATACACTTATATTTGTTAAAAGTGAAATCTTTTAAAACGGAATTTCTCCTAGTCGCTTGCGATTCCGTTTTCATATTAATATATAACAAATTACACTCTAAAAACGACATTTGAAAACTGAGCAAAAAATACTCAAATCTGGGTATGTCGCACAGTCAAAATGGCTCCGAATCAAAATGACTCAATTTTGAAACATATGTATATTTACGATATGTTCTGAAAACATGCACACACTCAAGAATCATCATGTTCTCCTATTTGATTGAGTATTTCCATGTTTCAAAAATGAGCATGAACTGACTTCTAATGTGCTCATTTTTTGAGAATTTCCATGTTTCAAAAATGAGTTTGAACTGATTCTAATCATTTTTGAGTATTTCCATGTTTCAAAAATGAGTTTGAACTGATTCTAATCATTTTTGAATAGGTCCATGCTTCAAAAATGAGTATGAACTGACCTCTATGTGCGCAGTTTTGACTATGTCTATGTTTCAATATTCTGAGTATTTCTGGTATTTCAGAATTGGAAAGCATTCGGTCGTCCTATATGAAACAAAAAGTTTCATAGCAAAATGAAAATATCGATTGACTCAGATTTGAAAGTATAATTTTTCTCAGTGTAACATAGGCTTCATATTAACATATAATCTCATTGCTGTAAAACACAACTTGCAATGCCCATGTGAGTGCCCATAGTTGAACTTTTAAATAGTCTTTACAATTTTTACAAATTCAGAAGCATAAAATATTAGATTTATAGTGTATATTATCTAAAATAAATATTTTGATAAGTCAAGCTCAAGGAATACTGTAGTTTCATTTATCTGATTTTTCTAATACAATAAAATCTTCTACAACAAAATCGCAAAACATTAGAGAAAAATTCTGTTTTAAACAGGTTTTCGTAAAGAGTAGGAAAAACTCCTGTCAAAGACAGGATTCCGCTTTCACAGATTTCACTGAATATTTTTACAAATGTATATATTATCTAAAATAAATATTTTGATAAGTCAAGCTCAAGGAATCCTGTAGTTTCATTGATCTGATTTTTTTTAATACAATAAAATCTTCTCAAACAAAATCGCAAAACATTAGAGAAAAATTCCGTTTTAGACAGGTTTTCGTAAAGACTAGGGAAAAAATTCTGTCAAAGACACGATTCCGCTTTCACAGATTTCACCGAATACTTTTACAAATATTTATTTCGTTCCTTTGTATTTTTGCGCCCTGAGAAAAATGACACATTCAAATCTAAGTAAATCGACGTTTTCATTTTGTAATGAAACTTTTTGTTTCAAATGGGACGACCCGATGCTTTCAATTCTGAAATACAAGAAATACCCTGAATGTTGAAACATGGACCTACTCAAAACGGAGCACATAGGGGTCAATTCATACTCATTTTTGAAACATGCACATACTCAAAAAGGATTAGAATCATTTTTGAAACACGGACTTACTCAAATAGGGTGTTGTATTCGTTTTCAGAAATGAGTATTATACATCTATTTATAATACTTGGAAAATTTTCCATGTCTTGCATTCATAATATTCAAATTTTAATTGATTAAAAGGCGTATAGCCAACAGAGTGAAAAAGTATCCAAGCCGGGACTCGAACCCGGATCATCAGTATAGCGCACTGACGTTCTACCAACTGAACCACTTGGATCGACACCCAGCTTGGCACTTCTCACTATAACATGTCGGCAAGGCTACAAACGCAGCACAAGATGGAATATTTTTTTCCGTGAGCCACCAACTCTGGAACAAACACGAAACCAAAGAGAATCCAGCATCGATAATTGAATAAATCTATTTTTAATACTTGGAAAATTTTCCAAAGAAAATTTCTCACGCCTTGCATTCATAATATTCAAATTTTAATTGCTTAATAGGCGTATAGCCAACATAGTGAAAAAAAGCTGCGTTTGTAGCCTTGCCAACATGTTATAGTGAGAAGTGCCTTGCTGGGTATCGATCCAAGTGGTTCAGTTGGTAGAACATCAGTGCGTTATACTGATGTCACGGGTTCGAGTCCCGACTTGGATACTGTTTCACTCTGTTGGCTATACAGCCTTTTAAACAATTAAAATTTGAGTCTATACTTGTTTCAAACTTGAGTCATTTTGATACGGAGCCATTTTGACTATGCGACCTACTCAGATTTCAGTATTTTTTGTTCAGTTTTGAAATGTCGTTTTTAGAGTGTTTGATTCTCGCGAACTTTTTAATGAATTGTCTAATTTTTTTTCTTTCCAAAATATGGGTTTTAAAAGAACCGTTATCTTCAAACTCCAATTCAGTCGATTACTTGACTCATAAAATTTTTATGACTTCGTCGGCGAAACATCATTAGAAGACCGTTATGTTTTCTGCCCACTTCCTGGCACTCCAATATCTAACCGACACCGGAATGATTAAATCAATGAATTAGACGTCGGTCTGGGAGAGCCAGACAAATTCTGTGGCGCATATTAGCTCAGAGTAACTTGGGATATATCGGGCGGCATTTTAGTTTATGTCAAACTGTTTAGGGATACACGCGTATAAATTTTTGGGGGCAAATGACACCTTCTACCCTGTCTTTGGGCGTGTTTTTGTCATGAGTTGTCAAAAAGATGTGATAAATATTAAGTATAATAATTGAATATCAAGGAAGAGATAGAAATAGCAACAATGTTTTGTTTTCTATGTTAGAGAGAGAACATGCAACATGTTATGATCTGTTATGATTGGCATTCACGTGAAAGGTGTAACGAGTTGGTTGACCTGAGTTTTTGACATTTTGCGTTCGTTTGAAATAAAAAGATATATATCACGAGAGTGAAAATAAGAAAGAAAATTCAATCGAGGAAAATCATGCGTCATACATAGATTATAAAACCATTTCCAACCCAATAAATAAGGAAACATACAGTGGACTCTCTCTATTCCGAACACTCGTGGGACCGACCAAAATTGTTCAGATTATGGGGGTGTTCATTATAGAGGGCGATTGGAAAATTCATTACTAAAGAATTCGTAATGGATTATTCGTAACAACATTACGGAATTTGAACGTGGATTGCTTAAAGGTGGTTTTTAATTGACTTAAGCATTTTCAGGCTGAACTATATTTAGTATACTAACAAATAAGAAATGCGATAAGACACGTTTGTAGAATATAAATAAAATCACATACAGGGCCACGCAATTGGATGCATGGCCGCTTACGGAAGATAATTTTTACCAGTGTGATTTCAGTAGTTATAAGGGTGTTAGCCTGAATTAAATTTAAACTTAATATGCGGCGTGTATAAACATCTGTAGGAAGTGTACAAGGCTGTACAAAATAATTCAAATATGTTTCCGTCTATTGGTAGAAATTGCTGAAAGTGAATTTTCAACTTATTATGTGCTTTCTTAGAAACTAAATTTCAGCATACTATGTAGACTATATACATATCTATTGATCAAATACAGGCTGCACAAAATAATTTGAGTACTTTTCCGACTATGGGGAGGGGGGGGTAATTGCTGAAATCTGGTTTTCAAACGTGATATTTGTTTTCTAAAATGTTTACTTAAGTACCTTATTACTTACCCATCATACGTAGTATAGTGCAAATTTTGCAATCGTTTTAAAAATCCATTTTTTGACGGATTTACATGTTTCAGGCACTGGATAATCCGAAAAACATATTTTTAGGAAAAAAAAATTCCGTCCGTCTGTGTGTGTGTGTGTCTGTCTGTAAACGCTCTATCTCCCGAACAAATTGAGATAGAGACTTGAAATTTGTTATGTACTTAGTATGTAATAATGAGAAGAAGACTATTGAATTTCAGTAACCACGATGATCCGGAACTATTTTTTTCGAACTCTCGAAATATCCGTTCTGATAAAAGGTATATTCGAAATTGTTTATTTTAAATAGTGACTATAAGATACAATACAAATACATACATTTTGCATAAAGAATGAAGTCGATCGGATCATGAGTTGCCAAGATATTTTAAATCCTATTTTCCACACGCTTCGATTTTTCATGCCCCTGTATTTCGTTCCAATTTATATTCAACGATATACACTGCTCAAAACAATTAAAGGATATTGCAGTTTTAGGTGGATTTTGTAACTGGGAAACTTTTTAGCTGATTGATACATGGTCGACAGACATAGTAGGTTATATGAGAATAAATTACACATGTTTGGCAGAAAAAAATGCATTTTATTGCGCATTTTTGTACAAAAGGAAAAAAACACAATTTGTGCATATGAGAAAAAAAGAATAAGAAAAGGTGTTTTCTTCAAAGAAAATCATTTTCAGTAGGGGGTATGGTTTCCACGGGCGGCCAGCAACGTTGAACACCTTTGAGGCATGGACTCAATGAGGCTATTAATGACGAGTTGGGGTATTCTGCCCCACTCTTCCAGAAGAGCTCTTTCCAGTTCTTGGAGAGTTTGTGGGGGTTGTTGGCGGCCACAAACTCGTCTTCCTAGAGGGTCCCAAACGTGCTCGATTGGATTCATGTCTGGAGAACACGCTGGCCATTCCATTCGAACGATTCCTTCCTCGAAAAGGAAATCCTCCACCAGGTTTGCACGATGTGGCCTGCAGTTATCGTCCATTAAAATGAAGTTATCTCCGATTGCTGCAGCGTAAGGGACTACAATAGGTCTGAGGATCTCATCCCTATATCGGCGACCAGTCAGAGCTCCATCTCGAATGATGTAGAGGTCAGTGCGCCCGTCAATGGAGATGCCACCATACACCAACACTCCTCCACCGCCAAATCTGACACTTTCGTGCACGAACGCAGGATTATTCCTACTGCCATGGTCCCTCCAGATGAAAATACGCCTATTATCCGGATGCACAGAAAAACGGGACTCGTCAGAAAACAGAAGATTGCTCCATTCATTTCTCCTCCAGTTGACATGCTCGGTTGCCCACTCCCTGCGGTCGCGACGATGCCTTGATGTTAATCTAACACATACCATTGGTCGGCGAGCATACAGACCTACAGCATGGAGCCGGTTTCGGACAGTCTGAGTTGAAATCGTGGTGCCAGTAGCCGAGCGAAGGTGTTGTTGGAGAAGAGTAGCGTTCATGTTTCGGTGTCTCCGAGCTGTTAACGCTAAATACCGATCTTCATTGGGCGTTGTTGCCCGTCTACGACCTTGCCCTGGTCTTCGGCCTGCACATCCACTCTCCAAAAAACGGTTCCAGATCCTGGAAATGACACTTTGTGACACTCCAATGGCTTGCGCTACTTCGGCTTGAGTTTGGCCCCCTTCTAACCTATCAACAATTCTCCAAGCTTCTGAATCTGTCAAATGACTTCGCTGAGACATCGTACTCATCGAAACAAAGCAATCACTGAATGCCGATCATCCTTGTCTTCATTCTCTTTTATCCAGTTGAAAGTCAAATTTCATTCGCTGCCGCTGAAGCGACGTTTTTGACGTCGAACTCAAAATTTGCGTACTCCACAGTTTGAAAACCAGAAAAATTTGCATTTGTGATTCTCTTCTTCTATTTTCGGCAAAAAAAATTTCGTTTATATCTTTATTTTATATAAAACTTCAAATATCCTTTAATTGTTTTGAGCAGTGTATTTTAATTGGAAATGAGACGTTTAATCCGACGTAGTAAACTGTTAGGTTAATTGGATTATGAATTTTGGAGTTACAAGATTGTTTCTTTTACGCAATTCACTAATAGAGAATTTACAGTTTAGGACATCATCAAGCCACGATTTTATTCGAATGGCAATGCATTTTATAAATAGTTTACACATGTTTTATTTTCATATTTTACATTATGCATATCCATGATAGGTAAGTACTATTACTGTGGCCCCCAACGACTAGTTTACCTTATGAATCAGTAAAGTTTTGTTAAAAGTATTCTGGAAGTGAGGGAAAGTGTTTCATAATCTATGCTTGACGCAGGATATTTCTTTCCTGTTTAAACTTTTTATCTCGAATTCTTTTCTAATTCATCGAGAGGTACGAAATATCGACATTCGGCTATATTTTGTTTTGTATAAACGTCAACTGCGAAAAATAAGTGGTAATCGATACAGGAAGCAGAAGAATAATAACCTTAAACGAAAATTTGTCCTAAAAGCAGAAAGAGGGGAACTTTTTCAATTCAATTAAAAAGCGAAGTTTCTTTCCAAGGACGCTATGACCGCTTTTGGATGCGATCGATTTAGAAAAGCGGTATTTTATTAAAAATCTAACACCCATTTTTACAGTGATTGAAAACAGTATAGAGTTACTCTGCCCTTAATAAAAACTCTTGGAGCAAGTCGATATTGTTTACATCTTGGCCCAATTTTATATTGGTCTGTTGACATATTGTTAATATTGGCAAGAAAGAAATTATTTAACCAATATAAAACCAAATGCGTATTTGCCAACCTCCCGCTTAAACAAACTAGTCATTGGGGGCCACCGTAGTACTTACGCATCATGGATATGCATAATATAAAATATGAAAATGAAACATGCGTAAACTATTTATAAAATGCATTGCAATTCGAATAAAATCGTGGCTTGATGACGTCCTAAACTTTAAAGGCTCTATGACTGAATGGCGTAAAAGAAACATCCTTACAACTCCAAAAACGATACATCATATTAACCTAACAGTTTACTGGTCGGATGAAATGTCTTATTTCCAATTAAACTATATCTTTGAATTGAAATTTAAACGAAATACAGTGTCAGGAAAAGTCGAAGAGTGTGGAAATAGGATGACAAATATCTCGGCAACTCATGATCCGATCGCCTTCATTCTTGATGCAAAATGTATGTTTTTTTTTTATTCACTCCTTACAATAAACAATTTCGAAAAATTTTATGTGCCTTTTGAGAGTCCGAAAAATAGAGTTCCGGATCATCGATGTGACTGAAATTCAATAAGCTTCTTCCCATTATGACATACTAAGTACATATCCAATTTCAAGCCTCTATCTCAATTTGTTCAGGAGATAGAGCGTTTACAGACACACACACTGGCAGACGGATGGCAATTATTTTTCTTCTAAAAATATGTTTTTCGGAATCTCCAGTGTCTGAAACGTGTCAATCCGTCATTTTTTTTTTTTCGATTTTCAAAACGATTACAAGACTTACCCTATACTACGTATGATGGGCAAGTAACAAAAAAAAAAAAAAAAAAAAACTACTTTTAACCAGAAAATTCACTTAATTAAACGTGTCTTCTTTGTATGGAGTAGTAATTAAAAAAACATTCTGGTCCAAAATATGTTTTTTTTATTTAAAAAAAAATAGCAGTAGGTTAGCAACTATACAATTGAACCAATATTCGCCTATTTCGTCAATATCGGCATTACTTTCGAAATATTAAAAAAAAGTCAATATGTTCTCAAAATTACTTTGAAATAGCTTTACATTGGCTAAATAATTTTTGCCAATATTGGAAGCCTGTCGACGCTCTAAATTAAGGTAAGGGCTGCAGTATTGTCCCAATAATTGTCAAGATAGTGTGCCCAATATTAATTCGATCATGATTGACGCATGATTTTTCGTTCTTTTTTTTTACTCGAAATGTGTTCACCAGCAAGATGATATCGAATTTTTAAAAATGAAATTTGCAGAAAATGCAGTTAAAACGGAAACAGCATTAAAAGAATACTATGAAGTTTAAAACAAGTGGGTACGTGTGATCGAAGATCGCTCAAAGGGTTTCGTTTAATATTCCTTTCAAAACACTTTATTCTTTCTTTAATAAATCCAAATAAATTTCATTCAGCAACAACAACAACAAAAAAGTCATGTTTTTTATAAAGTAAAAATTTACCGGTCTATTTTTTCGTTTTCTCGAATATCTACAACAGCCCGATAGCGGGCGAAGCCCGCTATTATACTATATCATAATAATACCTGTCATGCGGACTAAATGTGATATTTAAAAAACATGTTGTACACTGTAAAAAAAAAAAAAAATGGGTCGATCTACTAAAAAAAATTTAGTTTTTCTCATTGATTTTTGCAATTACTAAAAAAAATTTTGCATTCTTACCCAATTACAAGAAAATCTACTATTAAGAATTACTAGAAAACCCCTAGCCACATTACTAGAAAACAGCTAGCAAAGATTCCGGTTTTTAGTACCGGTTACTAAAAAAATCTGTGGAATACAAATATACAAAAAAAAATTTTAGTAACCTTAGGATTTTCTTTTACAGTGTACACCTTCAAAATGTTAAAATAGGCCAATATTTCCATAATCGGATTTTTATCACGATTCAATATGTTTCTCAAACTCATATATTTACTATTCTCTATTATTTATATTGATACTCGCTTTGTATTATTCTCAAACATTTGAAAAATTCGTTAAACTTCCAATAGGACGTCAGATATTCTTTTTAATTCTCCAATGGCGTGATATTAATCTGCTTTGTGTATATATACACATACTCATACTCCTTGTATTATTGAGAAATCCTTGAAAATGTCCGTTTTATTACCATTATGACGCCAATCATTTTTATTTCATATTAATCTTTTTCTCAATGGGTGAAACTTTTTATTTCATTTTCATTTTTCCCGTGGAAATAGTCTGATAGAAAATTAATTATTGTAGAAAGAATTTCATCGTGGATTTTTAATTTTTGGCATCTGCTATAACTGAAAATGTCTCAATTTCATAGGAAAAGGCTGTTAGAATTTTGGTTTTTTATCTCTATTTATTAAAATAATACGAATTTTTCAAATTTTAATATTTTGAGCTCTTTATAGCTAGTATAAAGCCGAAGATCGAAGACGTACATTTTATGTGCAGACGCATCACTAGGTAAAAGGCCGTCTGGTCATTTTTTTAACTTTATTTACACACTTACAAACACAATTGACAACACAGACGAAAAGGTAAAATACTCGTTGTAACAATGATTTTGTTTTAGTTTCATCACTCTGAACTACACATCTCTTCACCAGCACACATCAAACTCCGACCGCTAACTAACGCTCTGAGATTCTTCTCTAGCAAAACAGTTCGATTTCATCTCTCATTGGATGAGTAATGCAATCTATCGGTGGCCTGGAGAAATAAGTTCTGTGAAAGTGAGTTCTTTACACTGAAAAATAAGTTATTTGCAAGTAAGTTCTTTACACTAGTATTCAGCTATATACACAAAGTTTCAACTCTGTAAGTTACATAGTTTCTGAGAATAGCTCTGTGACAGACAGAGAACGGAGCGAGAGTAATAGAAGTTTCGTGAGATGAACAAAACCCTAATAAATTAGTTTGGAACAACATGTCGAACGAAACCCTAACGTGATGAACGAAACCCTAAAAATGAATTCAATTTAAAAACGCGTTCAGCAACTGAAAACGCACTTCCAGCAATTATTGTTAACAGACAAAACCGAATTATTTTGTGTGTCCCTGTCAATGAACGATGAATGCTATATGCACAATATTCTATATTAAGACTCTTGTAATGCACCTTAGTGATGTATATATGAATTTCAATATGTTTGAAATAGTAAACATTATTGAAATAAACCGCAAATGATTTTTCTCCATAGACCGTTATGTTTTGAGTGACCCTGTAAAGGAACTGTTAGTGCTACGTACACCCTATTCTATAGTATCTTGGAGTGCACCTTAGTTGTCTATATCCATTTCAATATATTTGAATTTGTGTAATCAAATTAAAATAAGCCACAAATGATTTTTCCCCATAGACCGTCATGTAAAGGAATTCTTTTGAGCGTCCCTGTAAAAACACTATAAGTGCTACACACTTCATTTTCCATACCGAACATGCCATAATAAACCTCAATAACATGTATCAATTGCATAACAATCCATAAATATTTACGCGAGTTAGAACAGGGACAGACAGACAAACCGAATTCATAAACACTTTTCAACTATGTTGGAAAGTTAAAAAAATAATAATAAAAGATAGAAGAATGTTATACTGCAAAAAATTTTATTTTACAGGTATCTGCGACTATTGTATTCGCCGATATCGAGATCGTATGTGTTTCATTAGTAATTTTTCTGGTCTACAGATTTTCGTGTTTCTACTATCTGCACAGCGTTGATCGTTTTCAGCTTGTTGTTCCATTATAGGTTCTTTGTGGTGTGCTCTAGTTGTGGATCATTAGGGACTACAGTCATGTCGCTATAGGTCTCAAAACCCCCCTCCCCCTCCTTCAAATCAAAAGAGTCCTTCCAGCCTGTACCGGGAGGAAAAGGTAGCTTTCCTATATCTTCGTTTTAAAATTTTAGGTAACGTTACTCGAAAACAGCAAGCTAAAATGCAAAGAAACCCTTTACAAAAGATTCGTTAATACTGAATTTGAATAAGAAATTCGCGAGAAATCGTGTTCACTAAAACTAAATAATTAATCCCTGATTTTTTTGTATTTTATAACCTGCTGTCTTGTTTCAAAATGTCAGCCAATATAGAATTTCAAACTGCTCTATCTCAACCATTTCTTAAAATAGAGGCAAAATAAAAAATGCTCTGGAATTAGTGTTTCAAGGCAGTTCACTTAAACAAAAAATTAATTTGAATTTCTATTTTTTTGTGTATTTCTTTTTTTTTAGTTTTAAATATTTTAGTGACCGCCATTTTGAAATAAGATGGCGGACCAAGCTGGCCAACGAACACGGTCGAGATATTGGTGAGCCTAATACACATGAATAGTTTCATCCAAATCGGTTTATAAATACGAGTGTTATCGTATGAAAAAGATCGTACATATATATATATATATATATTTGTTAATTTACCAAAAAAAAAAAAAAAAAAAAAAAAAAAAGAGGAATGGGGCATTTGATTTAGAAATACGATGCAATTACACATTTTACAATGGACTCTGATTCGATTTTTTATATGCATATTGGTGTAGTTATATTTATATTTATTTATCCATATTAAATGTATTCATATTCACTAATAATTTTACGATTACTTGTATTAAATTCTATCCCACGGCGCACAATATCATATTAGCTTCTAATACATAATTTATTTTCTTAAATAAGAATACAATGCATGTATTAATTTTTAATTTTAATTTTTATTTTACCCTCTCCCCTTATATTATGTGTATTTAATTTTTAAGAAAGTTTATAGACATATTAAATATAACTAATTAATTTCAAAATTTAATTATTAATATTAATTCCTTAGCATCTTTATTATATACACTTTTTTCATTTATAATAAATTAACTTAAGATGATGCAATGTTGTCACAGTAATATAAATTGTGATACGTCATCGCTAGGTACAAATATTTATGTGATACATTAATCAATAATCATCATTTTCATTTTTTTTTCTTTTATTCATTATTGTAATACAATAAATTTATTAACATAATTTTGTTTAATTATCATTTATCTGTCTTAAGACAGTATAGATGGAACCCGTCAAAATTTGACGGCAAAAAACTTGATAGTACCATAAAAATAAAATTCATAGCTGCTTTAAAATGTTTGAAACTTTTGCAGAATAATTCAAATAAATAAAAAACCCACTTTGAATTAAAGCTAGGTTGAAGAACAGCAATTGGCTAAGTTTCACTGGCACATGCACTCGCGGAATTTCTTTCATTTGACACATTTGGCGCTGTTGTGCAAGTAAATGGTAAGTGCCCCCTTGGGGAGGGGGAAATGGCAGGATGGACCAAGGAGATGCATAACATGAATAAGCAGTCAAAGACCTTTCAAACGATATGTAACATGAGGGGTGTGTGCAAAATTTAAAAAACTACCCCCTTGGGGGGGGGGGAAAGTAGGGGATGGACACGGTACATGCATAATATGATTAAGTGGTCACAGACCTTTCCAACGATATATAACATGAGGGTTGTGTGCAAAATTTAGAAAAGTACCTCTTTGGGGGGGGGGGCAAAGTGGGGAGATGGACATCAGAGATATGCATATGATTAAGCAGTCACAGACCTTTCCAACGATATATGACATGAGGGTTGTCTGCAAAATTTAGAA
Source organism: Maratus michaelseni (assembly GCA_963931845.1). Lineage (NCBI taxonomy): Eukaryota > Metazoa > Arthropoda > Arachnida > Araneae > Salticidae > Maratus > Maratus michaelseni. The sequence goes on along the minus strand of OZ007593.1, from coordinate 8,387,886 downwards.
AAGTACCCCCTTGGGGGGGGGAGGGCAAAGTGGGGAGATGGACATTGGAGATGCATAATATGATTAAGCAGTCACAGACCTTTCCAACAATATATGACATGAGGGGTGTCAACAAAATTTAGAAAATTGACCCCTTGGGGGGGGGCAATTGGGGAGATGGACATTAAAGATGCATAATATGATTAAGCGGTCACAGACCTTTTCAACAATATATGACATGAGGGGTGTCAACAAAATTTAGAAAAGTGCCCCCCTTAAAAGGGGGGAAATGGCGGGATGGACCCCGGAGATGCATAACATGAATAAGCAGTCAAAGACCTTTCCAACAATACGTAACATGAAGGGTTTGTGAAAAATTTACAAAAGTACCCCCTTGGGGGGGGCAAAGTGGGGGATGAACACCGGAGATGCATAATATCATTAAGCGGTCACAGACCTTTTTAACGATATATAACATGAGTGGTATGTGCAAAATTTAGAAAAGTGCCCCAATTGACCGGGGGGGGGGGGGGGGATGGACCACACAGATGCATAACATGAAAAGGCAGTCGCAGGCCTTTCGAACGATATATCATATGAGTGGTGTCAGCAAAGAAAAGTCTCCGCCCCGTGTGGGCAAAACATACTCCCCCCCCGCTGCCATAATTATTGATGCGGACTCATTTTTTAAATTCGTTCGCACCCCTCTTCTCCCGCAAAATGTTGTGAATTTTAAAAACTCCCCTTCCGAATTTTTTTATACCAAAAGCACTTATGTCCATCGTCTGCATGCAGAGTTTTGTGCTTACAGACGCCAGACACAACAACACACACACAGACAGACGTTTACCGACATTAATAGCAGTGTTTCCCCAGACAGTTTCAGAAGGGTGCTGCACCCTGCCTGCGCTTTGGTTTGCAAAATAGCACCCTTCTTGCCCCTCATAAAAATAATTAGCACCCTTCTTGCCCCCTCCAGCAAAATAATTAGCACCCTTCTTGCCCCCTCCAGCAAAATAATTAGCACCCTTCTTGCTCTCAGTAAAAAAAGTGCCCTTTCTCCTTTTTGCATTAAAAAATTTGGTTTCATAATAAAAACTGACTCAATGTTGTCTTAAAAAGAGTGTTTTGACTTTGAAATATCAAAAGTGGCTTTAAAAACCAAAAGAATACCTTTAAGCTTTAACAATTAAAAAAGTGCCCTTAAGATTCTGAAAAGTGCCCTCAAAAATTCAAAAAGTGCCCTAAGAATAAAAAAAGTGCCCTTTTTCTCACCAGCAGCACCTTGCCCCTTTTTAAACATGGGGGAAACTCTGTTAATAGTATAGATGATACTCAGTGCCTACACATTTCACCCTTTATAATTCAGCCAATGAGTTGACAGTCGTTCATTTCCAGAAACGAAACAATAATTCTTTAGGATGAATTTTGTTTGTTTGGCATCAAACTTTTTAGGGCACCTGCAGACTAAAAACATATAATCAATCTTCGCGGGAAAAAAATCCTAGATTTCGTCAAATGATCACGGGAAAAACACTAATTTCATCAAAGGATCATGTAAAACGTGAATTTTGTTAAAAGGCCACAGAAAAACGTGATTTACGCAAAAGATGAGCAAATTTTGTCAAAGAATCGCAAAACAGGAAATTCCACCAAAAGATAGCGCTTTCTTGCCAAATTTCGTCTAAAAATTGCGGAATAAAATGTATTTTATCAAAAAATCGCTGGAAAACGCACATTTCGTTAAAGTATCGCGAGAAAAATGCGAATTTTTTCAAAGATTGCTGAAAAAACGCGAATTTCATCGAAGGATTGCTGAAAATTCATGAATCTTATCAAAAGGCAGCAGAGAAAATGTGATTATTATCAAAGCATTGCGAAAAAAGAAAATTTCGTCTAAGGATCACAGAAAAACGCAAATTTCATAAAAGAATCCTGGAAAATAACGCAAATTTCGTGAAAAAAAAAATCGCAGAAAAAACACAAATTTCGTCATATTATCGCTGAAAAAAAAACATGAATTACGTCATAGGATAGCTGAAAAAATTGTGAATCTCGACAAAAAAAAGATACAGAAAAAAATGCGAATTTCATTAAAGAATCACGAAAAAAAATGCGAATTTTGTTAAAGGATTGCGCAAAGAATGTGAATTTTTTGAAAGGTTCGTGTGAAAAATGAAACTGTCTTTATTAAAAACAGCACACACACAAACATCTATACAAACCCCAATACACACAAACATATTATAGGCAGGGCTTGAAATTCAATTTTTCCAAGGACGGGAGTCTCCCTACTAACATTTTTAAATGGAGGGGAGTTGTAATGTTTGGGAGGGAGAAAAAAAATTTTTAAACCCCACTATTATTTTACGTGTTATTTAAAGAATTACATTAATGCAGACATGACAAAATACCATTGAAAAAATTAAGTCAACTGAGAATGATTATGTAAAATGTTTATTTTTATTATAAAAAAGGGAAGAAAGTTAAGTTTTATATATGCAGTGTATTTTTCAAGTTCCATTAAATGTGTTAGGGACCCTTAACAATTAGGTTGTTAAATAAATTTCTGACTTTAGATTTTACTTGATTGAGATTCACCGATCGATCGTGGAAAAGACGCAAAGTTCATCGATCTGTCGCGGAAAAAACGCTAAGTTTGTCGATCAGTCGGGGGAAAAAAGCAAATTTCGTCGATCGATTGCAGAATAAACACAAAGTTCGTCGATCTGTCCCCAAAAAACGCAAGGTTCGTCGATCAGTCGCTTAAAAAACGCAATGTTCGTCTATCTGTCGCAGAAAAAACGCAAAGTTCGTTGATCTGTCGAGGAAAAAACACAAAGTTCGTCGATCAGTTGCGGAAAAAAGCAAATTTCGTCGATCGATTGCGGAATAAATGCAAAGTTCGTCGATCAGTCAGGGAAAAAAGAAAAATTTCGTCGATCGATTGTGGAATAAACGCAAACTTCGTCGATATGTCCCCAAAAAACGCCAGGTTCGTCGATCAGTCGCTTAAAAAACGCAATGTTCGTCGATCTGTCGCATTCGTTTGATGTCGTTGTTGAAAATTTATGGATTTCTATTATTAAAGTAATTTTTTCATTTTACCGTATTTATTTTATTTTTGTGTTGTATGTATTTTGCTACTTTGAATTTTTTTAAACTAACCTTTTTTTTTTTGGAGAGTGAGAGAGAGAGATTTAGTAATTTGGTGACACGAAGTTCCGCAAATTCTTAAAATCCACAAATCGTTTCCAATGTAAACAATGAAATTTACAATTAAGTTGCAAGTGCAAAATTTCAGTTTTTTTAAATTTTCATGTCATTCTGTACACATTTTAATATGTCATTCTGATCATTATACATATTTAGTTACGCATTATTAATTATTCACTTGACCTTTACTTTTAATATTTTAAATATTTCAAACTTACAGCTGAATGTAATTATTAAAACATTTGAAATACTGCATTCGAAAAATGAAATTTCAGCTTAGAAACGCGACAATTACTATTAGGTTAAAAAAATTTAAAGTAGAAAAGTACTTATGATATAAAAAGAAGAAAAAAAATACACCAGAATTTATCTGTATTACGAAAGCGGGAGAAATGATTTTCTGTGCTATACGAAAAGATATCCAAATAACTCAATCATAAACATAGAAATAGGTATCGGTTTCTATGTTCATGTGCACTCAATCCAAACTTGAAACTTTTAAAAAGGTCATTGAATGAATGAAATTCATCTCCGCCTTTCACATCCAGAAAACTTGCTGTGTCGCCAATTATGTTTATATTTTATATATATATAAAAAAATAATAATTCAGGCACTTTTCCGTTATACGGACACCATTGTCGTCAAACATACATACATACATACATTTTGGCATAGTGTCCGTATAACAGAAAAGTACTAAAGTTCATGGTTTAAAATCACAATAAAATATCATGAAATTTATTGATTAGTTGTGGGAAAATATCGGGGAAATAATGTGTTTTTCGTGAATTTTTTGTTTTGTTAACAATGTGGTTAGAGAGCCAGGGAGAAATCCAGAAAACTTGCTGTGTCGCCAATTATGTTCATATTTTATATATATATATAAAAATAATAATTCAGGCACTTTTCCGTTATACGTACACCATTGTCGCCAAACATACATACATACATTTACATACATACATACATTTTGGCATAGTGTCCGTATAACAGAAAAGTACTAAAGTTCATGGTTTAAAATCGCAATAAAATATCATGAAATTTATTGATTAGTTGTGGGAAAATATCGGGGAAATAATGTGTTTTTGTGAAATTTTTTGTTTTGTGTTGTTGTGTTTAATTGTAAGCATTCATTATAATTTTCAGTGCATTATTAAATTGAAATTTTTGTTTAAAATATGTAAACAAAACAGTGACCAGAAACCTGCACAATTTCTAATATAGATAGATAGATAGATAGATGCATGCATGTAGTACTTTTAATTATTTGGTAAAAATACTGTGATCGTCACTGAGAAAACCTGAATTTAACCTAAAAGTAATTGTCGAGTGTTTAAGCTGAAATTTCATTTTACGAATACAGTATTTCAAATGTTTTAATAATTACATTCAGCTGTAAGTTTGAAATATTAAAAGTAAAGGCCAAGTAAATAATTAATAATGCATAACTAAAAGTAATTGTCGAGTGTTTAAGCTGAAATTTCATTTTACGAATACAGTATTTCAAATGTTTTGATAGTTACATTCAACTGTAAGTTTGAAATATTAAAAGTAAAGGCCAAGTAAATAATTAATAATGCATAACTAAAAGTAATTGTTGAGTGTTTAAGCTAATTTCATTTTACGAATACAGTATTTCAAATGTTTTAATAGTTACATTCAGCTGTAAGTTTGAAATATTAAAATTAAAGGCCAAGTAAATAATTAATAATGCATAAGTAAAAGTAATTGTCGAGTGTTTAAGCTGAAATTTCATTTTACGAATACAGTATTTCAAATGTTTTAATAGTTACATTCAGCTGTAAGTTTGAAATATTAAAAGTAAAGGCCAAGTAAATAATTAATAATGCGTAACTAAATATGTATAATGATGAGATTTTTTTTTCTTGAATTATTCAGTGAAACTCGCCTTATAAATGTACGCAAATAATTCACATCAAAATCTTAAAATAACAAAGTTTTCTTTCGTGTTTAGCTATGCTTAATAACCAAAAAAGCTTGATTAATACAAAAATTTTTTGGTAAAAATACTGTGATCGTCGCTGAGAAAACCTGAATTTAATCATATCACACAGAATTACATATTAAAAGTTTAAAAAACTGAAATTTTACACTTGTTTACATCGGAAACGATTCCCGGAATTTCGTGCCACGAAATCTCTCTCTCTCTCTCAAAAAAAGGGGTTAGTTATAAAAAATTCAAAGTAATAAAATACATACGACTTAAAAAGAAAATAAATACGGTAAAATGAAAAAATACCTTATAAAAGAAATCCATAAAGTTTCAACAACTGAACAACCAAATGGAGTCGTAGTAATCCACACACGCTTCTAGAGAGAGGAAAAAGCCTTCACCTCATTGGCTGAAATATCGTGTCTGAAGATAGTAAAAGCCTCTAGCTGATTAGCTGAATGCTCGCGCATGCCTATAAAAGGCATTTTTGCACGAAAAACTAAAAAGCAGGTTAGCTTTAAGTATATGGATTTGTTTTAAATGTTAATCCAATAATGTAATAAATTGTTATATAATTGTATATATTTACCAATAGATGGCAGCAAATTGATTTATTCTTTTGAATTTATGGTGGAGTTCAATTTTAAATTTTCTACAGAGGGTGCTGGTTTTATATATTGGGGTTTGTGCTTGGCTATGCATTACATGTTGTTCCTTGATCCATGTTCCATCATTTTTTAAATTACTTTTTTTGTGGCAACATAGGCTTAAAACTCCAATGCTTGTATTGTAAGTTGACTCAAGTTTGAATTTTGCTTTCAATGTGGTAATTTCATGTTTTTATTTTTTTCCCTTCTATCCTTTTTAATCTTGTTTAATTTTGAACTTAATTGTTGTTTCAATGTGTATTTCTCTACATTCTGGGTATGGTTGCCCCAAATTCATATTCTTTAGCTATTTTATGGCTAATAGGGAGATGAAATCACACATATTATTTGTGGAAATTTAGGCATTTGGGACCTGAAGATTCTGTCTAAATTTCCCAAATTTCCTTTATTCAATTTCTGTTTTTTTTTCCTTTTTTTTTTAATACTGTGTTTTTGGTATCTATGTTCAGTTTGTTGAGGGGATCTGTTTTGTTGTCAATTAGTTATTTTACTTTTTTTCATAATTTCACAGTTTTTGTAGGTGGTTGTAATGTTCATTTAATGGTTATATATATATATAAATATATATATATATATATATATATAAATCAACAGTTGAAGGGAGGGTGGTTTAGGAGTCTGGGGGTCATGATCGGTGAAAATATACCGAAATTGTCAGGAATTGCTTTCCTCCGAACGGCTGCAAAAAGTAGCTTTTTATTTTTACCTGAAATCGAGTTCGTAACCATTTTTTCGTAAGATTGGAAATGGTTTCATAAACTATGCGAAAAGCTTACTTTTTTTTATATTTGCTCCCTCAACAAATGCCATATTCTCAGACTCATATTTTAAAAGTTATACTGCGTTGACTTTTTAACGTTTCTGTGTATCCATTCCTCACCCTTTCCACACAGTGAAACAAATGTGCTATTTATCATCCCTTTAATAACCCCTACGCTTAAATTTAAACCATTTATATCAAAATTGCATTATGTATTTTATAAAATGTCAACTGTAACGTGACTCTGGTTCCCATATGATACTGAACTAGTTAACTTAATTAAATAGCATTATGTTGATGTCTGGAACAGCAGACAACTCATAATTAAATATTGATAATAAAAGCCCAACTATTCATCGCAGTTTATTAAGTAATTTTAATTTATCGCGTCTGGCGACTCCAGAGAGGTTTTGAAACTGAGGCAAACGAAGGAAGACTTTATTCATTATTTAGGCGGAGGCAATCTCATTGTATGAGAGATAGATTCATTTTGAAACAGGCCGTTTGAATTTATTAAAATAAATAACACATTACTCTCTCTCTCTCTCTCTCTCTCTATATATATATATATATATATATATATATATATATATATATATATATATATAATTTAACAAATTACAATAACCATTGAGAAAAAGTTCCGAAAACTTAAAAAAAAAAAAAAACATATTTTCGTTTTATAGCGGCTCCTACACTTATGATGATGCCAAGGTTGCAGTTAGGATTTCGCCAAGATCATCGCAAAGCTTATAGATGCATCCTATATACGCATCTATATATTCCAAACACTCCTATAGGTGCCCTATACGTCATTATATACATATTATTTACGCCTTATAAGTCTTATATACATGTCATATATATACATCCTATAGGCATCCTATAGGACTATAACTTGGACATCACATACGTCAAGAAATGTTATATCAATATCATATACAGTGAAACTTCCCTTTAACGAAGTCCCCATTTAACGAAGTTTTCTACTTAACGAATTTTTCTGCAGAACTTTGACTTTGAACAGCATCAGCATGTAAATTAATCTCCATATTACGAAAAATATATTCTATATAACGAAGTTTATTTCACTTTTGTACGTGTACAGAATTCAAGCGAAGAGGTTGATGTTGCGATGGATATGCGAATTTATTTCAGCACATTGTATGAAAATGAACACATTTAAATAATTTCCATTCTGTTTGGTGCTAAATAAAACAATTATTTTTCACACTAAGAAAAACACTTGTTATCATTGATCTCCCACACCGAGACTCCAGCGCTGACTGTTGGGGGAAGTCAAAATTCCTTCTTTACATTCAATGAAAGAGAAGATGCAGTGACGCAATGGTAGCAAAACGAGGCCTCGGTAGCAAAAGCAGTGACGTCAGATGCATTGAACAAAAAAAATCAATTAGAGTCAGACAGTTACCATTCTGATCTTCCATTGTTGATAGACAATTGCTTTGTACATCTACAAGAATGTGCTTCAAAATGCAATTCGAAGAACATCAAAGTTATTTTTGTTCCTTCCAATACAACTTCTAAACTTCAGCCATTAGTCTAAGGAATAATAAGAAATCTTGAAGTACATTATTAAAAAAGACAATGTAGTGAAAACATTAGTTTGAGAACCTGTGTATCACAGCTGATGAAAGCTTGAGGCAAAGTTTGGAAATGTGATGTGATCTCATTGACCGTACACAACTGATTTGTAAAAGATGGCTTCATAATTAAAACTGAATCAAATGCTGCAGAATACAATACCTGTTTGTCATATCTGAAGAAACAATTTCACGAATTTAAGTCAATTTCTATTTAACGAATTTTCTTCATAACGAAGTTTTTAAGTGTAACGATGAGACTTCGTTAAATGGAAGTTTCACTGTATTATTATAATGTCATATCATTTGGCAATACATCTGGGTCGCTTGGCGATTCATCCTTGGGGGCTGCTCTAACACGAAAGTACCAAATTTACAATATATTAATGAAAACAGAAACGAAAATATTTCATCCTTGGAGGCCGCTATAACTCGAAAGTACCAAATTCACAATATATTAATGAAAACAGAAACAAAAATATTTCATCCTTGGGGGCCGCTATAACGCGAAAGTACCGAATTCATACTATATTAATGAAAACAGAAACAAAAATATTTCATCCTTGGGGGCCGCTATAACGCGAAAGTACCAAATTTCTACTTTATTTTTCCTATCTGATATTTTGCATTTATCCTTTTCGTAACTTTAAAATTTTTATAACGATTTTATGCATTCCTATTGCCTATTCAAAGAAAAATTCTTCTAAAGTTACAGAATTTCGTTAAAAACGGTTGAAATAGCAAAATGCAAACATCATTGGGTCTATTCTCGACCGAAAGCAACAACCATTTTCAAAATGGTTAAAAAAAAAAAAGAAATCCGCTTTTCATATATCTTTAAAAAATGTAATCAAAGATTTTTACTTTATTCTATCTATAATAGAAGAAAGTTTTGTTATCGAAATTTTTTTCGACTTCCGGTTTTCGACAGATTTACATGTTTCAGGGGTCAGAGATTCCGAAAAACATGTTTTTACAAAATGTCTGTCTGTCCGTGTGGATGTCTTCTTTATATCCTCGAAAAGTGTATGAAGTTATTGCTTAGAATTGAGCCAAATTTCATTTACGAGTTTCTGGCTAATAACCAGCAGGTCCTACTTGATTTTGGGGATATGGCGACGAAAGGGGGCGCTGTGATAGCGAATTTTGTTCCATTTTCATTATTGTATCATCGAAAAGTGTATGAAACTATGCAGATAATTGAACCAATTTTTTTTTTATTTCGCTGCGACTTTATAAACGTAAATGCGCCCACAGAACAGTTTTAAAATTTGCAGTTGCAAAAATTGTTTTAAAATTGTAATTTCTGTGATACAGTTGATATAAAAGCTTGGAGCTTGACATGGTTGTTACTTGTAAGATGTAAAGGACAGTTTCTAAGAAATTCGTAGTTTCAAATGAAAAATGAAACGAACGGATAACCTTCAAAATACTTTCTAAATTATCATTTATTTTGAATTAATTTTAGTTCTCCTCATTCATTTACGTCTCGTATTCGCCTAATACAGTATGAGAATAAAATTTACCCAAAATGTGGCTCAATTAGTCATTTTTTGAATTATCCGTAGCAGTATGATTTCCTCTAATTGCCGAAACGTCAGTGAAGGTTCTCTGTGGAGACGCGGGAAGTTTTTGGTTTCCGCCTAATATGTCTGTCTGTTCCGCGATAACTGCCGTAAAAATCGTCCGATTAAGTTGATTTGGGTGGTTTATGTGGGTGAGGTACCCGGAATGAGCTGTGTAGCTTTTTGTTACATTGGGTCCATTCGTTCCAAAAATAGAGAACATTTCTTTTTAGGTCATCATGCTTTCCTACGGGAATGCAGACGATTTTCAAATTTCATTTTTAACTGAAATGAAAATCGCCTATTTGAATGATGGATTTCAACGTAAAATTACGAATGCTAAATTTTCGATAGGGAGATCTTAAATATAGGCAATATCTATGAAAACGTGCCGATACATCGATTAAAATTTAGAAATGAATTGTTTAAATTATTCGAAATTTTTTGCATCTGTTCGGGAAATAAAAAACATTTCCTTTTCCTATTTTTTACAAATTTTAAAATGCATTTCTTTTTATTTCCTCTTTATTTTGTGAGTTGCTTAGAAACCCTATTTCCAAAGAATATCAAAGTAAGAAATGCTTTTTTTTTATCTAAAAAATTACAAGAATAAAAAGTTTATAAGAATTTCGGACTATCATTGCATAAATCGTGTTTCATTGAACGCTTTTAATTTCTGAAACCTCCGAAGTATTTTATATGCCTATAAATATGTATGTAACATTGGAAAAAATTAAATTGCATGGGTAACATGTTAAATAATATGAAAAGTGAGATTAAAAAAACAATGACTTTCAGGGCTGACGTTGAGGCTCCTGATCTGCAGATTTACTAGTATAAATAGACACATGAATTCTACTTGGCTTATTTAATCAATTACGAGAGCAAATCCGCGGGTTTTGCTAGTAATGTATATTTTCGAAAAAAAAATATGAATAATAACATATAAATGTTTTAAGGAAAATCGATTTCTAAAACAAGCAAATATGCGAATCCCAAATGAGTTATGCTTAAAAGAATTCTCGAAATGCTTTAAACATTCCCTGTTTAGAAGAATTCATATGCATTACCGTCTATCAACAATAACAGCTGAAGATGAATTTTCAAACTTGGTACGTGTTTTCTAAATTGTTTATTACTTACCCATCATACATATAGTATAGGGTAAGTCTTGTAATCGTTTTAAAAATGGAAAAAAAATTGACGGATTGACACGTTTCAGACACTGGAGATTCCGAAAAACATATTTTTAGACAAAAAAAAAAAAAAATTGACATCCGTCTGTGTGTCGCTGTGTCTGTCTGTATGTCTGTAAACGCTTTATCTCCCGAACACATTGAGATAGAGACTTGAAATTGGATATGTACTTAGTATGTCATAATGGGAAGAAGCTTATTAAATTTCAGTCACCTCGATGATCCGGAACTATTTTATTCCGACTCTCGAAAGAGTCGTTCTGATAAAAGGTATATAAAAATTTTCGAAATTGTTTATTATAATTATTGAATATAAAATACCATAAAAAAACATAAATTTTGCATAAAGAATGAAGTCGGTCGGATAATCAGTTGTCGAGATATTTGTGATCCTATTTTCCACTCTTCGATTTTTCATGACCCTGTATTTGATCCAAATTTCAATTCAAAGATCTATTTTAATTGGAAACGAGACGCTTCATCCGACGCAATAAACCGTTAGTTAATAGGATTATTATTTTGGAGTTATAAGGATGTTTCTTTTATGCCATTCCGTAATAGAGCATTTAAAGTTTATGATGTCATCCAGCCACGATTTTATTCGAATTTCAATGCATTTTATAAGTAGTTTACACGTGTTTTATTTTCATATTTTATATTAGGCATATCCATGATGGGTAAGTATGACGGTGGCCCCCAACGACTAGTTTAGATATTTTGGTGTAAAATTATTCTGATAGTGTTGAAAAGTGTATCAAAATCTATGCGTGATGCATAATTTTTATTTCGTGTTATTTGCTTGCGCCTATTTGAATCTGTGATTATTCTTTATAAAGGGGTTGCGATTAATAATTTTAATTGAACCGAGAGAACAGCGTCACGAAATAACACAGATTATACTTTTTAAAAATAACTAATATGGTTAATTAACGATAGTTATTTAAAATTTAATTAAAAGTATACGGACGGGAACGTTTTTACGCTTTCCAACATAGTTGAAAACTGTTTATGAATTCGGTTTGTCTGTCTGTCTGTTTGTCCGTGCTCTAACTCGCGTAAATATATTAGGATTGTCATGCAATTGATATATGCCATTAATGTTTACTATGGCATGTTCGGTACTGAAAATGAAGTGTGTAATGTATCACTTATAGTTTTTTTTTACAGGGGCACTCAAAATAATTCCGTTACATGATGGTCTATGGCAGCCATACTCAACTTACGGCCCGGAGACCTTTTATGTGCGGCCCGAGATACATAATCAATAACCTCTATTTATTACATTAATTGAGATGTGCATAAAAGTTGTTAAGACCTTCACTGTTCTTTTATATATTTTCCTGAGAAAACAAAATCTGTCCTGTTATTTAAAATTATCTTAAATACCATTTCCTTAGTCAAAAGTTCTTTTTACATGTAGTTCTATTTGTGCTATAGTGGTGTATACATTTCTTAATCTTCAACACTAAACCAATATTATTCCAAATTTATTACATTTGCACTATACATTTATTCTGCACTTTAAAAAAAAAGTTTTTGTATATTGAGAAAACGATTGATTTATTAAAACAAATCACCTGATTTTTTTTCTTTAGAACTTGGAAATTGTTATATTTACTACATTGTTATATTATTTACGTTGTTACTACTACATTGTTATATTATTTACGTTTAACTAAATAATGCTTATTAGGGTTGAACGTTTACCGTGGGAAAAATTAACAGCGAAATGTTTTATACCAATGTTTGTAAATCATTTTCAGTTGAAATCTATACCACAAAGTTTATTGTTTGGAAATAGTGGTGTTAAAAGTTTTGGTCATATTTCTTTTTCGACAAACGTTCCATCCTACTGATTATATTAACTTTATTATATAGGTTTGTTATATACTACTTTTTTTTTAATTTACATTAGAATATAATGTGTTGCGGCCCGCCGAACGTTCCAAAGATATGTTTGCGGCCCGATAGAAAAAAAAGTTGAGTATGGCTGGTCTATGGGGAAAAATCATTTGCGGTTTATTTTAACGATATTACACAATTTCAAACATATTGAAATGGATATATATCACTGGGGTGCACTAGAAGAGGCTTTCTATAGAATAGGGTGTGCATAGCACTTATAGTTCCTTTACAGGGACACTCAAAAGAATTACAGTTACATTTCGGTCTATCGAGAACAATCTTTTGTGGCTTATTTTTTAAATGTTTCACTGTTTCAAATATATCGAAAGTTATATATGTATACCACTAAGGTGCATTAGAAGCGGCTTACTATATAATAGTGTGTGTATAGCATTCGTTGTTCATTTACAGGGACACACAACAGAATTCTCTACTGTCTGTTAACAATAATTGCTGGAAGTGCGTTTTCAGTTCCTGAATGAGTATTTAAATTTATCTCACTTTTTTGTCTATTACATGGTGTGTATAAATAATTTATAAAATATACAGGAGAGCACGAAATTTCTCGAGTACATTTCCGTTCATTGACGGAAATTCTAAAGGGGTATTTTAAACTATGCTACGCGTTTCGTAACTGAACTAAAATTTAGCATTCAAGGTATAGTACATATAAAAATCTATAAATCATGCACAGGGCTGCAAAAAAAATAGAACAACAATCGATTTAATGATACGCAGAACTATCCTCGCCAAAAAGGTCCAACTGTCTGTGAAAATACAACAATGAAATATTTTAAACACTGAAAAGTAGAAAATATAAATAAAAAATAAAAAATGTAATATATGTAAATATATCTTACGGTCAATTTGATTAATCCGATCTAGAGATGTAAAATTTCCAGAAATTTTGAAGTGGTGGAAAAAAACCAGTTTTTTTTTCTGGAAAAATTGATTTCTTACAAATGTTTCTGAAAAATAAGTGACATTTTCTTAAAAGATATAAAATAATAAACATTTTTTAAATTTCTGCATACTAAAAAAAATATTGTTTTTCACTTTACATGAAGATATTACAAAAAAGAAAAAAATAAGTCAGCTTTTGAAAGTTAGTCTTTCAGTCTCAGAATTTTCCCAGTAACTTTTCTTGCTTAATTGTTTGTAATGTATCATGTCTCTGTTGAAATGATTTTTCATTTGCATTTGTTTAATTACCAGTAGCAATAATTAAAATAATAATAATAATAATAAATCTGAAAGCAAATTTAAATCCCCTCTAACATTACATCCCTTTATAGTATTGCTTTGTATATAAATGACACCATTTTTAAAGAAACAAATTATTGTAGTTGTGAAATTATAAATATTATCATTTTTATATCTTCTATTGCTTAAAAATGTATAATAATTTACAATATTAGAATTTTATTTTCATACAATTAGAATTTTAATTTTTTGTATAGCTTTTCAGTCTATAAACTTAAACCAACTCTATGTTTTGTTTTTAGTTTAAGTTTTAGATTCTTAATGTGAAAGTAATATACAGGGTGTTTCACAAAGAGCCCCTAACTTTAAAAATCAATAACCAGGAAACGGTGATAGCTAGAAACATGAAACCAGTGGTATGTTTATTAAAAAAATCGTAAGAATCTTATACATAAATCTCAAAATTTAGTTAAAAATAGCACCGATAGATGGCGCTGAGAGCGTTAAGAATCCTTCTAAAGAGCGTTCAGAAGCATAGAAAGACTAGCCGTCGAAGATTTCAACATTGAAATCTGACCGCAATTAGCGTATAGTGAAAATACGTTGCCTGTCTGTTGAAATTTTTGAAAAAGCTCACGAATTTTTTTCCTATCTGGGCCTTTTGCGACTTGAAATCGTGTTTGAAAACTTCTCCTTGTGGCAGTAGGACTCTGATTTAATCGGTGATACTCCAACACAATAAACACACGCTCCTCCACGGTATACATCACTTTCGGAATTATTTTCTCTATACACTAATAGCGGTCAGATTTCAATGGCGAAATCTTCAACGGCTAGTCTTTTTATGCTTCTGAACTCCCTTTAGAAGGATTCTTAACGCTCTCAGCGCCATCTATCGGTGCTAATTTTAACTAAATTTTGAGATTTATGTATAACATTCTTACGATTTTTTTAATAAATATACCACTGGTTTCATGTTTCTAGCTATCACCGTTTCCGGGTTATTGATTTTTAAAGTTAGGTGTCCTTTGTGAAACACCCTGTATATATATATGTATGCATACTTCTTTAATGAAATTTATAAAACAGGTGGATTTCTTAGTACTTCGAAATATTTAGTTGAAAACAATTTTTATCAGAAAATTTACATTTTCTTTGCAAAGTTTACTTGTATGCATTTATATATATTATAAAATATATACAGTTAGACAAGTCTTAAAACCTATATTTGAGGAAAAGGAAGAGAAGAGAAAAAAAGCTTGAAAAGACTAAATAATTTCAATTGCATGTTATTAAAAAATAACTTGTTTCTAATAATAGTTAAATATTTCTGGCAATTATTATCTGATTACATGAAAAATCGCAACTATGCCAATAAAAATAAATGCATGTTTCAAATTTTATATTGAATTTCGGTATATTATTGAAATAATTTTGCAGATGAATTTTCATTTTTAACAAGAGAAGTTGCATGGGTCTGTTTAAATTTTTTTTTTCACGTGATCCTTTTTTTGTGAATATTTTGTATAAAAAAATATTGCCTTATTAAAAAAATCATATAAAATTGTCATAAAAAATATAATCAAAATTTTGTGAATAAGAAATTATCGTTGTATTTAGGTTCTTATTTAGATATCTTTAATCAGGTCCTTCATAAACACGGTAATGGCCAAAATTGTGGAAACTTTTTGGAAAAAATGCTTTTTTTTTTAAAGTTCGATGGCTCATAACACCTAATATTTCCTAATAAAACCATAAAAGGTATATACCACTTAAAAGATAATTTACTCAAAATTATCATCCAATACAGTTTTATCAATTATAATTATTTTATGAAACGTTATAGCCAAATAATCAGAAAAAGATAGTAAAACCTGGTTATGTTGATGATTATTTTTCTTTTTCTTGAATGTAGCCAATGCATATGAATGTTTGGAGTGTCCAGGCAGATTCCATTTTATTTGGTAATGTGTCAATCAAAGCTAAGGGTAGTATTTGAAAAAAAAAGTGTGCCATATTTCGGTACTTATAGGAGGACTTTTATCACTATTTTTTATGATTGCTATCAAGTTGCTAAAGTTCTTTGCCACCTTTCAACTTTTGAGCTAGTAAAGCATAATAAAATTAACAAAACATCATAAAGAGTTGATTAGTTACCCAGAAATCAATGTGTAACAATATTTTTAAGTGTAGAAAGCTATGTTTATGAAGAAATTTGAAGTAAAATTAAAAGTAAATAAACAAAGGGATGTTTAAGTCAAGTAAAACAAGACTGGAAGAGGCAGGAAAAGGTGCAGGAGAGCAATTAGCAGTAGAAGAGTAATGTCCCTGTGTATAGGTCACAGAAAACAATCATCTCGGTATGTGCAACGTGAAATGATGCACTGTACTGGGGAGATGAAACAAAGTACAGTTCTGTCATAGTGCAATATTTTGGTGTAAATTCTAGAATTCCATATAAAAACATTTTAACAATCCAAATAACATGGCCCTACTATTTCTCTGTCTAGTAAACATGCCTTTTAGCTCAGTTTAATATTTTCAACCTTTATTTGATTAATAATTTTTTTTTCATGAAATTCTGACATTTAGAGTTAGACCAAAACACTACATTCTCTACAGAACTGTACTTTGATTCAACTCCACATTTCAGTGCACCATTTCATGGTGCACTCACCGAGATGATGTTTTCTGTGACCTATATACAGGGACCTTACTCTTCTACTGCCAACTGCTCTCCTGCACCTTTTCCTGCCTCTACCAGTCTTGTTTTGCTTGACTTAAACATCCCTTTGTTTATTTATTTTTAATTTTACTTCAAATTTCTTCATAACCATAGCTTCCTACACTTAAAAATATTGTTACACATTGATTTTTGGGTAACTAATCAACTCTTTATAATGTTTTGTTAATTTTATTATGCTTTACTAGCTCAAAAATTGAAAGATGGCAAAGAACTTTAGCAACTTGATAGCAATCATAAAAAATAGTGGTAAAAGTCCTCCTATAAGTACCAAAATATGGCATATATATTTTTTTGAAATCCTACCCTAGCTTTGATTGACACATTACTAAATAAAATAGAATCTGACACTCCAAACATTCATATGCATTGGCTACATTTAAGAAAATGAAAAATCATTATCATCAACCTAACCAGATTTTACTGCCTTTTTCTGATTATTTGGCTATAACGTTTGATAAATAAATTAGAAGTGAACAAACTGTATTGCATGCTATTTTCGATTAAATTATCTTTCCAGTGGTACATAGCTTTTATGGTATAACTAAGAAATATTGGGTGTTAGAGCCATCAAACTTTAAAAAAAAAACATTTTTCACAAAAGGTTTCCACAATTTTGGCCACTACTGTACATACAGCTAGATAAGAGATTCATTGGCCATTTCAGCTGCTATGTGACATGTTTTGTTATTCTAAATAGATGCATTTATAGTCCGTTTACAAGGACAATCAAAAGAGTTCCGTTACATTGTGGTTTATGGGATGTAATTGAATGATGTTACACTATTTCAAAAATATTAAAATTGATATACATCACTGAGGTGCACTAGAAAATTCTTACTGTTAGAATAGGGTGTGTCTAGCATTTATTGTTCATTTACGAGGACACACAAACGTATTTAACTGCACTACTGTCTATGAGGGATAATTTCAGGAAGTGCGTTTCCCTCTGCCTTATGCGTTTTTACACTCTAAATAAAAAAGAATGACTATTCACTCCTGAGGAGTGGATATTCACTCTATCACAGAGTCAAAATTTGCCCAACCTCTTTAGAGTGACTATTCACTCTAGGCAAAAGTGAAATTGTTCACTCTCTGAAAGAGTGAATACTCACTCCCGAGAAGTGAATATTCACTCTAAATAGGGGTGGATACTCACTCTTTCAAAGGAGTGACTATCCACTCTTGCAAAAAGAGTGGGTTTTTTCACTTTGATAGGAGTGAATAGTCACTCTTTCACAGGAGTGGCTATCCACTCTTTCATAGGAGTGACTATTCACTCTTGCAAAAGGAGTGGATTTCTCACTCCTGACAGGAGTGAATAGCCACTCTTTCATAGGAGTGAATGTTAACTTTTTACGGAGTGAATTATTTTTTTTTTGTTTCTTTTATGGGCATTTTAAAAGAATCATATATTTTAGAGCATGCAATGAAAATAGACACAAGCGTGGTAAAGATTGGAATAAAATACTTTATTGGCAATATTTATTTAATTCATAGTTTGTAACAGTAATTGAACTCTTAAGGAAAAATTCAATTAGAGTTACATAATGAATTAAATTAGATTACTGACAGAAATAAACTAAAATATTTTATTCCAAGCTTATCATTATTGTGTTTGCTTTCATTACATGCCTTATAAATATATGATAGTTTTAAAATGCCCATAAAGGCAAGTACACTGTTAAAAATAAAGTTCGACGTTTCACCAAAAAACTGGTGAAAAGTAGCTGAAATTTAGCTGCAACTAAGATACTGGTGATAAGTTTCACCATTTTTATGGTGCTTTTGAAAGTACCACTATATTGGTGAAATGTTGAACTAATTATATGGTGAAAGGTTGAACCACGATTCAGGTTTTTTTTCTAAACCAATTTTATGGTTAAAGGTTGAACCACAATTCAGGGTTTTTTCTAATCTAATTTAATGGTGAAAGGTTGAACCACAACTCAGGATTTTTTCAAATCCAACTTAATGGTGAAAGGTTGAACCGTAATTCAGGGTTTTTTCTAATCCAATTTTATGGCAAGAAGTTGATCCATGATTCAGGATTTCTTTCTAATCCATTTTATGCTGAATTGTTGAACCATCATCCAGGTTTTTCTCAAAACTTATTTTATGGGGAAAGGTTATACCAGATTGAACCAGAATTTTGGTGTTTAATTTATCATTTTATGATGCAGTTAATGAACCAAGATTCAGATTCTGCGATTCTAAGAATTGCTCTAGAGAAGTTTACTAATTTTCTTATTAACATTAAATTGAAAATTATTATTAAAGTTTTAGTTTTTAATTATTGTCTTTGAAATATATTTAAAAAAACAAAACAAATCTGCTGGTTCAAATTTAATTACACAAAATAATTGCATTTTTTTTTCACCAATGTATTGTATTACCATTCTGCACTTAAAAAGCGTGGAGAAATGTTTTATAATTTACAAGTATAATTAGTTACTTATAATTACTTTAGTATTTGTTTATTCACAAACATTCATAATAAAATATAATTTTGTAAAATAATTATCTTAGATTTAAATACATACCCTTTTTTTATTATCTTTTAATTTAAAATCCAGGAAATAAAATATAGTTTTACTCAACATTAGTTACATCGAATTTTTTTAAACAATGTAAATTTTTGCACAGAAATATATAAGTAAAAGCACCAGTTTTGAGAAAAGTTTTTTCCATATTGCACTTGTAACATCTTTTATAATCTGTAAATAGACTTGAAATATTTTTCTAAAATTGTTTTGAATTTCTTCTATTTCTATAGATGCTGAAAATTTGATATGATAGTTGTAGAATTTTTACTTTCTTTTCATGAGATTAAAAAAAAAAAAGTATAATATTTTAATAATAGAGCCATACCGAGTACTCGGCCAATACTGAGTAGTTGTCAGAATTTCAGTTTTTAAGCATATTTGTAGACAAATGAATTTATAACTGATCTGTAAAAAGTTATTTGAATATAAATGTATAATATATGCATACCTGCCAACATGTCTATTCAGAAAACCTTACAATTTTTCTGACGTACATCATTGTGCATCTTTAACCCCTTGAAGGGCACCGGTATATTATATATACCACTTAATTTTAATTCCAAAATGTCAGAATGACACCAGAATTTTATAATCAAATTTTGAATTTATAAGTTACATGAGGAAAAGCTTTTACTTATTTTTTAATAAATTCGTTCGTCAATCCTGGTGTCAATCAATCATTTCAATATTATAACTACAAGAGTACTTTGCCCCTGAAGGGGTTAAACATATATACAGGGTGGCCATAATTAATGCCACTATATGCAAAACAAGAAACAATCATAAATCCTTTTCTAAAACTTTTTTTTTTAGATTACATTGAACCATGTTTTAAGATTTTTTTTTCTCCTCTTTGATGATAATACTAAATGGATTTTTTTTTATTACAAACATTTAAATAGACCTTAGTTTCATCTATTATAACAAGGTTTTTAGGTGCGTTCATAATTATATAAATCCGTATAGCACCTAGAGTCGTCGTTTGGTCCGCCCGCCTGTCTGTCTGTCCATATATAACAGAGCAAAAACTTCCCAACCGAATGGTTTGAAATTTAATATATATTATCGTTGTAGAATTTTGTCGAGTCCTTTCAAATTTTATGAAAATCGAATCAAAACTTATTAAGATATTAATAAAAGTTTTCTTCATTCTATTAAATCCTATCGAACGTAATCTATATAATAAAAGCGCAAGTAATGGGACTGAGGAAAACCAATACGGGCAAACCACTTCTTTTTTCATATGCCAGGCGGCCATTTTTATAAAAATTATTTTCTCGAATAAAATTGCGTAAAAGTTACATTTTTAGAAAGATCGTTCAAAATAATGGTTTGTTTGAGAGAGGAGTTTCATTCAAAAATGTATAGATTTTTAGATAACTTCAGTGTAAATTACGTTAATAGTCGAATATCTCAATCCATTAGTGTCAATAAACACAGGAAATTCGTTCATGATGAGTTACAAAAATATTAAACCATGGACGTAATCATTCGCAAAGCAAGATCTCCAGGGTGAATTTTACAGTGCTGTCTGGTGTAGGAAAAAAAAACGCTTGTGTAAATGTGGCATACGTAATAATAATTTAAAAAAAAGGCATGCTCATTTCGCTCCTAGCAGACGATATACAGTGTCTCACATAAGTGATGGGACACTTGTGCTTTACAAAAGGAAACTAATCAAATAAATTAAAAAAACATGTACACATTTTTTTTGTGGGTGTGTTTCATACTTAAATTTAGTAAAGATTATTACATAACATACATTTTGTCAAAATATTAAAATATTAATTTAATAAAAATACAAATGTTTAGAACGGAGCAAAAAATAGCTCACATAAGTGATGGGACACCATTATATATGCAACAAAAATCGTCTGAAATAAGCAATAAAAATATTTTTTGGGGTTTTATTTTTACTTAAAAGCAATTGGCAATAATTTATAAAATCGTCTGCAGTATTTCTCTCCAGTTTGTTTTGGAATTTTTGTGTTTTTTAGCTCTGTGTAGTCATGAATGCTAAACGAAAGGAAACTTCGCCTGAAATTCGAAAATTAGTTATTAATTTGCATATTGAACGTGGAAAATCTATTAGAAAAACTGCTGAAACAGTTAACTTGAGTCGTTCAACAGTTTTCAATATCATTAAACGATATAAAAAGAATCATATGATTCAGGATAAAAGAAGACCTGGCTGACCATCAAAGCTATCCAATGGAATAAAGCGAATTATCGTTCGAAATATTAAAAAAAATCCAAGAATTAGTGCTTCAAAAGTTGCTGCTGATTTACAAGCATTATATGGAATAATTGTTAATCCTGAAACTATTAGAAGGGTAATTCGATCTGCTGGATATCACGGTAGAGTAGCCAGGAAAAAATTCTTCGTAAGTGAAAAGAATAGAAAACTCAGACTAGCTTTCGCAAAATCCAACATAAATAAGAATTCTGATTACTGGAATAAAGTTATATTTGCTGATGAGAGTAAATTTAATATATTTGGTTCTGACGGTAGAATCTTGGTGTGGAGAAAACCCAGGGAAGAACTTCACAAACAGAACTTGGTACCAACAGTAAAACATGGTGGAGGAGGAGTTATGGTATGGGGGTGTATGTCGTCCGCTGGAGTTGGTAATCTTGTTTTTATTGACAGTATAATGGATCAGTACAAGTATATTGATATTTTAAAGCAAAATTTGAAATCTTCAGCACGAAAATTGAACCTTCATAACGATTTTAAATTCTACCAGGACAATGACCCCAAGCACACTGCTCTGAACGTTAGACTCTGGCTGCTATATAACTGTCCTGAAATAATAAAAACACCACCACAATCTCCAGACTTAAATCCCATAGAGAATATTTGGCAAGAATTGGAATCAAGAATTCGCAAACACACCATTTCTTCAAAACAACAACTAAAATCGGTGCTTCAAGAAGAATGGGGTAAAATCACTCCAGAAATCACAAAAAAATTAGTCGAATCCATCCCAAAAAGATTAAATCATGTTTTAAAAGTAAAAGGAAATCCAACAAAATATTAAAACCTTTTAAAAAGTAAAATTTTTGGATAAATATTTGATGGAAAAGTAAGTGTCCCATCACTTATGTGAGCCATTTTTTGCTCCGTTCTGAACAATTGTATTTTTACTAAATTAATATTTTAATATTTTGACAAAATGTATGTTATGTAATAATTGTTACTAACTTTAAATATGAAACACACCCAAAAAATTTTTGCACATGTTTGTTTATTTATTTTATTGCAGTTTCTTTTTATAAAGCACAAGTGTCCCATCACTTTTGTGAGACACTGTAATTCATTTCACTGAAATAAGAAAAATGGTTTTATTTACATTGTGAAACTAGTTATAAAACGAACGCACCTCCTATGTCACGTTTAATGTACAGTTTCCAACTTGTTAATTCATTGATTGTTTGCTCTTTCCTTCCGTTTGCATATGCATTTTTAAACTTATCTAATGTTGAGTATATTAGGTGTTGCGTATAAATTATATAGTTTTACAGATCTACACGAAATACTATACTACACAGGGCTACGCGAAAGAATTCGCACATATTACCGGATACGGACAATAGCAATTGCTGAAAAAATATTTTTAATGAACTGTGGTGTGTTTTTTAAGTTGCTTAATTGGATATCTCATTTTATCATACGAAAAAAAAAATTCTTAATAATATTCTGTTTGAATCGGAAAGAGTTTCCTGTTCTATGCCTGATGCATGATTTTTCGTTCTTATTGCTTCTATACTTATATATTTCAGTACAGTTTTAATATTTCCAAGTAAACTTATTCATATTTCCGTCTCGTTTATAAATTTCGTCTTTAGTAAAAAGACATTACGTATTTTAGAAGACTCTTTTTTTTCTCTCTCTGAAGAACCATCTTTCGTTTCGAATTTCATTAAAAGTCAGTTAACTGAAACGTTACTTTAAAGTCTTTACTTTCGCTAAAAGACAAAAGAGTCTTCAAGCAGATGGTAAAATATTTAATGACGCAGAAAACGGAAATCGGAACGAATTCGGAATTGTTCAGGTAGAAATTTCTCGTTTCTATAGAAACAGCAGACGAATTTTAGAAATCGTCTGACACAAAGGACAATAACAAATGTTCTTTAAATCGCAAAATTTAAATTACAATTCTTTTTTTTTTACCAGCGCAGAGTATCGCAGAATACTTCACTGAATACCATGTTTTGATTTTTACGTCAGTATAAATATTTCACAGGCAATTTGCTCAGTACAATTTTCTATTCGGTGGAGTTTTGTTGTATCTTGTTTATTTTGAATTACTTGTTTTACTTTCTTCCAAATACGTAAGCAGAAAATATTGGATTCGTGAAAGTTTTTTTTTTTTTTTTTTTTTTTACATAAATTTACATTTTTTAGAATGTACTGAACACAATTTGATTATTTTTGTAAAATGTCTGTCTGTCTGTTCTCTATTTTTGACACAAAGCTTCTGTCCGCTTCTATCTCAAGAACGGAATTACTCAAATTTCAGATTTTGGGTAATTCTCTATTATCCCGTCGATCACTTTTCATAACAAAAAACTATCGCCCAACTGTAACGCCCAATAAACGGGAGAACGTTGCCATTGGAATATCAAAATAAATAAAATATAAGAATTTAAAGACACGATTGTTATTTTAATGAATGAAATAACTCATAAATTAGTAAAACGTAATGAAAAATACACCAAATGTCGAATTAAAAACCACTTCTGACATCAACTAAATGGGACTGCATTTTTGGCGTTTCATCTTACAGTTTGGCGGTAGTTTTTAGGTAGATTTCGTAAGAAATACTACCTATTACATTCTCTCCTAAGTTGGAAATTTTGAAAAATTTTTGCAGATCTACGCTGATCATGACTCCCAGAACCCAAAACCAGCCCTAGTTCAAAAGTTTATATATACAGTGTCTCACAAAAGTGATGGGACACTTGTGCTTTATAAAAAGAAACTGCAATAAAATAAATAAACAAACATGTGCAAAAAATTTTTGGGTGTGTTTCATATTTAAAGTTAGTAACAATTATTACATAACATACATTTTGTCAAAATATTAAAATATTAATTTAGTAAAAATACAATTGTTCAGAACGGAGCAAAAAATGGCTCACATAAGTGATGGGACACTTACTTTTCCATCAAATATTTATCCAAAAATTTTACTTTTTAAAAGGTTTTAATATTTTGTTGGAATTCCTTTTACTTTTAAAACATGATTTAATCTTTTTGGGATGGATTCGACTATTTTTTTTGTGATTTCTGGAGTGATTTTACCCCATTCTTCTTGAAGCACCGATTTTAGTTGTTGTTTTGAAGAAATGGTGTGTTTGCGAATTCTTGATTCCAATTCTTGCCAAATATTCTCTATGGGATTTAAGTCTGGAGATTGTGGTAGTGTTTTTATTATTTCAGGACAGTTATATAGCAGCCAGAGTCTAACGTTCAGAGCAGTGTGCTTGGGGTCATTGTCCTGGTAGAATTTAAAATCGTTATGAAGGTTCAATTTTCGTGCTGAAGATTTCAAATTTTGCTTTAAAATATCAATATACTTGTACTGATCCATTATACTGTCAATAAAAACAAGATTACCAACTCCAGCGGACGACATACACCCCCATACCATAACTCCTCCTCCACCATGTTTTACTGTTGGTACCAAGTTCTGTTTGCGAAGTTCTTCCCTGGGTTTTCTCCACACCAAGATTCTACCGTCAGAACCAAATATATTAAATTTACTCTCATCAGCAAATATAACTTTATTCCAGTAATCAGAATTCTTATTTATGTTGGATTTTGCGAAAGCTAGTCTGAGTTTTCTATTCTTTTCACTTACGAAAAATTTTTTCCTGGCTACTCTACCGTGATATCCAGCAGATCGAATTACCCTTCTAATAGTTTCAGGATTAACAATTATTCCATATAATGCTTGTAAATCAGCAGCAACTTTTGAAGCACTAATTATTGGATTTTTTTTAATATTTCGAACGATAATTCGCTTTATTCCATTGGATAGCTTTGATGGTCAGCCAGGTCTTCTTTTATCCTGAATCATATGATTCTTTTTATATCGTTTAATGATATTGAAAACTGTTGAACGACTCAAGTTAACTGTTTCAGCAGTTTTTCTAATAGATTTTCCACGTTCAATATGCAAATTAATAACTAATTTTCGAATTTCAGGCGAAGTTTCTTTTCGTTTAGCATTCATGACTACACAGAGCTAAAAAACACAAAAATTCCAAAACAAACTGGAGAGAAATACTGCAGACGATTTTATAAATTATTGCCAATTGCTTTTAAGTAAAAATAAAACCCCAAAAAATATTTTTATTGCTTATTTCAGACGATTTTTGTTGCATATATAATGGTGTCCCATCACTTAAGTGAGCTATTTTTTGCTCCGTTCTAAACATTTGTATTTTTATTAAATTAATATTTTAATATTTTGACAAAATGTATGTTATGTAATAATCTTTACTAAATTTAAGTATGAAACACACCCACAAAAAAAATGTGTACATGTTTTTTTAATTTATTTGATTAGTTTCCTTTTGTAAAGCACAAGTGTCCCATCACTTATGTGAGACACTGTATATATATATATATATATATATATATATATCACTTTTTTCTGACCACGATAACTGGAAAAATTCTGCATAAATCTCTTCCAAACTGATACATAAAATCAAGGGTCATAAAATCTTGGTCAAGTTCGTTAATGGGCAAAATCGAACCAAGGGGGGGGGGGAATGGGGGGGCTTTTTGTGAAAACAGAAAAATCCTCATAATTTCTTTATTATTATACGTATCGAATCCGTTTAAAGTTATTATTACTTCTAGGAAAAAGGCCGAAAATGTATGTATGAAAGATTTTTGATATAATTAAAAATGGCCTCAAGGGGGGGGGGGGGGTTAGAAGAAAAAAAGCATAGCTTCGTCAATTCAGAAGATATCAAATCCGCGTTAATTTATTATTAATCGTCTTAGTATTATCTAAAACTTTTATATTGACAAGTTTTTTATAGGACCAACCGTTATAGCAAAAAAAAATTAAAAACAAAACAAATCCCTGCCGGCTCCGCCTGCAAACAAGTTATTTTTCGAAGTAGGCGGTTCCAACTCCCGCATCTTTTCGAAACTGATACATAAAATCAAGGGTCATAAAATCTCGGTCAAGTTCGTTAATGGGCAAAATCGAACCAAGGGTGGGGGAAATGGGGGGGCTTTTTGTGAAAACAGAAAAATCCTCATAATTTCTTTATTATTATACGTATCGAATCCGTTTGAAGTTATTATTACTTCTAGGAAAAGGGCCGAAAATGTATGTATGACAGATTTTTGCTATAATTAAAAATGGCCCCAAGGGGGGGGGGAAGGGGGGAGGGTTAGGAGAAAAAATATCATAGCTTCGTCAATTCACAAGATATCAAATCCGCGTAAATTTATTATTAATCCTCTTAGTATTATCTAAAACATTTATATTGACAAGTTTTTTATAGGACCAACCGTTATAGCAAAAAAAATTAAAAACAAAACAAATCCCTGCCGGCTCCGCCTGCAAACAAGTTATTTTTCGAAGTAGGCGGTTCCAACTCCCGCATCTTTTCGAAACTGATACATAAAATCAAGGGTCATAAAATCTCGGTCAAGTTCGTTAATGGGCAAAATCGAACCAAGGGGGGGGGAATGGGGGGCTTTTTGTGAAAACAGAAAAATCTTCATAATTTCTTTATTATTATACGTATCGAATCCGTTTAAAGTTATTATTATTTCTAGGAAAATGGCCGAAAATGTATGTATGACAGATTTTTGATATAATTAAAAATGGCCCCAAGGGGGGGAAAAAGGGGGGGGGTTTAGGAGAAAAAAAATCATAGCTTCGTCAATTCACAAGATATCAAATCCGCGTAAATTTATTATTAATCCTCTTAGTATTATCTAAAACTTTTACATTGACAAGTTTTTTATAGGACCAACCGTTATAGCAAAAAAAATTAAAAACAAAAAAAATCCCTGCCGGCTCCGCCAGCAAACAAGTTATTTTTCGAAGTAGGCGGTTCCAACTCCCGCATCTTTTCGAAACTGATACATAAAATCAAGGGACATAAAATCTCGGTCAAGTTCGTTAATGGGCAAAATCGTGAAAACAGAAAAAAAAAACATAATTTCTTAATTATGATACGTATCGAATCCGTTTGAAGTTATTATTACTTCTAGGAACAGGGCCAAAAACTTATGTATGACAGATTTTTTAATATAATTAAAAATTGCCTTAAGGGGGGGAGGGAAGAGGGGTTTTAGAAGAAAAAAATTCATAACTTCGTCAATTCCCAATATTTCAAATCCGCTTAAATATATTATAAATCCTCTTAATATTATCTAAAACTTTTATATTGACATGTTTTTTATAGGACCAACTCTTATAGCAAAAAAAAAAAAAATCCTTGCTGGCTCCACCTGCAAACAAGTTTTGTTTCGAAGTAGGCGGTTCCAACTGCAGCATCATCGCAAAAAGGTCATTTCTTCCGCAATTCCCGACAAACAGGCACCCCACGTTCTGCGTCTTCGAAATCTACCTGTGCCTGTAGGCCGAGCCGTCAGGGATTTTTTTGTTATGAAAAGTGGTCGACGCAATAATAGAGAAGTACCAGATTTTGTTAGACATAAATTGGTATCGATTAGGTTTGGGTGTATACCGCCGAACAGGTGACGCTGCTATGCAGCATTTTTCACGATTTCGTGACAGCTACAGTTCAAGAACTAATGGACGGAATGTCATTAAACTTCATATTCTGTTAAACCTTGACATACACAGATGTTGATTAGGTTTGGTTTTATGCCTTCCAACAGCTAGCACTGATATGCTATGTTTTTCATAGTTTCTGCGATTACTATATCTCAAGAACTAACAGTTAAAAAGTGCTTATGAATTCAGTTTGTCTGTCTGTCCTTTCTCTAACTCGTGTATATGTACTGGGATTGTCCTGCAATTGAAAATATGTTATTGAGTTTTATTATAGCATGTTCGGTATTGAAAATGAAGTATTTAGCAGTTACAGTTTATTTACAGGGACGTTTGTAGCGAGAATTGACCCTACTTTTACCGCTACTTCAGGGGGAATAAAAGTTACATTCTACAAATCACGTGAATGCACTTTGCTTCTTTTGTGAAAGATAGGTTTTGCTCAACAATTTGTAATTTTCATTTGAAGTGTTTAGCAACGCATCGAATGAAGTCATAATTTTTCCGTTGACACTTGCTGGTAAAATAAAGTGCTAATCCCCCGAAGGAGTTCCTTTTCTTGCTGGAAAAACTTGTGTATTGACTCGTTATTATGCTTTCCCGTTTTAATGCCGTGCTTCTTATTATTTGGAATTTATTTATTTACTGCATTTTGATTTATTTATTGCCTACATTTAGAATTGTTTTCTGCAATTTACTAGTTTATAAAGTTAGACAGTTCAATTTAATTAACTATATCAGCAGAACTCAATACAATTAACGTATTAAGAGTTTGTTGGAGAGTTAAATAAACAAATATATTGGTAAATACGTGTCACCGGTAACTGTACGATATATTTCAATGCAATAATTATTGTAAGTATAGCAAATAAAATTTATGCAGTGTATGATTGAGCATAAATATGTTATATACAAGAGTAGACCCTCGCTGTATTGTTCGTTTTGTTATATAACTGTGTTTTCGTGCCTTCCGAAAAAAAAAAGCTGTAGTTTAATCGCAATTTTTATGTAATTTATGTATTTAAATTATGATTGTATTATGTCATTGTATCATGTCATATTACAAACAAGTTGGAAATTGTACGTTAAACATAACAAATGAGGTGCGTTCGTTTCGTGCTATAACTAGTTTTACAATGTAAAAAATCATCGTTATTATTTCAGTGAAATTAATGATATCGTCTGCTATGAGCGAAATGAGGATGGTTTTTTTTTTGTTCTTATTACGTATGTGAATGATAGGTATTCCATTGTTTTGATGATAGGTATTCCGTGTTTACAGATGCGATTTTTTTTTTCGACTGTAGACAGAGCTGTAAATTCACCCTGGAGATCTTGCCTTGCGAAAGATTACCTCCATGGTTAATAATTCTGTGACTCACGAAGAATGAATCTTTTGTTTATTTACTTTAATGGATTGAGATATTCGGCTGTTAACCCCATTTTCACTGAAGTTATCTAAGAATCTATATATTTTTGAATGTCGAATATTTTATTCTCTCCTCTCTCAAGCAAACCATTTTTTTGAACTATCTTTCTAAAAATGTAACCTTTATGCCATTTTATTCGAAAAATTAATTTTTAATAAAAATGTCTGCTTGACCTATGGAAAAAAGATGCGGTTAGCCCGTATTGGTTTTCCTCAGTCCCATGACTTGCGCTTTTATCATATAGATTAACGTATGATAAGATTTAATAGAAGGAAGAAAACTTTGATGAATATCTTTTTAAATTGTGATTCGATTTTCATAAAATGTTAAATGACTCCACACAATTCTGCAACGATTCTATACATTCAATTTCAATTCAATCGGTTGGGTAGTTTTTGGGCTGTTCTATGCGGACAGACGGACGGACTAGACGACGACTTTAGGTGCCACGTATTTATATAATTACGAACGCGCCTAATAATGATTGTATAGTCTGTTAATTTCGCTAAGAAACCGTAGCTAAAGAATATTTCGAAGGCGGAGGGTTAGAGGAGGATTTCAATTTTAATATAATAATGAAGTGAGTACAGGGAATATAACGTTAATTATAATTAGCTATATTCATTATAGTATAACAGATTTAGTGTAATGTAGTAATTGTAGTGAAAATTTCTTAAAAGTGAAGTTAATGTAAAATTATTCGATAAACATAGATCTATAAAATATCGGAGTGTGTGCGTGTGGAGGGGGGGGGGGGTTGATCTCGATTAACTTCTGGCTATGGCTAAGCAAAAAAACGCGTCCTTCAATATTAAAACAATGGCGCATTTACTGTCAGGTCTCTTAAAATTTATTTTTCTAAAGCAAACATTTCTCGCACATTAAAAGGCATCATTAATTTTTTTTTTTCTCTAATTCACCACAAAAGCATTATGTTAATTCAACCACCTTTTTTTCCCGTTTCAGCTGCATTAAATTTTGAAAACCTAAACTGTTAAATTATTTACCTCCCTCCTTTTGAAAAAGTAGCGAGTAGAATTTTAATGACTTTTCAGCATTCAAAAGTCGTTTAAGCGAGTCAATTTGATATTCTTAGAAAAGGGAGGGAGTACTTACACGAAGAGAGGATTCGAGGACTTACAGTGTCTCACAAAAGTGATGGGACACTTGTGCTTTATAAAAAGAAACTGCAATAAAATAAATAAACAAACATGTGCAAAAATTTTTTGGGTGTGTTTCATATTTAAAGTTAGTAACAATTATTACATAACATACATTTTGTCAAAATATTAAAATATTAATTTAGTAAAAATACAATTGTTCAGAACGGAGCAAAAAATGGCTCACATAAGTGATGGGACACTTACTTTTCCATCAAATATTTATCCAAAAATTTTACTTTTTAAAAGGTTTTAATATTTTGTTGCATTTCCTTTTACTTTTAAAACATGATTTAATCTTTTTGGGATGGATTCGACTAATTTTTTTGTGATTTCTGGAGTGATTTTACCCCATTCTTCTTGAAGCACCGATTTTAGTTGTTGTTTTGAAGAAATGGTGTGTTTGCGAATTCTTGAATCCAATTCTTGCCAAATATTCTCTATGGGATTTAAGTCTGGAGATTGTGGTGGTGTTTTTATTATTTCAGGACAGTTATATAGCAGCCAGAGTCTAACGTTCAGAGCAGTGTGCTTGGGGTCATTGTCCTGGTAGAATTTAAAATCGTTATGAAGGTTCAATTTTCGTGCTGAAGATTTCAAATTTTGCTTTAAAATATCAATATACTTGTACTGATCCATTATACTGTCAATAAAAACAAGATTACCAACTCCTGCGGACGACATACACCCCCATACCATAACTCCTCCTCCACCATGTTTTACTGTTGGTACCAAGTTCTGTTTGCGAAATTCTTCCCTGGGTTTTCTCCACACCAAGATTCTACCGTCAGAACCAAATATATTAAATTTACTCTCATCAGCAAATATAACTTTATTCCAGTAATCAGAATTCTTATTTATGTTGGATTTTGCGAAAGCTAGTCTGAGTTTTCTATTCTTTTCACTTACGAAGAATTTTTTCCTGGCTACTCTACCGTGATATCCAGCAGATCGAATTACCCTTCTAACAGTCTCAGGATTAACAATTATTCCATATAATGCTTGTAAATCAGCAGCAACTTTTGAAGCACTAATTCTTGGATTTTTTTTAATATTTCGAACGATAATTCGCTTTATTCCATTGGATAGCTTTGATGGTCGGCCAGGTCTTCTTTTATCCTGAATCATATGATTCTTTTTATATCGTTTAATGATATTGAAAACTGTTGAACGACTCAAGTTAACTGTTTCAGCAGTTTTTCTAATAGATTTTCCACGTTCAATATGCAAATTAATAACTAATTTTCGAATTTCAGGCGAAGTTTCTTTTCGTTTAGCATTCATGGCTACACAGAGCTAAAAAACACAAAAATTCCAAAACAAACTGGAGAGAAATACTGCAGACGATTTTATAAATTATTGCCAATTGCTTTTAAGTAAAAATAAAACCCCAAAAAATATTTTTATTGCTTATTTCAGATGATTTTTGTTGCATATATAATGGTGTCCCATCACTTATGTGAGCTATTTTTTGCTCCGTTCTAAACATTTGTATTTTTATTAAATTAATATTTTAATATTTTGACAAAATGTATGTTATGTAATAATCTTTACTAAATTTAAGTATGAAACACACCCACAAAAAAATGTGTACATGTTTTTTTTAATTTATTTGATTAGTTTCCTTTTGTAAAGCACAAGTGTCCCATCACTTATGTGAGACACTGTATTTCGCATACGAAAGCAAGCACTTAACCGATTACAAAACCTATTGTTTTACATTTTCATTTATCTTTTTAGCCAAACTTTAGTTTTTCTAAATATTCCAATGGTAAATTCAAAAGAATGTTGTTTGTATAATTTGTTGTTTAGAAAGCCATGTGGTTCTCATCGGTGGCATAAAAAAATGGAAATAATCATGAAAATTAGGATAATTCTTTCAGAAAATGCCAAAAGATAAAGAACTCACAAAGAAGGTCTCCTCAAATCGCATTCTCAGAAAAATTTGAAAAAAATGTTAATGAAGCTACTTATGTATGTAATAAAGGAACAGTGAAATTTAGCTGCGGAATCCCACTAGAAAATCTGCAACAAAAAAAATAATACTTTCGAGTATTGGGCGTAAAAAGACGCGATTGGGCTAGAAACATGTTTTCCTCGCCAAACGCAAACGATTTTATTGCATTTTGAAATGGCTTGTAAAATGATTATTCGAATGCGCAATACATAATGAATTTAAATTTAAACGATGAAAGTTTATTATTTTTGTATAATTTTTGTATTTTCAACAATGTTCTTTTTAATTTCCAAATAAGTCTATGAGATTTTTGTAAAATTTGAAAGCGTAAAATTGTCATTAGATTAAAAAAAATTATAGTAATGGGTTAATTCTAGGGCTCATGATACCATACCTTCTCTTGTTCAGAATCGTTTGCATTTTGCGTTCAACATTTTCAACTCTCTGTACGTTTGCAGTAATATTAACTAAAAATATTCTTTAAATCAGATTAAATAAATCATTCACGTTTTTTTCTCTATTTATTACCGATTGAATGAAATTTTGCTATTGTTTTATCCCCCATTCCATGATTTTTAGGGTTTCGTTCATCTCACGAAACCCTATTACTCCCGCTTCGTTGTCTGTCCGTCACAGAGCCGGTTCTCAGAAACTATTTAACTTACAGGCACGAAATTTTGTGTACTTATAGCTGAACTAAATATGGATATTTTGTCACGAAATTTTAAAGGGGGCTTGGATACAATTATACAATTAGGACAATAAGGACTATTATTTTTTTGTGTCTGTGTGTTTAAAGACCCGACGCGAAACCAAACTAAAACAAGTTGGAAATTGTACGTTAAACGTGACAAATTACGTTCGTACTAGTTTTACAATGTAAAAAAATCACCGTTGTTATTTCAGAGAAATGAATTATATCGTCTGTTATGGGCGAAATGAGCATACTTTTTCTCTTATAAAGTATGCCACGTTTACAGATGCGATTTTTTTTCTACATCAGACAGCGCTGCAAACTTCACCATGAAAATCTTGCTTTGCGAATGATTACCCCCATGGTTTAATATTTGTATGAATCACAATGAACGAATCTCTTGTGTTTATTTTCTTTAATGGATTGACATATCCGGCTGTTAACCACTGGTTATCTCAGAATCTATACATTTTAGGTAGATTTCGTAAGAAATACTACCTATTACATTCTCCCCTAAATTAGAAATTTTGAAAAAAATTTGCAGATCTACGCCGATCATGACTCCCAGAACCCAAAACCACCCCCAGTTCAAAACTTTATTTATCTATCTATGTCACTTTTTTATGGACACGATAACTCCCATAATTCTGCACAAATCTCTTCCAAACGGATACATAAAATTAAGGGAAATAAAATCTCGGTCAAATTCGTGAATGTTCAAAATCGAACCAAGGGGAGGAAATGGGGGGGGGGAGCTTTTTGTGAGAACAGAAGAAAACCCATAATTTCTTAATTATGATACGTATCGAATTCGTTTAAAGTTATTATTAATCTAGAAAAAGGGCCAAAAATTTATGTAGGATAGATTTTTGATATCATTAAAAATGGCCCCAAGGGGGGGGGGGGAGGGGGAGGGTTAGAAGAAAAAAATCATAACTTCGTCCATTCAAAAGATTCCAAATTCGCTTAAATGTATTATATATCCTCTTAATATTATCTACAACTTTTATACTGACCCGTTTTTTATAGGACCAACCCTTATAGCAAAAAAAAAAAAAAAAAAAAAAAAAATCCCTGCCGGCTCCGCTTGAAAACAAGTTAGGTTTCGAAGTCGGCGGTTGCAACTACCGCATCATGGCAAAAAGGTCATTTCTTCCGCAATTCCCAACAAACAGTCACCCCACGGTCTGCATCTTCGAAATCTATTTTTAATATAACTCATTTCTCAAGCAAACAATTTTTTTGAACGATCTTTCTAAAAATGTAATTTTTACGCAATTTTATCCGAAAAAGTAATTTTAAATAAAAATGGCCGCCTGGCATATGAAAAAACAAGTGGTTAGCCCGTATTTGTTTTCCTCAGTCACATGATTTGCGTTTTTATTACATAGATTATAGAGAGTTCTGACAACAATAGCTATTTTTATTTTTATTTTTTTTAACTATGAAACGACCCTCAGTGAAAACACAAGAAAATGCCTTGTTAAGAACGCTTTTGCCAATATCAACATCTTTTTACGATTTTTTCAAAGACAAGAATGTTTTCCTTGTGGTGGTTTAGCGAACATAATAATTATCAAAGTTGGTTAATGATTTTCCATTTTAGATAATTTATTACTAACCCATCATATGTAGTATAGGGTAAGTCTTGTAATCGTTTTGAAAATCGAAAAAAACAATGTTGTCGGATTGACACGTTTCAGGCACTGGAGATTCCGAAAAACATATTTTTAGAAAAAAAATTGCCGTCCGTCTGTCTGTGTGTCTGTAAACGCTCTATCTCCCGAACAAATGGAGATAGAGACTTGAAATTGGGTATGTACTTAGTATGTCATAATGGGAATAAGCCTATTGAATTTCAGTCACCTCGAGGATCCGGAACTATTTTTTACGGACTCTCGAAATAGTCGTTCTGATAAAAGGTACATACAAATTGTCGAAATGGTTTATTTTAAGGAGTGACTATAAAAGACAATAAAAACAACATAAATTTTGCAGAAAGAATGAAGTCAATCGGATCATGAGTTGCCGAGATATTTGCAATCCTATTTTCCACACTTTTCGATTTTTCGTGACCCTGTATTTCATTCCAATTTCAATTCCAAGATCTATTTGAATTGGAAATGAGACGCTTCATCCGACGCAGTAAACTCTTAGTGAATAGGATTATCAATTTTGGAGTTATAAGGATGTTTCTTTTACGCAATTCAGTAACAGAGCATTTAAAGTTTAGGACGTCATCAAGCCCTGATTTTATTCCAATTGCAAATGCATTTTATAAATAGTTTACACGTGTTTTATTTTCATATTTTATATTCTGCATATCCATGATGGGTAAGTATTACGGTGGCCCCCAACGACTAGTTTCAAAGACAAGAATGTGTTTTCCTCGTGGTAGTTTAGCGAACATAATAATTATCAAAGTTGACTAATGATTTTCCATTTTAGATAATTTATTGGTTAATAATAAATACTAAATTCCTTAGTTGCGGGGCCTGCATCCATTAATTAAAATAAAGACACACACACACATTTATTTCTATATATATATATATCTTATTTTTTATTCCAAGAACGTATTTCTACCATTTACTATTTGTCCCATTATTAAGTTAAAGGGAAATAAATGTGTTTGATCTTTAGGCTAGAAAACAGAAAGGATAATGCGATTACACGACAAGCATTAAACGGAAAAGAACATATTCAGGACATTTCGTTATCGGTGTAAGGGAATAGCATATTCAGTGGGTTTTCTTTTTCATTTTTATCTTTACAGTCAGAAAAAAGAAGCTTAATTCAATTACATAAAACATCTTAAATGGAAAAAAATATATATGTATCAGCAAGTTTTATTCATCTATCTTAGATTTTGTTCGAAAACAATTTTTTTTTCTATGTAACATGCTCTATTTTTAAGTTCGTAAGTTCAGGGTTCGCGAATTATGATGGCACGTACAACAATTTCTCTGGCATGCGAAAAATTTTAATTTCATAATCATAGAGATAAAATTCCGAAATATTTATTAAATTATAAATAAAATTCATTAAATTTTCATATAGAAAATTATATAAATTATAATATAATTATAATTACTAACATAAATTTTCAAATAAATAAAAAAAAATCGATAATTTTTATATAAATTTTTATATAGATTAAATTCATTTTTTAGAACAAATAAAATAATAAAATTAGTTAAACTGTTCATGCAGGAATTAACGTATTACACATATATATATATAAAATCGTTTCATTTAAATTTTATACTGTCTATCTTCCTAGTTTTTCATACATGTGATTTCATTTTAAATATATATATTTATATAAATTATATATATATATATATATATATATATATATATATATATATATATATATATATATATATATATATATATATATATATATATATATATATATATATATATCTAACAAAATTTAAAATTTATCGCGACCCGTTAAATTATTTTTATCCCATCCTATTCTAAATTACTCTATAATATTTATTTCCTCCGTTTATTAATGTATTTTAACTCTATTCCAAAAACCTCATATCTAAATTCAATATTTTCATTTATACTACTTAGCTCAATAAATGGCGTCTTTATCTTTAAATTATAAAAGCTTCCTAATATTCATCCCTTTAAAAAACCCGCATTCTTTCCTTTTAATATTTCTAAATTCCTAAAAAGACTGTATTTATTTTAATAATTTCAGATATTAAAAGTAACTCTGAAAATCATAAAATATTTTTCTTATATTCAAATGTAAAACATTTTTATTTTAATTCCATTCTGACTTTGATCCAAGTTCGATAAACCATTTTTTCTTATTTTCTTTTTTGTGAACGTAAAAATCATTCCATATTCTCAAACCAGTAAATAACGATAATCGTTAGCATAAAACTCTCTGGTTCACAGCTAAATTACCGAACATCATAGAATATTCTCGAAGCCTCTTTGGCGTCTTTTCTTACTGGAAGCCTCTTTGCCTCGAAATTCTGGCGCTTCTCGCAAAGAATCCCGATTCTCCATTGGCGCATAAGCCGTCACGTGACCCCATATATTCATACTTTTTCTGAAATGATATATCGCTGCTCCTTGCTTCGGATATAGTCATTCGAAAGAGGGACGCTGGGTCGGTGTTTGGTATTTTAAGCTTCTAATTAAATCGAATCCCTGCCTGGTGATGGCGAAGCGAGATCAGTATTATTTTCTTCTACTACTTCTGAATATATCCTTTTAAGCTAACCATCATGCTTATTTTTAATGGGAAACTTGCTATCGAAACTAAAAAGATGGATCATGTGAAACTAGATCTCCACCTGATTTTTTTAAGCTTCAAAGTAAAAAGCTTGTTTGTATTTTGGATGGAGTTTTTTCTTCTGCATACGTACACGCCCTCCACTGTGGATAGTACGACTGCCAATAAATCGAAGCGAGGAAACTCCCTCTGTTGACTTCTGAAAAGAACATCTAATATTGAAAAAACATTTATTAAACTAGTCGGATGTGCCAATCCCAAAACTTTCTTCTATCACAGAAAGATTTCGCATACACTAAAAAGAATCAGCACAAATTTACATCAAGTTTCTAACTGAATCTAAAGTTTTATTAAATTCCGTGCATTAGTTCTTGAGAGAGGACTATCGCTAAAATCGTGTCAATCCTGAAAAATGCAGCCTAGCAGCGCCACCTGTTGGGAGATTTAGACCAAAACCTAATCCACAACAACTTACGTCAACGTCTAACTGAATCTGAAGTTTGGTGAAAATCCGTTCATTCGCTGTTGAGATAGAGTTATCGTGATAATCATGAAAAAAGTAGCATAGCAGCGCCACCTGTCGGGCCATTTACACCACAACGTAAGCAGCATCGATTTATGTAAAGGTCTAACAGAATCTGAAGTTGGATGAAATTCCGTGCATTCGTTTTTGAGATACAGCTGTCGTAATAATCGAGAAAAAAGTGGTATAGCAGCGCCACCTTTTGGGATATCTACACCAAAACGTAATCAGCGTCTATTTGTGTCAAGGTCTAAATGAACCTGAAGTTTGATGAAAATAAGTGCATTCGTTCTTGAGATAGAGCTATTGCGGAAATCGCAAAAAATGCAGCCTAGCAGCGCCACCTGTCGGGCGATTTTCACCAAAAACTAATCCGCACCCATTTATATCAGGGACTCACTGAATATAAAGTTCTATTAAATTTCGTGTATTTGTTCTTGAGATAGAGCGTCCACAAAATTTTTGTCGCATACAGACAGACTCACAGACAGACATTTTCTAAAAAAGGTCCAACCGTGTTGAGGACCTTCTAAAACGTATCAATCCGTCGAAAACCGGAAGTAGAAAATTTTCATGAATCCAATATACTTTCTTCTTGTAAAGATAGAAGAAAGTAAAAATGGTATTGCTGTTGCACTCGTCAACTCGGCCCTTAAAATCGTCACATATTTATATATTCCTGTGGTAGCACGCAGCGTTTTCGACATGAAACTATTTTTCTTCAGTAGATTAATTAAAATTTGAATTTTTCAAATGAATTTAATAAACTGTTACAGCAATAAAAATGACAAATGGACTCAAATTTCCGACATATATTTCTGAAAAATAACAAAATAAGAACCAGATATAAAGCATTCTTCATAGAACCCACAACTTCAAAAATCTCATGGATAAATTATTATTACTTTTGTTATGTAGCTTGGATTATCGCAACTTGGAAGTAGCATGCACTGTAAAAAAAATTCCGGAAAAAAGCCGTGGCATTAAGATGCCACGGCTTTTTTGCTGTTACGTTTCACAACAAAGTAGTGAAACATTCCAATTTTTCTGATACATTCCGTAATATATACTCCGAAACCTTTCCTATCAAAATACTAAAATATTTCAGCGTCACGATACGCTTTCTTCCGGAACCTTTCATGTCAAAATGCTGAAACATTCCAACTTTACGGGACGTCTTTTTTTGGAACCTTTCATATCAAAATACTGAAATGTTTCAGTTTCACGGAACGTATTTTTTCGAAATTTTTATTTTTTTAATTATTTTTTTTTAATTCTGAAAATATATTTTATTTATCAGGTAACAAAATCGAAGCTGTACAAGAAAAATATATTAATCGAAACTCACGACTAAACATATTAAAAATATTTGCTAAAATTGAATTCCGAGCTCTGACTTGCACAAGTAAATAAAGTATAAAACTGTTAATTATATTTTTAAATAATGTAAACATTATTTTTATTATTTTATTAAAATCATAAGTTTTTAGAAAATATAAAATTTCCCTTTAATCAATATTTTTCTGATTTAATAATTTACATCCTTGCTAGAACATTCGATAAGCAATACAAAATATAAGTATAAAAATCCCTGACGGATCGGCCTACAGGCACAGGTAGATTTCGAAGACGGAGACAGTTGGGCACCTGTTTATTGGGAATTGCAGAAGAAAGACCTATTTTCCATGATGTGGCACTTGGGACAACCCACTTCGAAATATACCTCTGCCTGTAGGCGGAACCAGCAGGGATTTTCTTTTTTTTTTTTTTTTTTACCGTAAGATTTGGTCCTATAAAAAACTTGTCAATATAAAAGTTGTAGATAATATTAAGAAGATTTATAATAAATTCAAGCGGATTTGATATCTTAGGAACTGACGAAGTTATGATTTTTTTCTTCTGAAACCCCTATTTCTCCCCCCCCCCTCCTTGGGGGCATTTTTAATGAAATAAAAAAACTGTCATACATAAATTTTTAGACCTTTTCCTAGAAGTAATAATAACTTTAAATGGATTCGATATGTATATTAATTAAGAAGTTATGGTTTTTTTTTTCTGTTTTCACGTCTGCTTGTAAGCGGAGGCAGCAGGGATTTTTTTGCTTTTATTTATTTTTATTTTTTTGCCGTAAGAGTTGGTCCTATAAAAAACTTGTCAATATAAAAGTTGTAGATAATTTTAAGGATATTTACAATAAATTTAAGCGGATTTCATATCTTGGGAATTGACGAAGTTATGAATTTTTTTCTTCTGAAACCCCCCTTTCCCCCCACCCTTAGGGCCATTTTTAATGATATACATAAATATGTCATACATAAATTTTCGGCCCTTTTCCTAGAAGTAATAATAACTTTAAACGGATTCGATACGTATCATAATTAAGAATTTATGGGGTTATTTTCTGTTTTCACAAAAAGCCCCCCCCCCCCATTTCTCCCCTCTTGGTTCGATTTTGCCCATTAATGAACTTCACCGAGATTTTATGCCGCTTGATTTTATGTATCAATTTGGAAGAGATTTGTGCAGAATTATTGCAGTTATCGTGTCCATAAAAAAGCGATACACACACACACACACACACACACACACACACACACACACACACACACACACACATATATATATATATATATATATAAAGCTTTGAACTGGGGGTGGTTTTGGGTTCTGGGAGTCATGGTCGGCGTAGATCTGCAAAAAATTTTCAAAAATTCCAACTTAGGGGAGAATGTAATAGGTAGTATTTCTTACGAAATATACCTAAAACGTCCAAAAACTACTTTTATGTGTTATTTTTTTTTCCTAATTTTACGTAATAAAATGAGAGAAATAGTACATTACACTTATTTTACGTATATCATATTTTATAAATAGGAAAGGCGGGACATTAAAAATTCTAAAATTATTTCACTTGTCCCTAAGACACAAATTTATTAAAATCATTTTGTTTATAATTAATTGAACGAAAAAAAAGACAATATGTGGTTCTATCAACGGATAAGATTTTTGAAAACAGTTTACATATAACATAGGCTTAATGATGTATTTAAAAGACATTTTTATTAATTTGTAAATTAAAGAAAGTACAAAAACTGATTAATAAAATATATAAATTTCTGAAAGATAACAAAAGTTGAACATGGACCTGATTTTATTACTCATTTAAAAAATACATAAATAAATAAATAAATAAAAACACTTGTAGCATTTCCTCTATGATACCAAATGCATTAATCCTTTGAAGGGCAGCGATACATGTCAAAAGTACGATATTTTACAAGCAGTATTTTTCTATAATAATTTTTACGTGTAAAATCTCCAAAATATAAAAGCAAACATTTCTATTCGAAAATACATGTGGCAAATTTGGGAATTTTCAGTATTTGCGCCATGCAAACGGCATCCGTTAAAGGGTTAAAAAAGCTAAATTTCATTAAGCAATACAAAAATTATAGAAACCGTTTGTGAAATATTTAAATATGCTTTATTTCATAAATTATTAAAAATATTAATTTTTAATAGCATAATTGAATTTGATTATACTGCAATTCTATGAAATTTTTAAAATAAAATATGATGTTTAACTTAAAAAATAAATTTTACAACGTGTTAAACTTACTAATGCATTACTCATATTAAATGATAGGAAGCTTGTTTCAAAAGAAAATTGAAAAATATTACTTATCTATACATTTTAATGAAAAGCATTTTCTCAATTGGCAGATACTACATTCAGTTTTTATTAGAAAGAATAATTATTTCATAATTAGACATTATAAAAAATAATCAATATACTTTTTTTATTCAGTGTCTTATTTAAGCAACTAAATTTTAAATTTTCGTATTACAGATAAAATGAAAATTCAAATAATAAAGCAAGAAAAGATTTAAATTAGCTACTTACTTTATCGGTTGATATCCAAACAAAGAATGACATTTGTCTCTACTTACCTAGGCAGCTGTTTTTTATTTTTCTTTAGTTATCAAAATGGCTAATGGAACATAAAACATGGAGCACGCATGCGCAGAATGTGGTTTACGGAAAAGTTGAAACGTCTCAAAAATATTACACGAATTATAGCCGTAATTGACGTGGGACTTAAGAAATTCGAAATTCCGGTAAAATATGCGAAATGTTTCGGGATAATTTTCTGAAACGTTCCGAAAATTTTTTACAGTGTGAATGATAAGTTAAAAATACCAAAAATAAAAATTCGTAACAGCATTTTAGTAGTTTTCCGTATTATAATACCTGGTTTGTTAATAAGCATAATAACTTTTCCTTACATATACATCCTTACATATTTTCCTTACATATTTTCATTACAATACAATAAGTGCCACTTTAATAAATCATTTTTCCTAATCAGAGTTTCAACACTAAATTAATGGCTGATTACAAAACACAGAGAAGCCTCATTCTTCTTCCTGCACTGTAAAAAATAATAAATGTTTCTTACTCTACGAAAATATAATATAATCACGAATAAATTTATAATATAAACTCATCCTTGTTAACCATATGATTCTGAAAAGTTTTTCTTCATCTTTAGAAGCCTCTGACGTCAATGGCATTTCGAGATTTAAAGAATCATTTATAAAAACAAAAATTTTTCTTGCTGCCCGTCATTTTCGAAACATTTACGAGTAGCTTTTAAAGTGTATTCATCCGTTTTCTAAGCCCGGAATATAGTTTTTCTCCGATGCTATCCATACTCAAGTAAACATTTTCATGTTCAACAAATATATGTTTAACAGACAAACGTGCAAAATGAACAGCGTTAACATTAACATTAAAATTAAGATTATTTCTTTACTCTTTCATCTATAAATTAACTTATGCAGCTGAAAATGTTTGCTTGAGAATGGATAGCATCGGAAAAAACTATATTCCGGGCTTTAGAAAACTGATTTAATACACTATAAAACTATTCGGAAACGTTCAAAAAATACTTTGCTTTTATAAATAATTCTTTAAATTTTGGAAATGTATTGCTTTCTGGGGATTCAAAAGACAATGGAACACGCTATTCGGAATTTCGGATAACTCAGAAGATTATATTATATATTCGTTCGTGGTTATAGTACAGTGGAACTTCCCATTAACGAAGTCTCTATTTAACGAAGTTTTCTACTTAACGAAATTTTCTGCAGAACTTTGATTTTGAACACCATTAGCATATAAATTAATCTTCATATTATGAAAAATATATTCTATATAACGAAGTTTATTCCACTTTTGTAACTTGTACAGAATTCAAATTTAGAAGTTGCTGTTGCGATGGATATGCGAGTTTATTTCAGCGGATTGCAAGAAAATGATAAAAAATTTAAAAAATTTCCATTCTGCTTGGTGCTAAATAAAACATTGTTATCATTACTCTCCCACACCGAGACTTTAGCGCTGAGAGTTCGGAGAAGTCAAAATCCCCTTTTTACATTCAATGATATAGAAGATGCAATGACGCAATGGCGTCAGATGCATTGAAGTAAAAATATCAGTTAGAGTCAGACAGTTACCATTCTGATAGACAATCGCTTTGTACATCCACAAGAATGGGCTTCAAATTGCAAATCGAAGAACATCAAAGTTATTTGTGTTCCTGCCAATACAACTTCTAAACTTCAGCCATTAGTCTAAGGAATAATAAAGAATCTTGAAGTACATTATCGAAAAAGACAGAAAAAAGGGCAATGTAGTGAAAACAT
The DNA here is from genome assembly GCA_963931845.1 of Maratus michaelseni. Taxonomy (NCBI): domain Eukaryota; kingdom Metazoa; phylum Arthropoda; class Arachnida; order Araneae; family Salticidae; genus Maratus; species Maratus michaelseni. Next base: position 8,344,029 of record OZ007593.1, on the reverse strand, counting down.
TAGTTTGAGAACCTGTGTATCAGAGCTGATAAAAGCTTGAGACCAAGCTTGGGAATGTGACGTGATTTTATTAACCGTACACAGCTGTTTTGTAAAAGACGGCTTCATAATTAAAACTGAATCAAATGCTTCTGAATCTAATACCTGTTTGTCATATCTGAAGGAAAAATTTTATGAATTTAAATTGATTTCTACTTAACGAATTTTCTTCATAACGAAATTTTTAAGTGTAACGATGAGACTTCAAGTTTCACTGTATATTTTCAGAAAATAAGAGACATTGGTCATTTTTTACAGTGTGGTTATTGAATGCGTAAAAGTGACCGATTCTACTAACCAGTGAATCGTTATAAGCATCAATATGCTGCAATATCTGTTTCTACGTGAAAATTTAGCACGTTGCAATGTTGATAGATATTTGTCTGTGAATGTCTGTCACACGCACTTAGAAAGGTTCGATATCATTGTCATTGGATAAAGCTTTTCATTCCTTCAATTAAAAAATAGAAAGAATAAAATAATTAAATGACCAATCTTAAACACACCAAAAACAATTATCCTAATCCTAATAATATTATAAATCTGATTGTGCGCAAATGTTAGGCTGAAGCCAGCGTCAAAATGGAGCCTTTAATGATCCTGTATTTTTGCATACAGATTGATTATAACCCTCATTTGAACATAGACTGGTTTTTGTTTATTTTATTCAAATATTTTTCTTAATAATTCAAAATTTCGTTATTTTCATAGAGAGTAAATGGACATTTTTTTCGTATAATATTTTAACATGGCTAAATTTACTTTACCGTTGCTAATACTTTATCGTTGCCAAAACTAATTCAAATTCCGGAATAATAATTTTTAGTCAACAATTTAGTTTCAATTGAAATTGAAACTAAATTGTTCACGTAAATAAAAATGAAATAAAAAAATTAAAGAATTAAAAAGAAGATTAAATGATATTATTAGAAATAAAACGTACTTTTTTTTTAGTTTTTGATAATAATACAAGGTTTTAATATGAGTAACCATAGGAAACAGGCGAATATGACGCCATACATCAAAAATAAAGCGGATATCTTTGATTGGTGAAATAAAATGATCTTGGGTTTTTTTTCTTCGCTTTTTTCTTTTGGTTGGTAATAATTCTTGGCATTTTACCGTCTGCGCAGGGCTGATATAACTATACAGTATTTTTTATTTAAATCTTAGAAAAGTAAAAAGAAGTTTCAAAAGAAAATGGTCAGCAAATGTCAATAATATGCTCCGCAAAATTATCCATATCGAAAATGATGTCATGGATAGCGAGAAATATTTATATTCATTCTTAAAACTAAAAGAAATAACTCGATTATCTAAAAAAAAAAAAAAAATGACGAATGTTAATATTTCCATTTTTGTTGATAAAAACTAAAGATTTAATATTATTTCGTTAAAGCAACATAATTTCCCCTATGCCAGTACTTAAATTAATTGCCTGGAAAAGAAAATTAACAAGAATTATGTCATTAAAAAGGGATTTCTCTGCGGGAAAAAGAGGCGTCATATTTGAAATAAAACGGGAATTTTCCAATGTGTTTTAAAATGAGTGTGAATCAATTCCTTACATTAATAATACAAGGATCAGTAAGTATAGAAAGTAGATGTGCTTCACGCCATATTTATAACGAAAAATTTAAATGTTTTTTTATCTATACTGATTATTAAGCATGAATATCCGTTATATACAGATGAGAATTTTCCGCTAAAAATCTCATCATAATTTTAAGAAAAGGAAAATGAACACGAATCTATGTTTGTATTTTGCAACTACTCCTCACTGTAAAAAATTGCTACAGTAAAATTACTGCAGCAGAGATTCCAGGCAATGTCCATAAGAAAACCGGTTTTGTGACTAGATAAACGAGCTTTGTTATTAGATAAACAGTTTTTGCCCGTAAAAACATGAAATTTACTGAAATGGACCGTTTACCTTGAAAAGGCGGCATTTCCCGTAAAATTACGGCAGCAATTCACGGAGAATGCCCGTGAATTTACAATTTTCATTTACAGTGCCAGAATATCGAACGCAACGTGATTTACTTTATACCGGTTATCATTGATCCGAGGATGTTACACAAACTGCCAGAATTTAAAAAATTAAATTAGATGCCAAGATTTTTTTTTCTTTTTGTTAATTTTAACGAAGTTTCTCTAAAAACGGAAAGTAAATTACTCCATATTTGTGTATAAAAAAAGGAGAAATAAAATAGATCTGTATATTTTTTTACACCATTTTCTCATTAAAACTGAAAAACAGAATTGATTTTCACTTTGAATAGATGGTGAAAACAAAATCTTGATTTCAGTAAATTATCCGAAAAATAAAAACATATTTTCACATATTCAAACTTCATGAATCAATTTATTCTGGAGAACAAAAATTGCCTGTCAACATACTGTCATTTAGAAAATAAGATTTGTTTCACCTATACATTAAACCAAGGAGGCAGAACTGAATTTAAAGAAAAAGCCTGTACTATTTCCAATTAATGTTTTTTTTAAGGATGGCTGTTAAAATGTTTCACAAAGGCGTTAAAAGTAAAATTGTTTATCAGGTAAAATTGACATTTGTTTTTACCCAATTCGTCTATTTCCACGATTTTATTTGGCCCTCCTTTTTGCATTGGTTGCAATTTCATTTTCGCGATTATTTGGCACAAAATTTCACTTTTTAAAGACTGAGTTATGTCAAGGTCCCTATAACAAAAAAATACCGTATTGTCGCCTATGAAATGTGATAAATAGTTAGTTAATTTTAACGTTTTTAACTATCGGGAGTGAAATATTTTCTTAAGTAATGTATTTATTCTTCTTTTAATGTTGCGTGAACGAAGTCACGGGTAACAGCTAGTAATATTATAAATCTCATTGTGTGCAAATGTTAGGCTGAAGCCAGCGTCAAAATGGAGCATTTAATGATCCTGTATTTTTGCATATAGGTTGATTAAAATCCTCAAATTAACATAGGCTGGTTTTTGTTTATTTTATTCAAATATTTTCTTTAATAATTAAAAATTTCATTATTTTCATAGACAATAAATGGACATTTTTCCATACAATTTAACCATTTTACTTTATCGTTGCTAGGTGCTTTGATCGTTGCCACAAAAATAAAAACACGGAAAAATAATTTTTCCCCAACAACTAATTTTCAATTGAACGATTTTCACGTGAAAACTGAAAATTAAAAAAATTCAAAAGAAGGTGAATTTCCGTGATATTTGAAACAAAAATATGGAGTATTTGTTATTATACATGAAGTATGAATATCGGTTAAAATAAAAAGATATTTTTCTGTCAAAAACTGCGTTATAATTAGAAGGAAAAGTGCAACAATAATTATATTATTAAAAAATAGATTTCGCTTGGACCATGGAACTATGAAAAGGATCCTCCTCGGCTTGGACAAATATGACGTCATAAATAAAACATGTATTTTCAAATATTCGTAATAATACAAGGAGCATGAATATCAATGTATAATGAAAGTAAATAGATAATGGACGTAATATTTAAGATGAAAAACTGAAATATTTTTTATCGATACTGATTAATAATTAGCTTGAATACCAGTTACACACAAATGTGAGTTTTCCGCTAAAATTTACGTCCTGATTGCCAGAAAAAGAAAATTAACAAGAATTGTGCCATTTAAAAGAGATTTCTCTGAGGAAAAAGTGACGTCATATTTGAAATAAAATGGGAATTTTCAAATGTGTTTTAGAAGGAGCGTGAATCAATTCATTACATTAATAATACAAGAATCGGTAAGTTTAGAAAGTAGATGAGTTTCACGTCATATTTAAAACGAAAAATTTAAATATATTTTTTTAGCTTTTTTTATAGCTAGCGATTATTATGCATGAATATCAGTTACATACAGATGAGAGTTTTTTGCCATAAACTACACCATGATTATTAGGAAAATAAAAATAATTATTATATAATAAATTATTATAATTATTATTATTATATAATTATTATAAATAATTATTAGGAAAATAAAAATAATCTATTATATTAAAATCTGACCGCCTGTTTGTATTTCGCAGAGGATGTCATAAACTCTCAGAATTTAAAAAAATGATTTAAATTCCGAGATATGATTATTATTATTATTATTATATATAAATTTAACGAAGTTGCTCTAAAAATGGCAACTAAATTATTCCAATTTTGTGGATAAAAAAGTGAAACGGTATAATATATTTTTTATCATTAAAATTGAAAAAAAAAGAATTTATTTTCAATTTGAATAGATGGTGAAAGAAAAAAAAAATCTTGATTACAGTAAATTTTTTTTAAAATAAAAACGTATTTTCACATATTCAAACTTTATGAGTCAATTTATTCTAGAGAACAAATATCGTCTGTCAACATATTTTCATTTAGAAATAAAGAATTTTTTTTTTTCAGTTGTAGTACAGCGCCTAGAATATAGGCGCTGTAATTATAGATTAAATCAAGGAGGCAAATTTAAGCTCCATGCATTTAGGTCTACAATTATTGCTCCCTATTCACAAGAATTGAATTTAATGAAAAAGAATATACTATTTCCATTATCTTTGAGGCCCCACCAGTGGCTGAGAGGTTGTGCTCTCGAAGCTGGGAGACGGGAGGTGCTGGGTTCGATCCCAATCGCGCCCGTCGGCCTAATCGCTCGGAGTTTTCGTGGTTTTCTTTCGAGCTGTGGATTTTCTCCATGCGTAAATACGGATTAGGTTCCCTTAGGAAGACCCCCACGAAGGGCGCTCCCCCCGGGCCTATATCCCTAGTGTAGATAATTGGCCGTCAATAATCAACCCAACCCAACCCAACCCATTATCTTTGAAGGATGGCTATTAAAACGTTTCACAAAGGCGTTAAAAGTAAAATAGTTTATCAGGTAAACTTGACATATGTTTTTACACAATTCGCCGATTTCCACGATTTTATTTGGCCCGCCTTTTTTGTTGGTTGCAGTTTCCTTTTCGTGATTATTTGTCACAAAATTTCACTTTTTTAAAACTTAGTTATGTCGAGGCCTCTATAACATAGAAATACTGTATTGTCTCCAATGGAATGTAATCAAAAGTTAGTTAATTATTTACGTTTCTAATTATCGGGAATGAAATATTTTGCTTAATTAATGAATTTATTCTTATTTTAATGATACGTGAACGAAGTCACGGGTAACAGCTAGTTTTTTTATATAATTCATTTTTTCTTCATTTTCGGTGTGTTTCTAATTAATTCTTTGTCAAAGTAAGATTCTGTATAATGAATGAGTCAGTCACAGCATGTCTTCATGTTACTTCAAGTCTTTGTTATTTTAGTCTAATATAAAATAAACAAGAACGAAAAATCATGCGTCAAGCATAGATTATGTAACACTTTCCAACACTGCCAAAATAATTTTGCAAATCTTTACCGTAAGGTGTAAGATGATATCGAACTAAACAATTTTGAAAACGCATAACCTATTTAAAAATCCAATTTCCGGAATGACCAACACTATTCGGAAAATATCTCAGCTCTTTTGTGCAGCCCTGTATAGGATCTATAGATTTATACATATACTAAATAGAATGCTAAATTTTAGTTCAGTTAAAAAACGCGTAGCACAGTTTAAAATTTCCCTTCTGCAATTTCCGACAATAAACGGAAATGGGTTCGAGAACTTTTGTTCTGCCGTGTATACAATCTATACAATTTATACACACCCAGTAATAGACAAAAAATGAGTTCAATTTAAAAACGCGTTCAGCAACTGAAAAAGCATTCCCAGCCATTATTATTAATAAGCAGTATTTAAACGGAATTTTTTTTGTGTGTCCCTGTAAATGAACGATGACTGTTATACACACACTATTCTGTAGTAAGCCTCTTTTAATTCACCTTAGAGATATTTATCAATTTCAATATGTTTGAAATAGTGAAACATTATTAAAATAAACTGCAGACGATTTTTCTTCATAGGGCGTAATGTAACGACATTCTTTTGAGTATCCCTGTAAAGGAACTATAAGTGCTATGCGCACCCCATTCTATAATGAGTCTCTTGAAGTGCACCTCAGTGATCTATATCCATTTCAATATGTTTGAAATTGTATAACATCATTTAAATAAACCGCAAATGATTTTTCCCCATAGACCGTAATGTAACAGAATTATTTTGAGTGTCCCTGTAAAAAAAGCATAAGTGCTGCACACTTCATTTTCAATACCGAACATGCCACAGTAAGTCTCAATAACATATATCAATTGCATGACTATCGGAGTATATTTAAGCGAGTTAGAGCACAGACAGACAGACAAACCAAATTCCTAAACACTTTTCAAATATGTTGGAAAGTGTTAAAAAATAAAAAGCTACAGCTGTTGCAGACGCACCGGGGTATCTTTTTTGCGCCAAAATGGCGACTTTATTCTTGGGTGACCCAGCGATTTTGTCGAGATTTTGCTTCATATGGCAACCCGGTAGAGCCGATTCCGTGTGTTTTATATTAAATTAAATATTCTGTGTTTTATAATAAATTAATCATTTTGTGTGTGTTTATATAATGATTGTGTGTGTTATGAAATAAACTGTTTCATATTAAAATAAAACTAACATACTATTTTCGCATGTTATTCGGGTTATTTAGCATGTTATTTTCCGGTATCTAACCCTAAAATGGGGTTTTCTTGCAAAAATGTCGCAAAACAAACTAGTCGTTCGGGCCCACCGTAATACTTACCCATCATGGATGAATAAAAATATAAAATGTAAAAATAAAACATGTGTAAACTATTTATAAAATGCATTGCCATTCGAACAAAATCGTGGCTTGATGACGTCCTAAACTTTAAACTGCCTATTACTGAATTGCGTAAAAGAAACATCCTTATAACTCCAAAAACGATAATCCTGTTAACTAACGGTTTACTGCGTCGGATGAAGCGTCTCATTTACAATTAAAATATATATTTGAATTGAAACTTGAATAAAATACAGGGTCATGAAAAATCGAAGCGTGTGGGAAATAGAATTACAAATATCTTGGCAACTCATTATCCGACCGCCTTCATTTTTTATGCAGAATTTATGTTTTTTTATTGTCTTTTATAGTCACTCCTTAAAATAAACCATTTCGAAAATTTTTATATACTTTTTATCAGAACGACTCTTTCGAGAGTCCGAAAAAAAGAGTTCAGGATCATCGAGGTGACTGTAATTCAATAAGCTTCTTCTCATTATGACATACTAAGTGCATACCCAATTTCAAGTCTCTATCTCAATTTGTTCGGGAGATAGAGCATTTACAGAAACACACAGACAGACGGACGAATTTTTTTGTTTTCTAAAAATATGTTTTTCGGAATCTCCAGTGTCTGAAACGTGTAAATCAAACAAAAAAAAATTTCGATTTTCAAAACGATTACAAGACTTACCCTTTACTACGTATGATGGGTAAATTAAATCGCACCAACCCCGGTGCGTCTGCGACAACTATTCCAAAAATATTCCAATAAAGTGATTTCTTTTACGAAAAAAGTCATCACCTGCAGAAAATGACGTGGAATAATTGTTTCTGGGGTACAAAACAGAATTCTGAAACTAACGAAAACAAAGTCATTTTGTTTTCTTTGTCCTTCTTAATTTGGTGAATGAATTCCTACCACGTTCGTTCCGTTATTGTGTTATGGGGATACGTTTGTATCTTTCAGTCAGATAAAAAGAGACTGGATAATGCAATCAAAGAACATGTATTAAAACAACAAACAATACATTTTCAGAACAACTGCTCATGAGACAAATAAAATTGTGTGATATTAATAGTCCGGGAGGCAACATCACATTTTATGCACTTAATTTTAGCGTATGAAGACATATATAGCAAACTTCTCCTATTAATGTAGTCGTAAATTGAATTTTCGTATCAGCAGCCGAGTAGAGTAGATTGATTGGTGTCGGGTCAATTCGTCACGCACAATTCATCGCAGCGTCAATTCATCGCGCACAATTCATCGCGAAACAATTCATCGCGCACAATTCATCGCGGAACAGTTCATCGCGCGCAATTCATCGCGGAACAATTCATCGCGCACAATTCATCGCAGTGTCAATTTGTCGTGGCGACAACTCATCGCAGCGTCCATTCGTCGTGGTGTCAAATCGTCGCGAAGTCAATTCGTCTTAACGAAATTGTTTTTGAAAGCTATGATGATAAAATAAAGATAATTTAGTAAAATTATTTAATGATAATTCTTTATATATATATATATATATATAATCGCATGTAAATTGTTAGTTGTAATTCTCTATATCTAAAAAACTAATTATCATTAAACATTTTTACTAAATTGTCTTTATTTTATCATCATTGACTTCAAAAACATTTTCGTTGCGACGAATAGACATACGATGATTTGACACCACGACAAATTGATGTTGCGACGAATTGACGCTGCAATGAGTTGTCGCCTCGACAAATTGTCGCTGCAACGAATTGACGCTGCGACGAATTGACGCCGCGGTAAGTTGTCGCCGCGACAAATTGTCGCTGCAACGAATTGACGCTGCAACGAATTGACGCTTGATTACAAGAAAAACACGATGACAGTCAAATTCTTTTTATTAAATCATAATCCGATTCAGTGAAAATGCTCTCTTAGATATCGATAAATTTAATAACTCTCTACAGAAGAACATGTCAATTTGAAGACAAGCAACCATGTATTTTAACAACTCTTCGATACCAAAATCACACTGCTCTCTCTCTCTCTCTCTCTCTCTCTGCGGCTAGCAGTCTCTGCGTCTCGTTCTCCGTCGAATTTGCTGCGCTTGCGTATTTATATTAATCACGCGCAAAGTGGCAAATCAAGTCACCTGACTTCTTTACTCCAATTATAATCGCTTTTAAGAAGGTCTTATTAACCGTTCCGGTAAGCTAATCTTGAAGTAAATTTACTTCCTGGTGCAAAAAACTTTCTAGAACAATCTAATAGCCTCGAACTAAGGACACGCCATGTAAACAAACAATAAGATTTGATTTCGAGAGTGTTGCTAAAAATAGATTTCAGACGATGTTTTTAGCTTGCGCTACAGAAAAGAACAGAAAAGAAAAAGAAAAATGAATTTATTGATGCGGAATAAAAATTAGAATAATAAAACATTGAAATATTGTCATAGACATTTTAATAATTTAATAAAAGAATGATTTTAAATAAATAGGTTTTTTTAGAACGGCATAATTTAAGAGTTATAACATTTTAGAAAATTAAGTAAAGAAATTAAAGAGTTTGATATACACGGGAAATAATACTAGATTTTAATAGGAATTTAGTTAAGGAATATAAATAGTTAGCGCCATTTTTTGATTTAAGCAGTTTGGATTAAATATTATTAGGTGGATTAAGATCTTATGCATACAGAGCCTAGATTCATCAAAGACGACGTGAGACGCCATTCCTGCGTCATATACAGCATCATGATGCCAGCATTCATGTTTGGCGTTATTGTGGAAAACGCACATTGCCAGCTTGAATTCGAATCGTCATACAGTCATATCACAAGGAGTGACGGTATGAAGTGTCAATGGATACACGTCTCGGTAACCTTTTGTTCGCATTGCCGGCAATTTCAACAGCAGCCGTTACATTTCTGATGTGTTACGGCCCATGGTTCTGCCTTATCTTCGATGCCTCCGCAACTCTACGGTTTAGCAGGACAATGCACGACCACATGTTGGTCGTACTATACTGACCTTACTTGATACAGAACACGTTCTACTGTTGCCCTGGCCGGCACGTTCTCCTGATTTCTCACCATTTGAAAATGTCCTGCCAATGGCTTCTGAGCGACTGGCCCGCCACCACTCGCCCGTCACTACGGTTGATGAACTGTTGCATAGTGTTGAAGCTGCATGGACTGATGTACCCGTACATGACATCCAATCTCTGTTCGACTCCACGGCTAGGCAGATAAATGCTGTTATTGCGGCCAGAGGTGGGTGCTTTGGGTAGTGTTTTCTCAGGATCTATATCTCCTAATTTTCTGAAAATGTAATCACCTGTCCTTCCCATTATCTATTTGTCGAATAAATATCATTCTGATATTTGCATTCCTTCATGGTGTAGCATTTTGGATGGCCAGTAGTGTATATGTTAGTGTGTGGGGTGTTGTAAAAGGTTAATTGTTAAGTGTGTCCAAATTAAACTTTAAAAAGAATCAGCTTGACTCTGCTTCTATCAATTTGTTACTGTGATTTTGTTGAAAGAGAAAAAAATATATAATATTTGCTATGGAAACATAACATAAAGAAAGGGCACCTGACGTCACTGTTGGTTCAATTACGGTTGGTTAGCAAGAAAAACCTGTTTGTTCTATATGACTCCTACTGTACACATGAAATGGGGAAATTTGATTGGATCTACGTTAAATTGGTCTATAATATTATTGGCGTACGTCGCGATGACGATTCTTGCTATAATAGCTACGAAAAAAAAAAATGAAGTGGTAGATTAGTTGATTATGGTAAATAAACCATACATATATTCTTTTCAAAATTAAAGAAATCTATATTTAAATTATTTTAATAAGTATATTTTCCCTTTTCTGCATTATCGCATTTTATATTTATTCCCGGCTGAAGAAGATCATCTGAAGAATTCCATTAATACAAGTAAATTTCTCATTCACCGAATAAATCATTTTATTCTCAGCGGACGCAACGTCCTACACATACGAAGAAAATCACAACACACACTCTCTCAACAGATCGAGAGGGAAAAAAACAATCAGTCACTGCGCATGCGTGCCCAGCGGCGCCGTTAGCAGCCGGCGAATACACTCCCCACATTGAAACCCAAAGGTTTCAATTACAAAACGTACTATTACTACATTTTCACATTAAATATACAATAGATGCAAAAGTACACACAGTAAACTAGCACAATATGTACACTCTGAATATACTAATGAAATAAAAAATTCAATTATAATCATACAATAGCAAAATTTAACAAGTTTACATAACATTATCTGAAATTGGCAATATGCACACTGTAGAAATGCTACGTTTATAAGTGCCCTTAGGCGTTTTAACCCGAACTACTCTGATTTTTCCATCATTTCCATGAATAACTTCATCAATTCTACCAATTAACCAACTACATACTGGTAGTTTTTCTTCTTTTAACAATACAACCATGTTAGGTTTAATATCACCTTTAATACTATGCCACTTAGATCGTTGTTGTAACGTACACAAATAATCTCTGGTCCATTTTTTCCAGACAGTTTGGACCAGTTTAGTTGTCAATTGCCATTTAGAAAGTCTATTAGTTTCTACAGAGGAAATGTCTATCTCAGGTAACGAATTAATTGGCCTACCGATCAAAAAGTGACCTGGCGTTAAAACATTATAATCATTGGGATCGGATGAAAGTGGTGTCAGAGGTCGGCTGTTTAAAATAGCTTCAATTTGATTGCTTACCGTCAAAAACTCCTCAAATGTGAGTTTATGCTCACCTACCACTCTTTTGAAATGGTGTTTAAAAGACTTTACACCCGCTTCCCACAGTCCCCCAAAATTAGGTGACTGTGGAGGGATAAAACTCCATGACACACCTTCAGAACACATGTAATCAATTACATACTCATTTTTAAATAAGGCAAATAACTCCTTTATTTCTGAAGCAGCACCTCGAAAATTTGTGCCATTATCAGAAAAAAAGGCGAGATGCCAGACCTCTGCGTGCAAAAAACCTTTTTAAACATGCAATCATGGCTTCTGCCGATAAATTAGTGATAATTTCAAAATGAACTGCCTTAGTCATAAAACAGACAAACCCACAAACGTAAATTTTGTGATAAACATCTTTTCTTTGATTTTTGTACCTTATTAAGAAAGGCCCACAACAATCTAGGCCTGAATTGGAAAAAGGAGGATTAATGGTCACTCTTTCCTTAGGTAAAGGTGCCATAATTTGACTCATTTCTTTTGTGTTCGCCTTAAAACATGTCACACAATTATGGACAGTTTTTCTAGCAATAGCACGTCCCCCCCAAAGGCCAATATTCTTGCCTAACGGCATATAACAAAGTTTGGGGCCCAACATGAAAATTTTTTTAATGAAAATACAAAAAAATCATTTCCGTTAATTTGTGGCTCTTAGGAAGAAAAATAGGATGTTTAACATCAATTTGTAAGTTAGCATTAACTAATTGGCCACCCACGCGAATTATACCATCATTATCAATAAAAGGAGATAAACTACTTACATTAAATTCCTTAATCCTCCTTTTCTCTCTCAAGGCCTTCATCTCCTTAGGAAATACCTGCATTTGTACATATTTTATTAAAACCAATTTACCTTTCCTTAATTCAACTGGAGATAATAAGGTCCTTTTTCCTTTATACAGCCCTTCACATTAGAGATGAATCTGAAACTAAAACTAATAATTCTAATTAACTTTACATATGAATTTGTGATCTTAAATATATAGTCAATGTCCTTAACCTCATTTAAAAAGTTCATTTCACAGTTCGGTAATTTACAATTGTGCCTGAATTCCCTTTGGAACTCCTCTGTTTCAGTCACAGTCAGAAGTTCTTTATCACTGTTGTAACTTTCCTGATCACACAAAAAGTCAGGACCATTCCACCACAGTTTAAGATCAAGAATTTTCGCTGGACTAACCCCACGTGAAATTAGGTCTGCTGGATTTTCAGAAGTTTTTACATAGTTCCATGAGAAGTCTTTAGTGTTATTTTGAATTTTAGTGACACCATTCGACACAAAAACCTTAAGTGTTTGAGGTGGTGAAGCAATCCATGCCAGTACTACTGTCGAATCTGAGTATAAATATACTCCACGAAATTGAACGTCCAAGGATGACAGTACCTTAACAGTAAGTTTCGAGAGCAACTCTGCCGCACACAATTCCATAATCTTGTTGAGGGGTGCCGCCCGCGATTTGCTACACAGGAGTGACACCTTGGCTTCACCTGACTCGGAGACAGATCTAAGGTAAATGACGCAACCATACGCATCTTTAGAAGCAAATCTATATGTTTCGAATTTGGCCATGACGTTTTATCTGCAAATGTTTCAACTCTGTCAGTTCTTCGCGAAATTTATTCCAAGCCTTTCTTTCTTGTAGTGGAATTTCATCGTCCCAGTCAAGCTGAAGGAGCCACAATTTCTGCATATAAATTTTTGCTCTGACTATCACCGGACCCAGGATACCGAGCGGATCAAACAACCTTGCAATATCTGATAAGACTGTTCGTTTAGTTACAGAATTCACAAACGGTTGAATTTTAAAACAAAATGTGTTCTTGTTAGGATTAAACAACAGTCCGAGCGTTTTGACAGTGTCTGACTCATGATTGTCAAAATCATACTCCTTCTCCGTAGTTGGAACATTTTGTAGTAATAATTTATTATTAGAGCTCCATTTAGGAAGTTCTAGCCCACCCGCATTTAACATGGATATTAACTGAAGTTGGAGTTCAATAGCACTAGTGACGTCATTTGTACCGCTGGGTATGTCGTCCACATAAAAATCCTTGCCAGCAGCGGCAGCTAACGGATATTTCTCCTTCTCATCGTGGCATAGCTGCTGAAGCACGCGCGTTGCCAGATAAGGTGCACACTTGGTTCCGTAGGTAACAGTGAGCAATTTATAAACGCGTATAATTTCATTTTCATGACCCTTCCAAAAAATACATTGTAAATCGCACTGATCGGGACTAATGTAAATTTGCCGATACATCTTTTTCATGTCCGCGGTGAAAACTACTGCATGCTTCCTAAATCGCAACAAAATTGAAAATAAATCATCCTGGACAACAAACCCAGAATACAACTTATCATTAAGGGATTGTCCAGATGAAGTTGCTTGAGAAGCATTGAAAACAACGCGTAATTTAGTGGTACTATTATCCGGCCTATAAACTCCATGGTGAGGCATAATGTATTTTGGACTCTCGTTACTTACCTGCATATGACCTAAATCTTCATACTCAGTTAAGAATTCCCTATATAATTTTAGATACTCAGGTTCTCTTCTCAAACGTCGCCAAAGAGAATCCAATCTTTTAACAGCAATGTCTTTTGACTCTCCTAAACACGGGGGGTCTTCTTTTAATGGCATTCTAACGACATAACGCCCATCGTCATTTCTGAAATGAGTTTTCATGAAATGATCTTCGCATACTAAACTCTCATTGTTTTGCACTCTTTCTGCTTCAACATTTTCGATCTCCCAAAAATTTTTCAAAGTTATGTCTAAATTTTCCATAATTAACCCACAATGAACAGAAGCTTCGTTCTCTATTGCAACACTCCCAGTAGCAATAAATCCAAATACTGAATTTTGCAAAATTATATCTGTCTCGGGGATCCTCAATTGACCAGATTTTAAAATTTCATTGAATAGTTGTGCGCCCAACAATATGTCCACAGCACCTGGCTTATTGAAACTCTCATCTGCCAATGTTAAATTCTCTAAATCTAGCATATCAATGTTAAATTGCTTAGCGGGTGCGTAATCTGTTATATTCGAGACTATCAAAAGCTCTACTCCTTTTTCGAAAGTTCTGGTATGATTAGCAATTTTCGTTTTTACTACTGAATTTATCACTGACGATGATTTATTCAAACCAGAAACCACAAAATTTAATTTTTCCTTCTTCAAATTAAATCTGTCAGCGCACCGTTTTGATATGAAGCATGACTGACTTCCATTGTCTAATAATGCACGCGCTTCATGGAATATTCCAAAGTTATCCGCAATCATTATTTTAGATGTGCTCAGCCAAACCATACGAGATTTGTTAACATTAACATTGGTGGCTGTGAAAGATAACGATTCTTTATTCTGGGCTGATGATTTTTCACCACATGCTCCTTTCGGAACAAAAACATTTGATCTTGGATCTAAAACGGCACCCGACATTACAAATGACTTGTCATAATTGGTATCTTTCGCATTGCCATGCGTACGCCCTTCATCTGTTTTTTTATCAATATGTAAAATTGTATAATGCCGTTTCTTACAAATATAACAATTGAATTTGGAAGAACAATTAATAACCGTATGATGCTTAAGACAATTAAAACATAGTTGATTATTTTTAATGAACTCAATTCGTTCATTAACTAACATTTTTTTTTTAAATGGGGCACATATCAAGATAATGATTCTCATTAGACTTGCAAAGAACACATTTTGAAACCCTAACTTCCGATACAAACACCTTAGAATTATTTTGTGGACTGTACACATTACGATATTTTTGCGAATTGTTTCCAAACTGCGGACGTGAAAACGCATTATTTTCTGTTTTACATTTATTCTTCGACGCTACATAAATATCACAACATCTAGATAATTCTTGCGGTAAATACCAAGATTCTCCTTGCTTTACACCTATATGAATTTGAAGTTCACGGTCTAACGAGTTAAATATTTTGTCGGAAATCATTAATTCACACAATCCTTTAAAGTCATTCACCTTTCTTAACTGACAGTAATAATCAAATGTTGCAGTTAATCGCGACGCGAATTGAACATAACTTTCGTTTTGAAATTTTTGCGCCCTTCGAAAATTGTTTAACACTTCCTGCGGAGGGGATTGAAATTCTTTCAACACAACGTCTTTAAGTTTATCATATTTACTTAGGTCATCCTCACTCAAATATACCATTAAATTAGTGGCCTTTTCGCCTAAGATATTTAAAAGAATTTCTGCTCTAAATTCCTCCGGAACATTCTTTTTTTTAGGACGCAACGTCCTACACATACGAAGAAAATCACAACAGATCGAGAGGGAAAAAAACAATCAGTCACTGCGCATGCGTGCCCAGCGGCGCCGTTAGCAGCCGGCGAATACACCGGCAGTTAAAGACGCGCCTGTTTCTTTTCTCTCTCATCGAAAAGATATGAAGTCAAAATCATATCTATTTTTATGAATTTATCGTTAACGCATTTTTAATTCCCCTGCCAGTTATCACTGTAAAAGAAATAACACAATGTATAAAATGTTTCTCTCATGGTCAAATTTTGACTTCCCAAAATGTACCAGATGCCCTGTTCAAAGAAGCCACGATGATATGTCACCAAAACATGCAATTCTCAGGCCTGCTATTCAATAAAATATAAATAATAAAATTCCTTTCCAGCCGTTCCCATCCGTTCTCATAACACGTAACTATCAAAATTCAGAATCATTTCCATTTTTAGCCAATGTGTGTTGTAAGCCAAATAAATTTACCCGCCCCTGTCGCCAATTACAAAATATAACATGCGTTTGTTCTAAACGGTTCTGGTAACCCGCTCAAAATTCGCGCATCTACGCTCAAAAATGCAAAATCATTTGGTGAGGTTTCTAACGCATGCTTATCTCTCATCGCCACACACTTCGCCTCTGGTCACCAGCCGATTAGCATCCCCTAAGATGAATAGGACCCCTGTGCCACTTGCGGAATTGCTTAAATCTCGTCTCTTTACCCAAATAATGACTTCTGTGCTCATTCGCCTCCTTTGGATAAACTGTGTATTAGTCTACATATAGTAGAAGAAATCGTCTTGCACTATTTCCCCCGATAAAAAGTTTGAATGTCACCTTTTAACCCCTTGGGGACGAGCGACACGTATACGTGACGCATAAGATGCTCAGAATCTTTGATTATTCCCACCAGTTAATTTTTATTGTAAGTTTTGCCTTATTTAATGATAGCATTTCTGCGATTCAATTAGGCGAAAATTTCTGTTTTGAAAAACCGGTGGTAAAAGATTAAAAATTCTGTAAAGGACGCTCGTTGCGAAGGGGTTAATGATTAACTTTTATTGCTCGCTCTGGAACAGCTAATGTTTGTGAAGTGTGTAATACTGTGAAAGAAACGTTCAACATGTGACTTTGCGATGCTTGATTTTTTTCATTAAAAGACTATCGTCAAAAATTCTCCTTTGCTATTCTTCTTCATACTCAACACCAGTTCAGACCCCTAGGAATTACGAACCACTTGTTTATTGCGAAAACGCTCAATGTACCTTTAATTAGCTTCACCTGCCCATTTTCCAGCTATACTGTTTTTCTACCTTGCCCGCTGCGATATTTACGAGTATTTACTAACTTTGACGGCATTTTTCTTATCACCTGCATTCCATAAGGACATCGATCTATTCTTCATATTGATGGAACTGTTTGTTTGTAAACATGCCCTTTCCTAATATATACAGTGGAACTTCCCTTTAACGAAGTCCCTATTTAACGAAGTTCTCTACTTAACGAAATTTTCTGCAGAACTTTGACTTTGAACACCATTAGCATGTAAATTAATCTCCACATTACGAAAAATATATTCTATATAACGAAGTATATTCCACTTTTGTACGTGTACAGAATTCAAATTAAGCGATTGCTGTTCGAAGGCTATGCAAATTTATTTCAGCGGATTCGATTGTATGAAAATGAACACATTTAAATAATTTTCATTCTGTTTGGTGCTAAATAAAACATTTTTTTTCACACTAAGAAAAACACTTGTTATCACTATTCTCCCACTCCGAGACTCCAGCGCTGACAATTGGGGGAAGTGAAAATCCCCTTTTTACCTTCAATGATACAGAAGATGAGGTGTCGCAATGGCGTCAGATGCATTGAAACAAAAAATATCGATGTAGTGAAAACATTAGTTTGAGATTCTGTGTATCAGAGCTGATGAAAGCTTGGGAGTGTGACGTGATTTCATCAACCGTACACAACTGTTTTACAAAAGACAACTTCATAATTAAAACTGAATCAAACGCTTCTGATTCCAATACCTGTTTGTCATATCTCAAGAAAAAATTTCATGAATTTAAGTCAATTTCTATTTAACGAATATTCTTCATAACGAAGTTTTTAAGTGTAACGATGACACTTCGTTAAATGGAAGTTCCACTGTATATGTCACTTTGACGCTGAAAGTTTTGGCCAATCAGATTACGAGGTGGCAAAACATAGTAGGGGAAAAAATATGCGTAATGATAGCAGACTGCTGGCATCAAATGAAAAATCTGTGTGCATTGAGGGGTTTTATTGGCAGCGTGATTTAGAAAAATCGGCTTCATATTATGCTTGCAGCGCCATCTATCGGTAATTTTTAAGCTTTTTTTAAATCACATCTCCCTCTAATCTCATTCCTGCAAACCGCAATTTTTTAGCCTCATTTGTTTCTTTTTAATGAATTTTTAAAGTTTTAACGAACTTTTCACGGACCCGGTATATTTCTACAAGTGATTATTTTCGGAAATGAATGCTGTAAAATACTCAAGCAAAATCTTCTTGTCAGATGACTCCAGTTCAACTTGCATACTCTTAAAAATAACTAAGTATGAGGTAGATGTCATCTAAGATGCCACAACAGAAATCTTAATTTTCTTTTAACTAATTTCTAAAATATAACGCCTTATACTAGTAAATCTGCAGATCAAGGAGCCTCAACGTCAGCTCTAAAAGTCAATGTTTTTTAATCTCACTTTTCATATTATTCAGCATCTTACAATCCGAAATTTGATATATTTTTTAATTACATACCTATTTATAGGCCTATAAAATACTTCGGAGGTTTCGGAAATGAGAAGGTTCATTTAAACACGGTTTAGGCAATGATATTCTGAAATTCGTGTGAACTTCTTGTTCATGCAACTTTTTAGATTTAAAAAAAAAAAATAATAATAATAATAAGGAAAAAAACTTGTATTAAAATAAATTCTTTATTTATGTCAATAGAATACAAAAATAATTTATTTTGATAGTAAAATATTGCAGCCAAATAGGGCGAGTGACTTGAATTTTATTATTTGGATATTCTTTGAAATAGGGTTGGTAAAATTAAAGAGCAAAGTGAAAATAAATATATTTTAAAATTTGTAAAAAAAATATGAAAATAAAATGTTTTATATTTCCCGAACAGATGCAAAAAATATTCCAATCATTTAAACAATTAATTTCTCAATTCTAATGTATGCATCGGCAAATTTTCAAAGCTCTTGGATATATTTAAAACTTCCCTATCGAAAATTTAGCATTAGTCATTTTACGTTTAAATCCATTATTCAAATAGGCGATTTTCATTTCAGTTAAAAATGAAATTTGAAAATCGTCTGCATTCCCATAGGAAAGCATAATGATCTAAAAAGAAATGTTCTGTATTTTTCGAACGAATGAACCCAATGTAACCAAAAACTTATACAGTTCATTCCGGGTACCTCACCAACATACCCATCAAAAATCAACCTAATCGGATCATTTTTACGGCAATTATCGCGGAACAGACAGACAAACAGACGAAAACCAACAACTTTTCGCCTCCCCACAGTGAGCCTCAACTGCCGTTTCGACAATTACCTACAGTGTCTCACAAAAGTGATGGGACACTTGTGCTTTATAAAAAGAAACTGCAATAAAATAAATAAACAAACATGTGCAAAAATTTTTTGGGTGTGTTTCATATTTAAAGTTAGTAACAATTATTACATAACATACATTTTGTCAAAATATTAAAATATTAATTTAGTAAAAATACAATTGTTCAGAACGGAGCAAAAAATGGCTCACATAAGTGATGGGACACTTACTTTTCCATCAAATATTTATCCAAAAATTTTACTTTTTAAAAGGTTTTAATATTTTGTTGCATTTCCTTTTACTTTTAAAACATGATTTAATCTTTTTGGGATGGATTCGACTAATTTTTTTGTGATTTCTGGAGTGATTTTACCCCATTCTTCTTGAAGCACCGATTTTAGTTGTTGTTTTGAAGAAATGGTGTGTTTGCGAATTCTTGAATCCAATTCTTGCCAAATATTCTCTATGGGATTTAAGTCTGGAGATTGTGGTGGTGTTTTTATTATTTCAGGACAGTTATATAGCAGCCAGAGTCTAACGTTCAGAGCAGTGTGCTTGGGGTCATTGTCCTGGTAGAATTTAAAATCGTTATGAAGGTTCAATTTTCGTGCTGAAGATTTCAAATTTTGCTTTAAAATATCAATATACTTGTACTGATCCATTATACTGTCAATAAAAACAAGATTACCAACTCCTGCGGACGACATACACCCCCATACCATAACTCCTCCTCCACCATGTTTTACTGTTGGTACCAAGTTCTGTTTGCGAAATTCTTCCCTGGGTTTTCTCCACACCAAGATTCTACCGTCAGAACCAAATATATTAAATTTACTCTCATCAGCAAATATAACTTTATTCCAGTAATCAGAATTCTTATTTATGTTGGATTTTGCGAAAGCTAGTCTGAGTTTTCTATTCTTTTCACTTACGAAGAATTTTTTCCTGGCTACTCTACCGTGATATCCAGCAGATCGAATTACCCTTCTAACAGTCTCAGGATTAACAATTATTCCATATAATGCTTGTAAATCAGCAGCAACTTTTGAAGCACTAATTCTTGGATTTTTTTTAATATTTCGAACGATAATTCGCTTTATTCCATTGGATAGCTTTGATGGTCGGCCAGGTCTTCTTTTATCCTGAATCATATGATTCTTTTTATATCGTTTAATGATATTGAAAACTGTTGAACGACTCAAGTTAACTGTTTCAGCAGTTTTTCTAATAGATTTTCCACGTTCAATATGCAAATTAATAACTAATTTTCGAATTTCAGGCGAAGTTTCTTTTCGTTTAGCATTCATGGCTACACAGAGCTAAAAAACACAAAAATTCCAAAACAAACTGGAGAGAAATACTGCAGACGATTTTATAAATTATTGCCAATTGCTTTTAAGTAAAAATAAAACCCCAAAAAATATTTTTATTGCTTATTTCAGATGATTTTTGTTGCATATATAATGGTGTCCCATCACTTATGTGAGCTATTTTTTGCTCCGTTCTAAACATTTGTATTTTTATTAAATTAATATTTTAATATTTTGACAAAATGTATGTTATGTAATAATCTTTACTAAATTTAAGTATGAAACACACCCACAAAAAAATGTGTACATGTTTTTTTTAATTTATTTGATTAGTTTCCTTTTGTAAAGCACAAGTGTCCCATCACTTATGTGAGACACTGTATATGTTTTATTCAGGACTAAAAACAAAATTTCATGCAATTTTTATACATTATTATTGGATTCACTCAACTTTTTGGCTGAATGCGCATCATACTTACGTAAAATATTACTTGAAAGAAATTGTAATGCTTCATGTTGAAAAATTCGCTATCCCTGAATTAATTTATTTATTGTACAGAATCATAGAATAAAATCGTCTGCTTTTCCTCCTCATTCCCCATTTTTATTCC
Organism: Maratus michaelseni; assembly: GCA_963931845.1. Lineage (NCBI taxonomy): Eukaryota > Metazoa > Arthropoda > Arachnida > Araneae > Salticidae > Maratus > Maratus michaelseni. The sequence goes on along the minus strand of OZ007593.1, from coordinate 8,322,699 downwards.
TTCCATTCACAATGCGTTTCGTTATTAAGTTATGGAAAGTGTTTTTATCTTTCATCCAGTGAAAAAAAGAAAAAGAATTAGATTAATAGAGAGATAAGGAATAATACAATTAAAGGAAATACGTTAAATGACAAATAATACTGCATTCAAAACAACTGATTGTGTAACGAAAAGGGCGTATTCAGAGTTGAATGAGAATATGGCTACTTTTTGTATGATTATAGGCGAAAATAGACAAGGTCGTAACAAGATGGGAAGAAAGTAGCCCTAGCATTGTCTTGGCCCCCCTGTACCTTGCATAATATTTTAGTACAGCTGTGTAGCTATAACTTTAAAGATTTTAAAACTTTATATCGCAAACTCTTTAAAATTGTTAACGTATAGAAAGACATAGAAAATGACAAAAACTGATAAATAAACATTTTAGATACAGTGATTTATTATTATTCATAATGAAGGTATTTCAAATGTCCAGCAGCTAGAACTAGTGCCAGTTTTGGTACTTCTCTATTATCCCGTCGACCCCTTTTCATAACAAAAAACTATCGCCAAATTGTCAGATGAAACGCCCAAAATGCAGTCCCATTGACTGGATGTCAGAAGCATGATACGTAATTGTTACGTCATCAAGTGGTTTTTAATGCGACATTTGCCTGTATTTTTCATTCTGTTTTACAGATTTATGAGTTATTTCATTCATTAAAATAACAATTGTGTCCCTAAATTCTTATATTTTGTTTATTTATTTACTTTGATATTCCAATGGCAACGTTCTCCCGTTTATGAGGCGTTACAGTAGGGCGAAAGTTTTTTGTTATGAAAAGTGGTCGACGGGATAATAGAGAAGCAGCCCAGTTTTTTAATATCAAAAGGTATTTAGTACTAAGGTGAAAACTAACCATATCTTCCAATAACCGATGAAAGATTTCGGAATTATATTATTTTATAAACATACTAGCAGGCTTCGCCCGCTACGCTGATCGGTTTCTCCAAACAAACCTTGAATCAAGCGAAATAGATTGGTGAATTTGAACTTGTGTTTTAAATCAATATGAACCTTTACCCGGAATGTCCTTCCGCATTACTGAAACGATACGAATGTCATTGCGCTATTATATTTTTTAATGTTTCAGACAAAATTTGGGCTGTTAAAGACCGATTCTTTTAATGGATCATTTACAATAGGATTTGAATTTTAGGAACGAAAAAACGAAATACAGTATACTAAAACTATTCCTGAAAAATCATCTAACAAACGAAGCAAGTCTCATCAAAAACTTTTTATAAAAGTTAATCTTTCATAATCATGTTGAACTAATTATAGAACTTTCCCTCACGACTCTATAACTAACGTAGAACAATATGCAATATTTCAAACCCTTCCCTGAAAAATTATCTATCTAACAGTGAAAATCCCATCCAAATCCATCCAGCAGAACTCGAGTTATAAGCAGCCAAAACAAAACTCTCATATTATATATATATATACATATAGTAGAAGTAGATAAATTACCATCAAAAATGTCACCTGTAAAAAATGCAGCCCAGTCACGTGACTTCTTTACCGTAAAAAGTTCTGAGATCGTGTAAAGACACGTTTAACTATCTTATTAACTCTGAAATTTTCATTCAGAAATCACTCCTAGTCTCTACATCTTTAGTTAATTATTATGTTGTGACTTGGCAATTACGTAGCAGGAGAATGTGATGTATATAGTTAGTCTTAATTAAATAGTACTATAGCATATTAAGGTGTAATAACTTTCTTGTGCGTATATAATTTGCCTTAATCAAATTATCCCATCCCATCCCATAACATAGTAAGGTGTAATAACTTCCCTGTACTGCGTAATTGCCAAGTCGCAAAATAATAATTAACTAAAGATGTAGAGACTAGGAGTGATTTGTGAATGAAAATTTCAGAGTTAATAAGATAGTTAAACTTGACTTTACACGATCTCAGAACTTTTTACGGTAAAAGAGTCCCGAGACTTGGCTGCATTTTTTACAGGTGACGTTTTTGATGGGAAACTGACTTTCATGCTCCTTGTATTATTACGAATATTTGAAAATGTATGTTTTATTTCCAGTATGACGTCATATTTGTTCAAGACAAGGAGGATACTTTTTATTGTTTCATAGTCCAGAAATCTTTTCTTAATAACATAATTATTCTATTTAATACTTGGAAATTTCAATGTCAACAAAAGATAAAATATTGCCAACTTAAAATGTAACTTATTTTATGACGGAAATGAATCATATCATAATAACCAGACTTTATAATTCATTTCTCTGAAACTAGTTATAGTACGAACGCACTTCATTTGTCACGTTTGACTTAAAATTTTCAACTTTTTTTTATTTTAAGTATAATTACAATTTTTCAGTTTTATCTGTTGCAAGTGAATGTTTTACAGTTTAAACTTAGAACGTTTCCATTACTTCAACATACTGCAACATACTGCAACTTATCAGTCATTTCCTTGTTTTATGACAACACAAATCAAGTTGATAAGGTCAATTTAGGTTATTTTTATTTTTATCTTATTTAATCGTTTCTGCAGACGATAAGTTAGCCAATATATCATCGGAATACCTGTTCGTTTGGAGAAATAAAAATTTTTGCTTATTGAAAACTGAGCAACAATTGCGTGGCTGCTAGTGGTAAAAGAATTTAAGGTATTAACCGCAATCACGATTCAGATTCACTACAAGAAAGAAAACTTTGGTTGCGTAAAACATTAAAATTCATAAAGATACAACTAAAAGTAAATATATTGCTTGAAGGTGCATAAAAACATACATAAAAAAATCCCTGACGGCTCGGCCTACAGGCACAGGTAGATTTCGAAGACGCAGACCGTGGGGCACCTGTTTGTCGGGAATTGCGGAAGAAATGACCTTTTTGCGATGATGCTGCAGTTGGAACCGCATACTTCGAAACCAAACTTGTTTGCAGGCGGAGCCAGCAAGGATTTTTTTTTTTTTTTTTGCTATAAGAGTTGGTCCTATAAAAAACATGTCAATATAAAAGTTTTAGATAATATTAAGAGGATTTATAATAAATTTAAGCGGATTTGAAATTTTGGGAATTGACGAAGTTATGAATTTTTTTTCTTCTAAAACCCCCCTTCCCCCCCTTAAGACAATTTTTAATTATATCAAAAATCTGTCATACATAAATTTTCGGCCCTTCTCCTAGAAGTAATAATAACTTCAAACGGATTCGATATGTATAATAATTAAGAAATTATGGGTTTTTTTCTGTTTTCACAAAAAGTCCCCCGCCCCTTGGTTCGATTTTGCCCATTAACGAACTTGACCGAGATTTTATGCCCCTTGATTTTATGTATCAGTTTCGAAAAGATGCGGGAGTTGGAACCGCCTACTTCGAAAAATAACTTGTTTGCAGGCGGAGCCAGCAAGGATTTTTTTTTTTTTTTTTTTTTTTTTTGGCTATAAAAGTTGGTCCTATAAAAAACATGTCAATATAAAAGTTTTAGATAATATTAAGAGGATTTATAACAAATTTAAGCGGATTTGAAATTTTGGGAATTGACGAAGTTATGAATTTTTTTTCTTCTAAAACCCCCCTCCCCCTCCCCTTAAGACAATTTTTAATTATATCAAAAATATGTCATACATAAATTTTCGGCCCTTCTCCTATAAGTAATAATAACTTCAAACGGATTCGACATGTATCATAATTAAGAAATTATGGGTTATTTTCTGTTTTCACAAAAAGTCCCCCCCATTCCCTCCCCCTTGGTTCGATTTTGCCCATTAACGAACTTGACCGAGATTTTATGTCCCTTGATTTTATGTATCAGTTTCGAAAAGATGCGGGAGTTGGAACCGCCTACTTCAAAAAATAACTTGTTTGCAGGCGGAGCCGGCAGGGATTTTTTTGTTTTTAATTTTTTTTTTTTTTTGCTATAACGGTTGGTTCTATAAAAAACTTGTCACTATAAAAGTTTTAGATAATATTAAGAGGATTTATAATAAATTTAAGCGGATTTGAAATCTTGGGAATTCACGAAATTATGATTTTTTTTCTTCTAAAACCCCCCTTCCCTCCCCCCAACCCCTTAAGACAATTTTTAATTATATCAAAAATCTGTCATACATAAGTTTTTGGCCCTGTTCCTAGAAGTAATAATAACTTTAAACGGATTCGATACGTATAATAATAAGGAAATTATGAGGGTTTTTCTGTTTTCACAAAAAGCCCCCCCATTCCCCCCCCCCCCCTTGGTTCGATTTTGCCCATTAACGAACTTGACCGAGATTTTATGACCCTTGATTTTATGTATCAGTTTGGAAGAGATTTATGCAGAATTTTTCCAGTTATCGTGGTCAGAAAAAAGTGACATAGATAGATAGATAGATAGATAGATAGATAGATAGATAGATAGATAGATAGATAGATATAAAGTTTTGAACTGGGGGTGGTTTTGGGTTCTTTGAGTCATGATCGGCGTAGATCTGCAAAATTTTTTCAAAATTTCTAACTTAGGTGAGAATGCAATAGGTAGTATTTCTTACGAAATCTACCTAAAACATTTAAAAGTCCATTAAAGTCCATTTAAAAAATCAAAACGTTTTCAACCGAACTTACTCGGTCATCATCAGTGAAAAACTCATAGTTAAGTTGACTTGTTGTCTCTTCGCGTCTTCTAGCTTGCCCGGAACAAACCATTTTACTTCAAGGGTGTGGAATATAAGGTGGGATGGGAAAGGTCATTCAACATTTCAAGAATAACTACAGATTATTCAATGATGTATTAATTCATTCCAGACTGCGTGGATATCATATGATAATACATCGTTACAGACTATTTCTTTTTTAGATATTATTTCCAGAAATTCTCTGGAAAGAATAATACAGTACTGTATCCACAGTATTGTCTATTAGGGATAATAAAGTGCGTTTTCTATTATGATATGTGTAGTAAAGAAAAGAGAGCATCGGAGTATGGAATAGACGAAGATTGTAGTAGCATCTGAAAATATGGGAAAATTGTTTTCGATGGGCACATAGGTCCCGAGTGACGTATAGTGATTTTCAAAAGTTGTTCCCACAACAATCCGAGAGCACGACATCTTGTTGAGAACTGGAAAAGTTTTGTTTAAACGAGGAAGAATTTGATGAAGAACTTTCCTTTATTTTAAAACGATAAAAAATGACATATCCAGGAAGTTATTCCACAGTTAATAATTCTCAGGCCAATGGCGGATCTAAGGGAGGGGCGATGGGGCGATCGCCCCCCCCCTTGAGCTAAAAAAGGGTCGGTAAACCGACATTAGAGGCCTCCACGGGAAAAGGCCTCTGGCGAAGCCGGAGCCCGGCCCGACCTGTCCCGGCCCGACCTAGGTCGGGCCGGGACAGGTCTTCACTCTTTAAGGGTCGGGTCGGGACCGGGCCTTATTTTTTCTGGAGACTTGGGCCTGGACTGGGCTTCGCATTTTCTGAAGACTGGTGCCGGGCTAGACCTCTTTTTTTTCGGGTCGAGCCTGGCTTAGATTTCATTCTTTCTAGAGGTTTGCACGGGCCGAGATTTTCAGGCCTGGGGCCAGCATAAAAGCTGAAAATTCGGCCCGGTTGCGACCAGTGGTGGATCGATCATATCCCCCCCCCCCCATCTCCCTTGCGCTAATAAAAGGTCTGCATCAGAGGTCTGTGCGGGAAAGGGTCGCACCCAAAGAAAAATCTCGAGCCAATTTTCATTCACGAAACTCGGACCTTGCCTGTTCTCTGCTCTTTCCTGGCCGGGTATTCATTTTTTCTGTAAACTCGAGCCGGGACGGGCTAGACTTCTTTTTTCCGGGACGAGTTTGGCATGGAATTCATTCTTCTTAGAGATCTGCACGAGCCGAAATTTCCAGACTCGGGCCCGACCCGATATAAAAGCTAAGAGTTCAGACTGTGTCTGACTCAACCCGTATGAAAACTTTTATTGGCTCGTTAATACATACCTCTAAATTCTTCTCCCCCGAGCCTATGTTCGGATGGCATTTTTGACTTTCTTCTATCTTTACAAGAACAAAGTATTGGATTAGTAAAAATTTTCGACGTATTTCTACAATTTAGGAGGTCCTGAACACGAATTGACTGTTCTTAGAAAATGTCTGTACATGTGTCTGTCTGTCTACATATATGTGACACAAATTTTGTGGGCGCTCTACCTCAAGAACTAATGCGCCGAATTTAATGAAAATTCATATTCTGTTAGACCTTGACAAAATTGATGCTGTTGATGTTTTGGTTTAAATTACTCAACAGGTGGTGCTGCTATGCTGCATTTTTTGCGATTTTCGCGATAGCTATATCTCAAGAATTAACGCACGGAATTTCATTAAACTTTAGATTATGTTTGACCTTGGCATAAATAGATCTTTATTAGAATTGGGTATATACCGCCCAACAGATGTCGCCGGTATGATCTGTTTTTCACGATTTCCGCGTTAGCTGTATCTGAAGAACGAATAGATCGTCATTTAATTTTTATTGCAGACGATTTGATTTATATAGAAGAAAGTTTTGTGATAGTCACAACATACTAGTATTTATTTGTTTTCGTAAAAATTGTAGTGATGTTGTGCATTTTTTAACATAATTTTTAGAAATTTAATTTGGTTTAATAAATGAAAGAGATATTTTTAACTAGTCAGATGTGCCAGTCTCAAAACTTTCTTCTATCTCATACATGTTAATACTTCAAAATTCGCATCACAGAATTCTGTTTTACGTCAGCTGCTTGCGAAGTGCGTGGTTACCTTCGCTGCATGAACAACTGATGTTAAACTGCGAAAAATTGCACAAAAATCGGTATCACAGTGCCCCCTTCCGGCTGAATATCCCTAAATTCAATTAGGACTTGCTGGCCATCTTTGAAAACCCATAAATAAAATTTGGTTCAATTCATGCATAACTTCCTACACTTTCCAATGATACAATAATGAAAATGTCACAAAAATCGTTATTACAGAGCCCCCCATCCGGCGGAATATCCCCAAATTTAAGTACGACCTGCTAGCCGTTAGTCAAAAACCTATTAATGAAATTTGGTTTAATTCTATGCATAACTTCATACACTTTTGATGATATCAATTTAAATACTTTCTTCTGTTATATATAGAAGAAAGTAAAAATGTACTTTTTGCTTTGTAGAGCTTTAAAATTATGACTTTCTTTTATTATTTGTTTCTTTAATTTTAAACTACGTTGATATTCTTACTGAATATTCATCTGAATGTAATTATATAATTCAAATATTTAATGAGGGTTTATATACACAATTATCTGTCATTAATATTGTTTCCATTCTGTAATCCATGAATTTCAAACATAATTTGAGAAAAAAAAATCTGCGCATAAGTGGGCTTTATGAATAATTTTAACTGTAGAATAATGTTGCTTCAGAAATATCGGCATATTTTGTGGAGATTAAATCTGGCGGTGAAGTATCAATTAAGTTTTTGTACTGGCAGATCCGGGCTTGGGACAAACTTTTAGCTTTTATACTGGCGCGGGCCGAGTCGAGCTCACGCTTTTATGCCGGGCCGGGCCTGGCCCGAGGCTGGAAATTTCGGCAAGTGTAGACCTCTAACCGAGATATCTAAACTAGTTTTAATGTTTTTTCTAACTGCTTCTTTCAGCCAGTGTCTCATAACTACTGAATATATGTTTCGTTAATAAGCTTCAAAACAGTCTTTACTGAATAAAAACTGATCTTTGATATAAAGAAACAAGCAGTCTTATACCCAGTTAGTATTTTTTTACAGAATTTTGAAATGTGGCGATCAATTAAAGCTTAAAAATGTCTCCATGATTATATTAGCCTTAAAAAAATGAGCCTTTATGCGACTTCTGTAAGGTATCTTCCCAAGTGCACAGAGATACACATTGCCTCTAAAAAAAGTCTGTATGAATGCTTTGTATATTTTTCGTCCTACCGCTGTATACTTCTAATAAAAATCTGGGCAACCATTTTATTAGTACTGTAATGTGATGTCGTTCTTCCTTATAGTTTTATCTTTGAAGTGTTTGTTGTTTCTTTGGGCGTTTTATTAGAAGGTCCAATACATTGATTGCGTTACAGGCGATGTTACAGGGAGAAGAGCTCGCCCAGCCTCACTATACCCATCCCTACATCTGTCCAGTTGGCGACAACTTTCAAGTTATCATAATCTACGATAATCTTCGCTCCTAATCTTCGTGCTAAATATCGATGGTCCCGCGTTAGGCTGACAACCTGACAGGGGCATTATAGCACCTCAGGGCCCATAGTAAAAAACAAAAGCAGGGCTCGGTACTATAGGCCATAAGCCTTAATGAATTGAAAGTTTGGTTCTCAAAAACAAACTCACTTTTTTCTGGCACATTTACAAAATCATTGATATTCATACACATATAAGAATACAAGATCAGTAGCAAAGGCTGTGTTTTAAGCGCGCGTAGCAATTCAAAAATTTGCTCTCGCTCCCTAGAGACTACTGTAGTTTCTTATACCGTAATTTTTAATACAGCGAGGTTTTGGAGTTCCTAAAAAATTTAGCGCACTGGGCAATTCTTAAGATACTACAAAAATCCCATTTAAAATAATTCCACCTTTTGAACATACAACTTAAAATTCCACCTAGAGACCTGCGCTGATCGGGTTGTCTCAAACTGAACCCGAAAATTCCATTGTAACCAAACCGAACCCCGAAAAAAAAAATCTTCATCCTCCCAAAACCGAAATGAATGAAAATTAATCTATATTTTAATAGAAGTATAAAATGTAGTATATATGCAATTATATCTCTAATTTCAATTTTCTTTTATATAGAAATATAAACATATAGTATATATACTCATTAATATTCAAATACTGTAAAACATTTAAATAACGGACACCGAGGTGCCGTCGAATTTATCTCTTACTCGGAGGAGTGCGCAAAAATATGAAATATTTGTATTGGGGACTGTCTCCGCTCTTCAGGAGTGACCGTACGGAGGTCTTACTGTACATGATATTACTTCTGAATTTGCGGATAAACTCGACGGCTCCAAGGTGTCCGTAATTCGGAGGTTTTACTAAATAAAAGAAAGTATTTTCTACATAAAGCTTTCCGCTATTTGGGACTGTCCGTTATGAAAGTTTTACTGCATATAGATTTTATCGGGAAAAAATATTTTAGACATTCTTTTAAAAAATTGTGTCAACCCGAGCACGACACCGCAAGCAGGGCCGTAGCTAGAGGGGTGCCAGGGGAGGCTCAGCACCCTCTGAAAAATTTTGAGCTCCCCCTGGGGAAGTTGCCAAAGTCGCCAAATGAAATTCTGTTTCAAAAATCCAAAAGAAACTCTGTTCAAAAATTGAACTTAGTTTTGGCTTTTTTTTTTTACAGTTTTGCATAAATTAAATTGTAGTATTTGTTTAAAAACTTCTTCGAGTGCTTCAATATGCGCGCATCCTATCTGCACATACTCAGAATAAGCAAACTTTTGCTGATGCAAACATTGACTTTTGTGTTAGTTATATACTGAATTTTTTCATTTTGCAGCGTTTTCCATTATTAGCATAAAACAAAGTTATTCTAATAAGTTTGATAGTAAATATGAAGCTTATGATAAACATTGTTTCCTATTTGAGTCATCCTAGTTTAAATATATATAAGATTTTTAATTTATAAATGATACTAATGAAAAAAACTAATAGCCAATTTAAATACAAGTGGTTTTAGCATTTGAATAATTTTAAAATGCAAAATACATCCTTCATTTTTCTAATGTTTTTTATCATATAAAAACATAACTTTAGAATCTTTAATGGCAGGGAATATTCAGAAAAAAATTAAAGGTTGCAATTCTTTTGAACTGTGCGCTTTTTATTTAATTACTGACATCATCACTTATTATTTCACTAGTATAATTTTACACTGAAAATTTTCCTTCTGCAGCCAGTGATGTAGTTGTAAAAAAAAACAGAGGGCATCCGCTGCAGGCAGAGGGAGTATATGCTAAAGAGCTTATGCCCTAAAGAGTTTATGCTATAGTATATTGTTTTTGAGAAGTGGGTATACGGTATTCCTTAAAATAATCCAGAAAATATACGGCGCATCCACCGTATATCCTCCAATACATCCCTGTCTGCAGCTTTTACTTTTCTTAGAATGAAATAAGGTTATTATAAACAGTTTAATATGAAACGCAGTGCCTACAATATGAAAAAATCCCAGTCAGTTCAGCCTACAGGCGCAGGTTAGATTTCGAAGACGCAGACCATGGGGCTCCTGTTTATTGGGAATTGCAGAAAAAATTACCTTTTTGCCATGATTCGGGAGTTGGGACCACCCACTTCGAAAACTACCTGTGTCTGTAGGCGGAGCCGACAGAGATTGCTTTGTTTTTAATTTTATTTTGCTGTAAAGGTTGGTCCTATAAAAAATTTGTAGATAATATTAAGAGGATTTATAATAAATTTAAGTGGATTTAATAACTTGTGAATTGACAAAGTTGGAAATTTTTTTCTTCTTAAACCCCTATCCCTCCCCCCTTCGAGGCCATTTTTAATGATATCAAAATCTGTCATACATAAATTTTCGGCCCTTTACCTAGAAGTAATAATAACTTTAAACGGATTCGATGATACTTATCATAATTAAGAAGTTATAGGGTTTTCTGTTTTCACAAAAAGCCCCCCCCTACCCAGTGGTTCGATTTTGCCCATTAATAAACTTGACCGAGATTTTATACACCTTGATTTTATGTATTAGTTTGGAAGAGATTTGTGCAGAATTATTGAAGTTATCGTGTCCATAAAAAAGTGATATAGATAGATAGATAGATAAAAGTTTTGAACTGGGGGTGGTTTTCGGTTCTGAGAGTCATGATCGGCATAGATCTGCAAAATTTTCCAGAAATTCCAACATAGGGGAGAATGTAATAGGTAGTATTTCTTACAAAATCTACCTAATATGCACTGATTTACTTTTATATATGTACTTTGATCCTATATATCTGTGTTTGTGCGTGCATGTGTCAGAGAGAGAGAAATAGTATGAGCCCCCCCTACATTCTCTTGAGCACCCCCTATTGTTTGCTTCTAGCTACAGCCCTACACGCAAGAGTAAAAAAACCCAACCCGATAATGTGAGTCAACGCGACCCGCAGGAAAAATGTAGAAGTCAACCCGACCCGCAGCAAAAAAAGTAAAAATTAACCCAACCGGAACCCATCTCGTACCAAAAACAAGTTAACCTGACCCAAACCCCACCTACAGTAAACAAGTAGGAGTCAACCCGCCCCAAACCCGACCCGTAGCAAAAAAGTAGAAGTAAACCTGACCCCAATTTAAAAAAATTAGGCCCGACACGACCAAGATTGCGGGTCGGATATTAACTTTCAAATTTCTGATATCGCCCCCCCCTTGAAGACTGTCTAGATCCGCCCTTGTCTCAGGCATATAAGAATCACATCTTGTATCATGACGATCGCCATCAAGGGTGACAATCAAAATTTTTTGACAGGGGAGCGAAGTAAGAATTTCAAGAAACTTAGGCTGCATATCAGAATTTTGAAAAGTGTGAAAGTGTTTTTGGAGAATACCATAAGGGTGGCCAAAGAGCCAGATCATTTTTAGAGATGTTACATCGGCTGAGATCAGAGAGGGAAAAAAAAGTGTCTTTTTGATAATGACAGCGTGCGTTGGAAAATACGCCAAACGATTTACGTTTTTAGAGCCATGAGAATTGTCTTTTTTGCGTGGGATGCTGTAACCAATACAGATACATCATATCAGCTTCATAACTGACGTCAGGGGTAGGGAAATCTTTTTTGGCGAAGAGTGCACTTTGGCTAAAAAGAGAGTGAAATAGAATTATGACGGTTAGTTGTTTTGAGAAAATGGAAGAAAGATATTTTGGAAATATGTTATAAGGCGCCAGCACGACGGGTGAGCATATGGTCGCTTTTAGATAGACAAAATTGACCATGAGAGAGGAAAACATTTTATGCATTGTATAATTTCATTTACATTGATATGTGGTAGACCGATTAAAGTACGTTAATGATAATTTAAAAACAATATGTATGATTTTGACTAAAAGTTATCGTTGAAAGAAAAGGACAAAAGGGTACGTGTTTTAACAGCCGGGAATGTATATAAACTACGATAATGTAGAAAAGGGAAAATATATTTAATAAAATTCATAAACTATAGATTTCTTTAACTTTGAAACGAATATATATCTTCTTATCGAATCTTTACCATAATATGCGTTTTTAAGTTTAACTAAATTTTGCATACTACGTGGTGTGTGTAAATTCTTCAGTTCATATGCAGGGCTACACAAAAGTGTTCGTAAGCATTACCGATCATGAGTGTGAATTGCCTAAAGGTGTTTTTAAATTGAGTTATACATTTTCAACTTCATTTATATTTAGTATACCAAGAGGTATCTGTAAAATGTAAATAAAATTATATACCGGGCTATGCAAAAGCTGGATACGTGGCCGGCTAATGAATAGTAATTCCTCCTGAAAGTGTGATTTCAGTAATTTGGGGGGGGGGGGGGGTATTTTTGCCTGAATTCAATTTTAGTTTAATATGTGGCGAGTATAAAAATCTGTAGGTAATATACAGGGCTGTAAAAAAGAACGTTTGCATGTATGTTTCCGTCTACTGGTAGAAATTGCTGAAGGGGAATTTTTAACTGTGTTATGTGTTTTCTTGCTAAACTTAATTTTAAAACTATGTTTTCTATGTAGAATATATACAAGATCATATATACGGCTGACCAAAAGAAAAGTACATTTCAGCCTATGAACCGCTATTTCTGACATCATGTTTTCAAATGTTTCATGCATTTTCTAAAATGTCTACTACGGTATCTTTAACTTAATAAACGGCGAAATTTTGTTAAAGTGTTCTGGAAGTGGTGGAAAGTGTTTCATAATCTATGCTTGACGCAAGATTTTTGGTTCTTGTTACTTACCCTAAGTAGTATAGTGTCTTGTAATCGTTTTAAAAATCGAAAAAAAAAATTGACGGATTGACACGTTTCTGACACTGGAGATTCCGAAAAACATATCTTTCGGGGGTGGGAAAATTGCCGTCCGTCTGTCTGTGTGTGTGTCTGTAAATGCTCTATCTCCCGAACAAATTGAGATACAGACTTGAAATTGGGTATGGAGTTAGTATGTCATAATGAGAAGAGGCTTATTGATTTTTAGTGACCTCGATTATCTAGAACTATTTTTTTCGGACTCTCGAACTATTCGGTCTGATAAAAGTTACTTAAAAAAAATTCGAAATTGTTTATTTTAAGGAGTGACTATAAAAGAAAATAAAAAAAACATAAATGTTGCTTAAAGCATGAAGTCGATCGGATCATGAGTGGCCGAGATATTGGCAATCATATTTTCCACACGCTTCGATTTTTCGTGACCCTGTATTTCGTTCAAATTTCAATTCAAAAATACTTTTTAATTCAAAACGAGACGCTTCATACGACGCAGTAAACTCTTAGTTAATAGGATTATCATTTTCAGAGTTACGAGAATGTTTCTTTTACGCGATTCAGTCATAGAGCCTTTAAAGTTTAGGACGTCATCCAGCCACGATTTTAGGCGAAATGCAATGCATTTTATAAATGGTTTACACCTGTTTTATTTTCATATTTTATGTTATGCCTATCCATGATGAATAAGTATGACGGTGGCGCCCAACGACTAGTTTTCTTTTGTGTTCCTTATAACGAAGATTTTAAAAATTCAAACAATTAATAATTGGTATGATATTGCATATATTTCATCATTAAGTAAAGCATTCAAAATAAATTCACGCCATCGAAATAAATGCGTATACCTTCTTATGGCACCTCATGTATGAACGGAACGACTAAATTATACAACAAATTCCTTTTCCATGGAGAGAAAGAAGAAATTGCCATATCTCTAGCACAGGCTTTTTGTTCCCTTTGTCTAATGAAGATAGTGAGAAGGAGGTTTACAATGCAACCAGAAATTTGATTATCTTCCTTCCCTTGTGGTTAGGTTGTAATCACAGCATGCCATTGTACGTTGTGAGATTAAAAAGAGAACTATATAGAAATATGTGAGCATAGTTACGTAATCTTTTTTTGGTTACATTGTTACAGAAATATTTTCTTTCGTTAGATGGGTATACAGGTTTCTTAATTCGTTAAATCGAACAACGTGCAAATTTTTTATATGAAAATCGAGAAAAATATTTAAAAACTTCTTAAGCATAAATAGTAATATTTTAATTAAAGAACGTAAGACTGAAAATAAACACATGTAAGTTATTGTTATTATTATTATTATCATACATTATCTTTAAACATTGTTCTTTTTCTTTATAAAACTACCAATTTTCTTATTTTTATATGCAATAGTTTTCTGGATATTAGTCCAGAAAGACTTCAAGGCACAAAATCTTCAATGGCAGCGGCCGCGGCGGCGGTGGTTATTTTTTTTTAATATAGAGAGATACTTCTACTTGTCCAAACGCTTCGAATTTTTGTGGGCGATGTAAATCTGGTCTGCCGAGGTGCTGTATAAAGAAAAAGATTGTGTCGCAATACGGACGTTTCGTTTACTTTTATCCTAGAAAAAAGATCGTTTCCGGTAGGTGCGAAGTGACCTGCGGTCACGAATTTTTTAAAAGGATTAACATTCGTATTTTTGAAAACCAATTGCACCATCGAAAAGAAGGTCTCATCTTTGAATAAGTATGCTTTGTGAATTGGTGCCTCTGAAATTGAACCGTAGGGAAGCATCCCCGAAAGGAAGAAAAGTCAATCGCGAAAATGACCCTTTTTGAAATGTTATTTTTAAAGAGTTAACAACAATATTTTTTTTAGCTGATTGCGACGTTTAAGACGCAAAAGTACGAAATTTAATAATATCTCCTCCTTTTTATTCGTATCCCGAACGGTTCAATGGGCGTTAAGATAAACGGCCAAAACAAAACAGTGTTTGGTTCTTAACTTCTACGCGATCGGATATGCACGGACTGAGCATGCGCGGATGCGACTCTGCCGATTTAAAAAATATATCCCTTTTTGAAGAGTTTTTAATTAATACTTCGGCTAATTATCAAAAATTAAAAATCTGACCCTCAGGTGCATTAGGCCCTGCTTTGGGATATCCTCATACAAATTTTCAGACCTCTGCGTGCAGTAGATTTTCCTAGCTATCGTCAACAGACACAGACACACACACAGAGTGAAACTTTCTTTTATTAGTATTGATAATATTGAAAAATATATTTAAACACTCCGCAAATTTAAGTAATAATATTTAAAATAAGCAAACTGAAACCTAAAATCAAATACGTTTAGTTTTTATTATCATTAATAACAATAATAGTTTCGTTTAAAAATATGGTATTTCTTTTAATTCATATAATTGTCTGCTTTCTTCTCAATTCAGCTGACGGTTGAAAAAGGTGGGAAAATAAAGACAGTGAGCTTTCGAATAAATATAATGTAATTTAAAAAATAATAAATTTGGAAAAATAACTTAACTCCTTGACTACCATTTTTTTTCTGTAGGATATTTTAAATCAAATTACTTTGGGCTGCCATCTACCGAGCAAACGGTCAACTACGATCCCAAATGAAAGTGAGAGATCAGTGGGACAAGCAGACATGGTTTTCCAAGCGTTTCAGGGACTGCTGTCTCCAGTGGTACGTTTTGAAGTTGCACTGGGACATAGTGTCCCACTGGGAGTCTAAGCGTTAAAGACTTCGGAAACGCTTACTTTTAAATTATAAGAACTCAAGACTAAAAGTAAATACATATGTGTATTATTATTATTAACACTATATTTAAATATTTATAAAATGATTAAAAATGCAGAAAAAAAGGGAAAGAAAAGAAATTTTTATAATTTTTATAATAATAAGTTGAAAAAAAATAGTATACGTATTCAAACCAGTGATACTCTCTACGCGGTCCCGAAAGTTGGATACATAATTAAAACATACACACACACACATATATATCAAAATCCTTTTAAAATGGAAAATTTCAAGTTAAAATTCATAGTTTTTTTCCCCTAACTTTTAAGTCTAATTCTCAAAACTTTCTGTCCCTGTTAAATTTGTTTCTCAGTCCAAGATTTGTTACTTAAAATAGATCTTAAATTCGAATTCACTTAGGGGTCATACCCCTAACTATTCAGGCCAAAAGATTCCTTCAAATGGGCCTTAGTTTTCGAGGAATTTCGTGTTAAAGTTCAGCATGCGTTTCAAATAGCCATTAATTCCTCGCTTTGAACAAGGTCTCCGTGGCACAGAGCTAACATTCACGATTTTAGTCCCGGAGGTGAGGGTTCTGTCCTATCATACGACTTTCACATTTTTTAATATATTTGTTGCGTTACAAATTTTATGCAGAATTATGAATTCTGCATCATTAAACTTTTTGATATTTTCCTAATTAATTCCATTTGCATTTCCGAATTTTTGCGTGAAAATTTATAGTTTTTGGGCAATTTTTATTCTAATATTTCTGTTGTCGAAAATCCGAAATAATTTATGTCTTGATATCTCGTCTTTTTAAAAATATTATTGTTTACATTTATGTATATTTATTTTTTTATTATCATATTTATGAAATAATGCATATTTTTTTAATTTACCTTTTCTATTTAAAAATATTTAAGTGATTAAAAAAAATTAACAAAATAATATATCTTTTTAATATTTGATTTGTTCTAAATATATTGCAATATGTTAACTGGAGAAATACTAAAATATTTATCATCACCCACATTGACATTTTTAGTTTATTAAATATGGAACTAATTGTGTGATACATATCGCAAAAATATTCTAAACAAAATATCGCAATAAAAATCGCCATTAAATATATTCTTTACGTAAATTGTTTTAACAATATTGGAAGAATGTATAAATTAACATATTAAGTATTCTTTAAATACTTAAATTGTGATAAATATATTAAAAAATGCATTAAAAAAGAAATTACTTCAAACGTGGAAATTGTCTGTAAAGGAAGCTAAACGCAATGAATAAAAAGAAAATTTTATTTATTCTGATATTACCGTAAAAGTCATTGCAGACGATTTCTTTTTCAGATATTTTTTATATATATTGTATAATTTACAGACGATTTTTCATTTCTAGTTGAATTTTTATGTATGGCATCGACTTGTTAGAATGAAAAAAAATTAATTGTAATATATTATCGTTTATTTGTGCAAATAAAAAATGATGTTGAGTTTGAACTTTACAGTTAAATGTATTTAAATAACATAAAAAAATTATATAACTGGTTAAAACTTGGATATAAGCGTTACTGATTTAATATTTTATTACACCTTTCAAGATATGTTATTGGAATTACCTAATCATACATACGTTTAGAAGATATGAGATGAAAAATATTTTGTATTACGTTATAAAAAATGATAAAATTTTCATTTAAAATTCCATAAAGTTAAAAAAAAGTATTATTTTAGAACGGTGATTAAAATATAAAAGGTAAATAATAAAAAAATTAAACAAAATCTAGACATAAATTAGTTTGGAATTTCGTCAATAGAAATATTAATTTCAAAATTGCACAGAAAAAAAAAAGTAAATTTTCACGAAAAATTCGAAAATGTAAATGGGATTTATTAGGAAAATATCAAAAAGTTCAAAGATGCAGAATTCATAATTCTGCATAAAACTTGTAACGCGACAAATATATAAAATTTATTAAAAAAGGTAAAAAGTCACATGATAGGACAGAACCTCTCTTCCGGACCCCTCTGCGCCAAGGAGACCTTGTTCAGAACGACGAACTAATGGATATTTGAAACGCAATGCTGAACTTTAACCCGAAATTTCTCGAAAATAAATACCCATTTGAAGGAAATCTTTGACCTGAATAGTTAGGGCTGAATACCCCTACAACATACTTTAAAATCATCAAAATCTGTGCGCATCATGTTTGGCGGTCTCCTTGTGAGCTTAGCGCAACTTTCACCTTTCTGTGGTTAGATCGGTGAGGGCCATTTCACAGGAGGCTTTGCAATGTCTAAGCACAGATATCAATCAAAAGCTATCTAAACAATTAACCCTTTTAGTGCCATACATAGTTTACCAATATATGCTAAAAATGCCAGTAAAAAAGTGCATTTTTATAGATAATTTATATGAACAAGAGAAATATTCACCATTTCCGTTACAATACACCAATATTCATATTTTTTTCAACATTCTCTTCAGAAGATTTTATACTATGATAATAAAAACACAGAGCGAGAGCAGCGCGACGGCGCTCCTTGGCACTAAAAGGGTTAAATTGAGAATTTCTCCCAAATTGACTCTTTCGCCCCTTACTGGAAAAAATCATAAATAGTGAATAAAAGTGGCTTACACGAGAAAACGCGGGCATTTTTGGTCGAATGATGGCTAATGAACTTCACGTCAGTCTCTGGCTCATTTTGGGATAAAAGCTTTTGGACTCTGAAACATGCGGGCCTGACTTTAAAAAGGACAGGGGTTGGAAGTACCGCGCTACAATTAGCGAAACTATAATAGCCTTTTTTTTTTACTGTAGTTTGTAGTGTAGTGCGCTATATTTTGAATAATGTAGTGTAGCGAATAGTGCGATATAAAAAATCAATAGTTTGTAGCGAGAACCGACGCTACTTTTAACGCTACTTCACGGGGGGGAAAATAACATTTTGCAAATCACATGGCCGTAACTTGCTTCTTTTATGCAATTTTTTTTTCTGTTCAACAATCTGCGAATCTCAGTGACAAATCTCAGCTGCAGTGTATAACAACGTATCGCATGAAGTGATAGATTTTCCCCATTGACACTTGCTGCTAAAATCAAGTACTAATCCACCAAATGAATTCATTTTCTTTCTGGCAACAATTGTCTATTGACTCATTATTAAATCTTCATATTATAATGCCGGTTTCATATTAAAGGGAATTTCTTGATTTACAGATTTATTTATTATTTGCATCTGGAGTTGTTTTTCTGTAATTTTCTTGATTATCTCCTCTCTCTTAATTTTTCTACTAAGTTTGTAATGTGTGTATAAATTAACATTTTGGAGCCAAACACGAAAAATTTTCTTCTATGTTATCTTTTTTAATGCCCGCGATTATGTTGCATTCATTTAATTATATACCGGCAGACGCGATATATCGAGGGGTCGGCTTATTATTTAATCCCTATCTTCAATTTCTAGTGTAAATGGAACCCTTTGACAAAATCTAAAAGTAGTGAAGTAGTGACTACTCTTGAGTTGGGTTAGGTTGATTATTGACGGCCAATTATCTACACTTGGGATATAGGCCCGGGGGGAGTGCCTTTCGTGGGGGTCTTTCTAAGGGTAACCCGTATTTACGCATGGATAAATCCACGGCTCGAAGAAAACCACGAAAACTCCGAACGATTAGACCGACGGGCGCGATTGGGATCGAACCCAGCACCTCCCGTCTACCAGCTTCGAGAGCAGAACCTCTCAGCCACTGGTGGGGCTGTGACTACTTTTGAAAAGTAGTTTGTAGTCGCTACTTTTTAAAACCTGTAGTTGTAGTTGACTACATTTACGATAAAGTAGTTGTAGCTGTAGTTCGCTACAATAAAAAAGTAATTTTTCCGACCCCTGAAAAGGACGATATTGTATCTTAAAAGGTGTCGCGCACAATTCATCGCGGAACAATTCATCGCGCACAACAGCGTCAACTCGTCGTGACGTCAATTCGTCGCAACAAAAACGTTTTTGAAGGCTATAATGATAAAAGTAAAGATAATGTAGTAAAATTATTTAATGATAATTTGTTTTTTAGATATAGATAATTATAATTAACAATTTAGATCATTAAATAATTTTACTAGATTATCTTTACTTTTATCATTATAGCCTTCAAATATATTTTCGTTGCGACGAATTGACGCTGCGATGAGTTGTCGCCGCGACGAATTTACGCTGCGATGAATTGTGCGCGATGAATTGTCCCGCGATAAATTGTGCGCTACGAATTGACGCAGAATCATCTTAAAAGGAATAAAAAGTCAGGTCCTAATCGAAATTGGTTTTATTATTGGCTATCGACTACACTCAACATCCAAACTGACAATGAAAAGTAAAGTAACTCCCAGCAATATCTGACATGTATTGCTAAGTGTAGTTTTTTTTAAGACCTTGCGATTATTTTAAAAATCTGATATAAGAAAATAAACATAAAGCTTCGATATTTTCTTCCCAATTAATAACTCAATTCTGGCATAGAATATTGCATGTCTGGTCTAGCGTTTCATCCCACTCTCAGAAATCTCTCCTACTAAATAATGTTAATTTTTTAATTTGTTAAAATTGATACTTACGTATTAATAAATTGCATTTAAGTAGCTAATTATGACATATAGACATATGAATGCACTGCAATTACGTAAGTACCCCTCGAGATCACTTCTCTATTAGATTTTTGCTTTTGGGAAAATTTTAGTGAGCACAGTGATTTAAACACTAAGTACAAATGTCAATAGTTAAACTGTAAGAGCTCAAGACTAAAATCAAACACGTGTATTTTTTAATTTTATTATTATTATTATTATTATTTGCAACACCTTTTATTCCTTTTTTCCCCCCATTCATAAGTTCGTGTGCTTTCTTTTCAATCCTGATGACAATTGAAAGAAATTAGAAAAAATAATATTCTATTCCTATAAATTTCATACAAGTTTTATAATGACAAAATTGAATCCGCAAATAAAAAACTGAATATTAAAGTCAAGCCCATAAGTTCTTTCTTTTTTAGGTGCGTTCGTAATTATATAAATTACGTAGCACCTATTGTCGTCGCTTGGTCTGTCCGTCCGTCCGTCTGTCTGTCCGTCCGTCTGTCTGTCTGTCCGCATAGAACAACGCAAAATCTATAATAATCTATAAAAATCTACAATAAAAAAGTAATTTTTCCGACCCCTGAAAAGGACGATATTGTATCTTAAAAGGTGTCGCGCACAATTGCCAACCGAATGGTTTGCAATTTGAGATATATTATCTTTGCAGAATTTTGTCGAGACATTTCAAATTTTATAAAAATCGAAACAAAACTTTAGGAGATATTAATAAAAATATTTATTAAGAAATTTGAATTTTTTTTTTAAATCGGTGCTTTTTTGTTATAGGAGCTTTGGAAGTTTCATCGTCAAGCGACCGAGATCCTTATTTTATGACAGAAATGAATCTGCAGACGATATAATTCATTTCACAGAATTAAAAATCATCAAGATCTGAATATTGATAGAACTAGCTATAGTACGAACGCACCTCATTTGTCACGTTTGACGTACAATTTCCAACTTGTTTATTTATTTTAAAAGAATCTTAAAATATTATTCTATTTCTTATTTCATAAAGTCGTTTTCTTTCGTCTCAACTCAACTGGAGGTTGAAAGAAATGATCTCCAGTCACACAGTTATTGGAGAAAAAAAAAAAAAAAAAATCGGAAAAAAATATGTAGACACTATAAATAACATTTAGACTTATAGGAACTTAAGACAAAAATCAAACATATTAATAGGTTTTACTATTAATAATAGTAACAGTATTTTTAAATATTTATTCATAAAGTCGTCTGCTTTTTTCTCAACTCCATTGTCAATTGAAAGGGATGTAAAAAGAATGATGAATTTCGATGAATTTCCTACAATTTTAATAATAATAAAATTGAAAAAAAAAAAGTTTAAAAACTCTCTAAATATAAATGATAAAGTGTAAACTAGAAGAACTCAAGACGAAAATCAGCCATCCTAGTTATTTTTATTAACAGTTCTTTTAAATAATGTGCTATTTCTTAATTTATAAAATCGTTTGCTTTCTTTTTAACTGGGCAGGCAGTTGAAAGAAATAGAAAAAATAATATTTTTATAGAAATTACTAATTAACTTCATACTTTTTTTATGATAATAAAATTTAAAAGAAAAATATTTAAACACTCGATAAATATAAATGATAATATTTAACGTATAAGAATGCACAACAAAAATCAAACCCATATAAAATCTTATTTTCCAACAGAAATCTTTAAATGTTTTATTCCCTTCCTTAATTCATAAAGTCGTCTGCTTTCATCTCAACTCAACTGATGTTTGAAAGATATTAGAAAAGAAAAAGAAATCTCCAATAACCACAAAGTATGTTTATGACTCAACTAAAAGTGTGATCTGAATTTTTATTTTTTTTTTTTTTCTTCCTTGAATTTTGTTGATGCTTTTTCTCCACTTGCGTAAGTGGGCGTTTTGACGGTTAGAGACTAACCGAAGAAGTACGGTGAAATGACCTGTTCTTTCTCGGCCGTTGGAAAACAGCAGCGCCTACATTCGTTTATGTTTTCTTCTAACGATCACTGGGGAATGCCCGGGGAGAACTGAGTTCAGATCAATATTTTTACGAGCGCGAGAGCCGTTTTCCCTTCTATGAGTGTGTGGGTTTTATACACAATTTTCTCTTCGTCGAAGATAATTGCTTTTCATCAATTTATTTTTGGATTCTGGGAAGTTGTGAATCATGTTAAGCGATTCTGTTTGATTCTATTAAGGAGTTGCCGAAGTTTTTCGGCTTCAAAAAATTCATTTTTTTATTTCTATTATTATTCATATTTTCTTTTCAAACGAAGCCGTTTTTAAAAATCTTAACACATATAGAAGTTATACCGATTCTTGTCGCACAGTGCACGAGACAGCGATACTCGTTTCACAATTTTAAACGCGATTTTCACGAAACAATATGCTTTTTCAGCCATTTCCAAACTATTTTTTTTTCCTTTTTCTAATTAAGCTTTTCTACTTCCCTGGTCTTTCATCGATGCCCTTTTTAGGGTTTCGTTCATCTCACCAAACCCTATTCGTCTCGCTTCTCTGTCTGTCCGTCACAGAGCCGGTTCTCAGAACTTGAAAATTTTTGTACTTACAGCTGAATACCTACTGTCCCGCTAAAAATCAGACAATGTGGAAAAAATCGTATTAAAAGAATACGAGAGAGATAAAAAACCAAAAATCTAACAGCCTTTTCCTATTAAATTTAAACATTTTTCGTTATAGCAGTTGCCATCCATTAAAAATCCCCAATAAAATTATTTCTACATTTTCTAGTGAAAGATTTCCAGGTGAAAAATGAAAATGAAATAAAAAGTTTCACCCACTGAAAAAAAAGATGAATACGACGTCCTATTGGTAATAAAACGGAAATTTTCAAACATTTCTCAATAATACAAGGAGTATGAGTATGTGTAAGTACAGAAAGCAGGTTAATAGGACGTCATTAGAGAATTAAAAAGAAAATTAATCTGACGTCCTATTGGAAGTTTAATGGACTTTTTCAAGTGTTTGAGAATAGTACAAAAAGAGTATCCATATGAGTAATAGAGAAAGCAAGTAGATAGGACGTCAGCAAATGATTATAACGTCCTATGAGTTTGAGGAACGTATTGAATCATGATAAAATTTCGATTATGGAAATATTGGTCTATTTTATCATTTTGAAGGTCTCTATATAACATGTTTAACCTTGAAATTTATTTATTTATTTATTTTTAATATCGCATTTAGTCCACCTGACAGATATTATTATGACGGAGTATAATAGCGGGCTTCTCCCGCTATCGGGCCGGTTCGGATATTCGAAAGAATAGATCGGTAAATTTTTACCGTGGGGGGGGGGGAGATGAAATTTATTTGGATTTATTAAAGAAAATATAAAGTGTTTTGAAAGGAATATTAAACGAAACCCTTTTGTGCGATCTTCGATCACACTTACCCACTTGTTTTTATCTTTTTGTAATTTTAATTTACTTGTAACAAACAAAACATAATCAGATATTTTGTTGAAAACCAAAACATCGAGTTAGATAGACCACCATTTTGTTAAGAATGCAAAATTTCAAAAAACATCCGCCAAGGACTAAGCAATTATATATATAATTATGCTTTTAACTTAATTGATTTCAGATGAGAGCACTTAAGATAAATCTTGGTTAAAGCGAAACGCTTACACTAGTGTTGAATTCAGGGGCGCATTCATTTCCTCTGCAGAAATACAGTCCAGAAAGAAAGGGGCAGAAAAGATCGATCCCTATTTATGAGAGCAACGGCATTTTTCTCTGTATGCCGCCCTCCCCCCTTTGAGGGGGTTTCATAGATATAAAGCTCTCTCCATCCAAGATAATTGGTTTTTATTATTCCGAGTTCCGTGTATTCATGACTCATATTAAAGAGAAAGAGAAATATTTTCTTTGGAACTAGCTAGTTTGGAAACAGCGAGTGGTCCATAAATAATATGTATGATCAGTGTTTAATTTCTAAGGGAAAAAAGTACCGGAGCCCTAATATTCTGCAGTACTAACATCCGTAGCTTAAACCCTCCGCCGTCACTTCAATCTGCATATTTAGATTTCATACATTATTTTCAAAATTTAAAGCATTTAGCGTACCCCCTCCGCCGTGACTCTAATATTCATATTTATATTTCATTCATTATTTTTATTATTTTCAAAATTTAAAGAACTGTTTTTTTTATTTAGCAAAATAAAAAATTTTAAATACACATATCTGCGTAAACTTAGCTATCAACTATTCCACCTTTTAGTTATTACTACTTACAAATAGAAACCGTTGCCCAATCTTAATGTTAATGAATCGCAGAATTATGCGATTAATTAACCCTCTCGTCACCCTGGGCCTCATATGAGGATCCTACTTCGAATTGCAATATTTCAAAGAAAAAAAATATTTTTGTTAATTCCAGCACCTAATAGTGATAGCATATGTCGATACATTTACTATTATGACGTTACTTATGTTTCAGCATTTAATAATAATAATAGTAATAAAAGTTTTATTAATTATTAGTAAACCGTTGGCGTTTCTTTTCATTTAAACATATGTTTCACTCTTTAAATTTAAATTAAGGACTCCTTTTCCGAATTAGTAATTTGTGATAAAATATAAAAAATACTACTACATTTTTTATGTTTGTTTAATCTGTTTGTAATACGACATTTTCCAAACGTCTTAAAAAATTCTTCCTTAGACTATTTTCATAGGAAAAACACGCAACATAACTACATTCGTTAGATTTCTGTAAAGAACACATTCGTTAAATTTCAATAAACTGTAACCCCTGTGATTTCGATAGCTACTTTTAATTTTGTTAGCGTAAAAGTAATTTTTCCCAAAATTGGAAAAAAAAATCGGTGCCGAGAGGGTTAAGTAAGCTCGGTATTATGAATCGGAAAGAATGTTAACACAAAAAATGAATAGTTCGGAGCTATCCAGAATAGAAAAAGACTATTTACTCTTATTCTGATCAAAATAGCATTAAAATGATTTGAAATGGAAATAAAATAAAATTTTGAATTTAAGACAAATTGAGCCTGCCCAAACCTGAAGACTAAAATATAAATTGAGCCTGTTTCATCTCCATCTCTTACGTGAGCGACACATTAAGTGTTTTGATAAAAAAGAAGACAAAAGATTGGCGATGGGAGGGAAAGGGAAGGGTCATTTAGGATTCGTTTTTCGGAAGCGTTATGGCACTGGGCTCCGGAGCGCAGTGTTTAGGAGCTTCGGTGAATTCTGGCCAATGTTGAAATATTTACTGAAAACAAAGAAGTACCGGAGCTCAGCTCCGTTGGGCTCCGGTGTGTATTCGCAGAAAATTCGAACTGAAACAAAAAGAAACTAGTCGTTGGGGGCCACCGTCATACTTACCCATCATGGATATACATATTATAAAATATTAAAATTAAACATGTGTAAACAACTTATAAAATGCATTGCCATTCGAATAAAATCGTGGCTTGATGACGTCTTAAACTTTAAATGCTCTATTACTGAATGGCGTAAAAGAAACATCCTTATAACTCCATAATGGATAATCCTAATAACTAGCAGTTTATTGCATCTGATGAAGCGTCTCATTTCCAATTAAAATAGATCTTTGAATTGAAATGTGGGTGAAATACAGGGTCCTGAAAAATCGAAGCGTGTGAGAATAGGATTACAAATATCTCGGCAACTCATGATCCGATCGACTTCATGCTTTATGCAAAATTTATGTTTTTTCTATTGTCTTTTATAGTCACTCCTTAAAATAAACCATTTCGAAAATATTTATATACCTTTTTTCAGAACGACTCTTTCGAGAGTTCGAAAAAAATCGTTCCGGTTAATCGACGTGACTGAAATTTAAAAGGCTTCTTCCCATTATGACATACTAAGTACTTACCCAATTTCAAGTCTCTATCTCAATTTTTTCGGGATATAGGGCGTTTACAGACACACCAGACACACAGACGGACGGCAAATTTTTTTTTCTCAAAATATGTTTTTCGAAATCTCTAGTTCAAAACGATTACAAGACTTACCCTATACTACGTTTGATAGGTAAGTAAAAAAACGCAAAATCATGCGTCAATTTTAAATTATGAAACACTTTCCTATTCTTCCTGAATAGTTTCACAAAATTTCACCGTTAAATAAGGTGAAACATATGTAAACAATTTGTAATACACATAACACATTTGAAAACTCAATTTCAGGAATTACCAAAATAGTCGGGAAAATATCCCAATTTGTTTGTACATCCCTGTATAAGATCTATAGATTTCTATTCTAAAATAATAAAAATAATAAAATGAAAAAAATATATATTTGGACACTCTGTAGATTACATTTGATCTAACAGTATTTTTAAATATCGTTTAAATTTATGTAGCGTACATTACATTAGTTTGCATAGAAGATGCATCATGTCCCATTTTATTTTATTTCTGATTTCCCATAACACACAATAAAATGACATTTTTACCACTCATAGGTCAATATCTTCTTGATTTAACATAATTATTTCAATGTTGTACAATTCCCATTTAATTATTTTAAAAAATTTTAAATTAAGTAAAAATTTGTTCGTCTGATATCCACTGCGCGCAAGGTTGCAGAAAAACTATTGCTTTAAAAATAACAAACAAAACTGATAATGATGTAAAATTTATATGTATTGAACTGATACTTCTACTTCATTCAAGCAATTACAAATTTAATTTGCATTTTTTCAACAAAAAAATGAATTTTTTAAACATTTTGCAATTTAAATTTAAATTTTAAAAAAAATTATTTTTAATAGCTTGAAATTGAAGTATAAGTTCAAGATACATCCATTTTACATCGTTATCAGTTTCGTTTGTTATTTTTGAAGCAATACTTTTCCTGCAACCTTGCGCGCAGTGGATACCAGACGAACAAGTTTTTACTTAATTTAAACTTTTTTAAAATAATTAAATATAGGAATTGTACAACATTGAAATAATTATGTTAAATGAAGCAGATATTGACCTATTAGTGGTAAAAATATCATTTTACTTACTCATCATACGTAGTATAGGGACGTATATCGAAAAAAAAAATTTTTTTTTTTGACGGATTGACACGTTTCAGACACTGGAGATTCCGAAAAACATATTTTTAGAAACAAAAAATTTTTCCGTCCGTCTGTGTGTCTGTAAACGCTCTACCTCCCGAACAAATTGAGTTAGAGACTTGAAATTGGGTATGTACTTAGTATGTCATAATGGGAAGAAGCTTATTGAATTTCAGACACCTCAATGATCCGGAACTATTTTTTTTTTGGACTTTCAAAATATTCATTCTGATAAAAGGTCTATAAAATTTTTCGAAATTGTTTATTTTAAGGAGTGACTATAAAAGACAATAAAAAAACATAAATTTTGCATAAAGCATGAAATCGATCGGATCATGAGTAGCCGAGCTATTGGTCATCCTATTTTCCACACGCTTCGATTTTTCAGGACCCTGTATTTCAACCAAATTTCAATTCAAAGATCTATTTTAATTGTAAATGAGACCCTTCATCCGACGCAGTAAACCGTTAGTGAATAGGATTATCCATTTTGGAGTTATAAGGATGGTTCTCTTACGCAATTCAGTCATAGAGCCTTTAAAGTTTAGGACGTCATCAAGCCACGATTTTATTCGAATGGCAATGCATTTTATAAGTAGTTTACACATGTTTTATTTTCATACTTTATATTGTGCCTATCCATGATGGGTAAGTATTACGATGGCCCCCAACGACTAGTTATTGTGTGTTATATGAAATCAGAAAAAAATTAAAATGTGACATGATGCAAACTTGTATCTTCGGAGGAAAAGTAAGACTCCCGAGACCCCTTAAATAAAATGTCAAACTCTTGACAAATTTCCCTGCGACTGTTAAAAGTGTACTGTCCCCAAACGCATTTGCGTCGGTTTTAATTCAATTTCAGTTGGCCAAATTTGTCATTTAGAAAATTCATGTTTCAATCGGTACTTGTTATGAAACTCACATAGAGAAGCATAACAAACTAGTCGGATGTGCCAAAACTTTCTTCTCTCTCACACAGGTTTCGCATACACTAAAAATGAATCAGCATCCATTTATAGCAAGGTCTAACTGAATCTGAAGCAGGGCCGTGCGAAGAGGGGGGCCTTCGCCACGGGCGCGGAAATTGAGGGGGCGCCAAATTTACACTACCAACCACGATTTATTTTATCTATTTATTCATTTTTGGGTCATCGATCATTTTCTGGGGAATTTCTTTTTCTCTCTTCATCATTCTTTTTTCTTCTGTCGCAAAATATTATGTACTCTCCAATAAATAAGTGCAATTTTCTCTTATGCTATTCAGTAATGGATACAAATGAAACGGTAACAAACTGTGACGGTCACAAATCTGAAATTTGGTACCGGCGTGAAAAGAGCGATTCAAAAGAAACATTTGTGACCGTCACAAATGAAGACAGCGGCGTCACAAAGTTGTTACCGCTTATTCGATTATTTTTACGATACGCTTCAATGATTGGTTCAGAAGTATTATAATGGCGGATTCGCGGATGTTGAAAAGCTCGGAAAATATGGAGATATTTCCATTTATTTTAGATTTGAACCGATACAATTTATTTTTAATAATATTGAATTAACATATGCGAGTTTTAACGCTAAATTTTTGATAGAACTCTAATCTAATATCAAGTAAAAGTTGTTTAGCGTAATATTTATTTATAGTTTATGTTATATCAGTTTGTTGTCAATTCCTTATTTATTCTTTATCAATAATATATTTTTTCCAATCCTCCCCCTCCTCAAAAATTTATTTAAAAAAATGAATTTGTCGATTACTGTGACCTTTTTGTCACCTATTATTTCTAATCAGTATTTCATAAAATTAATGTTTAAATAAATTTGTGCTTTGTAACAAAATTGTAACTATAACATAGCTGATTGTTTAGCAAAAAAAAAAAAAAAAAAACACTTTTTATATAGCCCCTTTTATTATTTATAATTGCAATGTGTCTGTGTCATCTCTACATAAGATGTGTTGCATATTTAAAATATCCCCTCCCCCTCCTCCTGGTTCTTTTATATACTAAATCTTCTACTGTTATGTGACTATACTGGAATCTATTTTACTGTTGCTGAAATTTGTGTTGGCCCGTTGGAATGCCTTTAGGAGGCTAGAAAGATTTATAATCAATCTTCGGTCTCTTAAATGCATACTTGCAGGCTAAATCACATTCTGAATTTTAAAAAAGCTGCTCATGACTTGTGCACATTGAAACTTGTGAAAAGTAAGTAGTTTTCTTTCTTTTATTTTTTAAATAATTAATGTGTTCCTATAAAACTTAATTTCTTGTTCTAAAATAGAAATTGTATTATCTTTTCTTTTTTTCACAATATTATGCTGTAAAAACTGTTTCTTTATATTTTTATACTCTGAATTACAAATATCAAATTTAAAAATAAGATAAGCAAAGCATAAGCATGCATGTTAAAGGATTTTTTAAATTTAATTTATAGTTATATTTATAATATTACAGATTTTTTTTTTAATGTATTAATCTGGCTACATTTTTTAACTTTTTCATCATTAATATAATAATTCAGTCATATTTTCCATTGTAAATCAAAACACCCAAAAATTCATTAATGTTCATGAAAATGTTAGTAGTAAACAGAAAAACCCTACATTAATAAACTGAACTACACATTGTAATATATACATTTTTTCTGTATGTGTGTTTGTTAGAACCAAAACTTCATGAAAGCTAACTAATAAAACAAAATATTGAGATTACAGATAAAAGGTTTTACATCATAAGATTTATGATCAGGGTTAGGAAATCACACCAATTTATTCATTAGTGGCAAGTAGATTTTTTAATGAGGATAGCGAATTTCTAGATAGTCTTTTAAAAACTAAAGGTATAGAAAATATATCAAGTTATATTTCATGTTTCTCCCAAATGCAGTAATGTGAACATGGCATTGTGTTTTGTTATACCTTAAACTTTCCCCTTTTATGTATTTTTTCTTAATTTTGTACAAATATATATATATAAATGTATTGTAGAAATGAATTATTTTTGGAGTCGTGTAAATTTTGCCACACCAATTTCATTGCGTATTGCATCTTGATCTTGCTAGATATTAAAACATCCTTGTTGGTAAGATTTTCTGAAAACACATCCTTGTTTATCATGAAAAGTTTTACAATAAGCAGGGGTTGATATTGATACAGACAAAATTTGGACCTATTTAGGGCTCCTTCACAAAAATCCTTTAAAAAAAATAGGGCCCTTTTCAAAATTCCTCTTAACAAAATAGGTCCTTCACAAAATTCCATTCCATGAAAGCACACTCTTCATTAATTCTTTTTATTTTCTTCAGTTTTAAAATGTATTATTTGCAAACAAAACAAGTTCACCTGAAAGGAAAAACTTTAACAGAATGACTTTAAAAAGTTACGCTTGGTTTGAATTTGAGTAACTGGATTTAATCTCTTGTTACAAAATGTTATTTTTCACAAAAAGTGAGGTTATAAAGTTCTACCGAATTCTGTTAAGTGAAGATAAAATTAATTAAAACACCTAATAAATTTGCTTTGGGTACTTGAAAAAAAAAATCTGCTGTTAATAACAAAGCTAAAATTCATTTTCATAGTGAATTTTTATTTAAAAAAAAAAAAAAGATAACTTCAAATTACAAAAATTGGGGAAAGGGGGGGGGTGTTCTGAGCTATTTTTATTGGTGCACGAAGGAGGGTGGGGGGAGCCTAACCTTCCTTTTCTTAGATCCAACTTTGTGTGGTTGTTTTTTATACAGGATAGTTATGAATGTTTTTCTGAGTGTTTGATTAAAAAATTGACTTTTATCTGCTCAAAAACATTTAATTATTGAAAAATGTTATTTTATAAAAATGAAAATGAACAAATATCTTACAGTTAAGAAAAAAATTGTATGAATTTTAGATATAAACTGAATTACAAATTCATTCAAGAGCTTTATGCTTTTTCATTCTAGAGATTTATAACAAAATCACTGGTATGGATTTATTGGCCGGATAGATTTATTTATTCAAGTACAGTGAGACAACATTTATACATTTCTCATTAATATAAATTTACTTTTATACATCATTTCATTATGATTTTAATCATGGGTGCCCACAAGGAAGGAGGGCAATTGTCCCTCTTCAGATTTTAAAATTTCATTTTAAAAAATTCCTTTTTCTTGTATGATTTTCGAAAAAAAAAATTAAAATTTATTATTTTCAAATTGTTTAAAATAATTAAACACTAACAAAAATGGAACTGAGGATTTTTCATCGGGGGAGACTTGGCTTT
Organism: Maratus michaelseni; assembly: GCA_963931845.1. NCBI lineage: Eukaryota > Metazoa > Arthropoda > Arachnida > Araneae > Salticidae > Maratus > Maratus michaelseni. The sequence continues at coordinate 8,290,963 of OZ007593.1, read as the reverse complement.
CCTGAACTCCCCATGGAAGACAATTTTAAGTTCTGTTTTACTTTTAAATTCATGCAAATTTATCTTTAGCAGGGATTCATGTGGACAGAGATCCCTGACAGAAAGAATAATAAGCTGTTTCGATTTTCATTTTTTTTTTAAAGCTTATTTTTGTTTTTTTAATGTCTTATTTTTGTTACATATTGATATTTAAAAAAAATTGTCTTGTACATGAGGTCTTGATGAAAATAAAAAATTCATATTTATATTCTCCATTAATATATATATATATATATATATATATATATCCTGAATACACTGGATACTTCAATAATGGACTACAGGTACATTTGTTCAAAAATTTTACCCCTCGCTTGATTATGTTCTGAATAAGCCACAATTCCAAATACATTCTTAATACTTTAAATGTGAAACCTTTTCATTTATCCAGAACATAATTTCATTTATATGTCTAATTTTTCAGGCTTTTATTTTAAACTAGATTATGTAGATAGTTTTTTCCCTCTTTGTGAATGCTATTAAACAAGACTTTAATGATAGCGTTTCAATTATTCTTTTTTTATAAATGAAATCTTTAATGCAGTTTTTATTGTTGAAAACATTTTTTAAAGTATGATTCAATATATCCATGAAATTTGAAAAATCTATACTGAATGTATTATTTTTTTTATAAATGATATCTTAAAAATTACTGAAAATATGTTACATATATTAATTTGTTGGAATGTATATTAAACTTTTTCACAATTATAAATAAATATGATTAATTTTTTTTTAAATATCAAGATCATATATGAATTATTCACATTTATAAACCTGATATAAAATTATTTAAAAATGGTTTTCTTTCTACAGTCATTATAATGCTGAAATAATTTTATTAAAAAAATATTTTCTTCTAATTACTTTTTTTAATTAAAAAAAACATATTTTTGTATCTGTTACCTCTTGAATGTTTTATTTTATTTTTTAAAGTAAATTATTAAACAGATCTTTTATCTTATACTTGTGGGTTTTTTTTAATGAAATATTTATAAATATAGATTTGTGAAATCAATATAAATTATATTGATTATATATTATCATTTATTGATAAGAAATTATAAATGAAATCTTTAATGCAGTTTTTATTGTTGAAAACATTTTTTAAAGTATGATTAAATATATCCATGAAATTAGAAAAATCTATACTAAATTTATTATTTTTCTATAAATGATATCTTAAAAATTTACTGAAAATATGTTACAAGCATTAAATTGTTGGAATGTATGATATTAAACTTTTTCACAATTATAAATAAATATGATTAATTTCTTTAAAATATCAAGATCATATATGAATTATTCACATTTATAAAACTGATATGTTATTTAAAAATAGTTTTCTTTCTACAGTCATTATAATGCTGAAATAATTTTATTAAAAAAATATTTTTCTTTCTAATTGCTTTTTTCAATTAAAAAAAAACATATTTTTGTATCTGTTACATCTTAAATGGTTTTTTTTTTTTTTTTTTTTTTTTTTAAGTCAATTATTAAATAGACCTCATATCTTATACTTGTGGGGTTTTTTTAATGAAATATTTATAAATATAGATTTGTGAAATCAATATAAACTATCATTTATTGATAAGAAATGGAAAATTGTGTATTTTTTCCCCTGTCTGTTTAGAGTTTTGTTAAAAAAAATTTATTGGTAAATTAAAATGAAAAAAAAATCTAAAGTTGTGAAATACATATATTATATATTTCAATTTCCGTATCTAAAAAACTTTCTTTCCATCTTTTTTTTTTTTTTTTTTTTACTTTTATATAATATAACTTTTACTTAATATACTTTTATATAATATATGGATGAAATTTTTCGAAAATAAAATCGATCCTATTTTAGCATGGTTTAAAAAAAAAAAAAAAAAAAAAAAAAAAAAAAAAAAAAAAAAAAACCATAATATTGACAATATATTTTACTTAGCGCTGTTTAAATACGATTATTTCTTGAATATTTGGTGCTATTTGTTTAAAAAAAGCCGCGCTACGATTTATGCTGACTAGCTTTATTTACGTTTCGGAGAGTTGTTACTGGCTTGTGACAGCTCGCGACGGCTTCCAAGCAGTAACAAATTTTTATGACAACAGTCACAACTTTGTGACGGCTGAAGCCGGATGGCGTTTCATTTGTATCGCGTTTGGCAGGATTTGTGACTGCAACCCGAGTTGTTACTGAAACCGTTTCATTTGTATCCACGCCTTAGTTGCAGTGCCACCTGTTGGGAGATTTAGACCAAAACCTAATCATCAACAACTTATGTCAACGTCTAACTGAATCTGAAGTTGGATTAAAATCCGTGCATTAGTTCTTGAGATAGAGTTATCGTGATAATAAAGAAAAACGTAGGATAGCAGCGCCACCTGTTGGACATTTCACACAAACACGTAAGCAGCATCCATTTATGTCAAGGTCTAACAGAATCTGAAGTTGGATGAAATTCCGTGCAATAGTTCTTAGGATAGAGCTATCGTAAAAATCGAGAAAAATGTGGTATAGCAGCGCCACCTGTTGGGATATCTACACTAAACTTTAATCAGTGTCTGCATATGTCAAGGTCTAACTGGACATGAAGTTTGATGAAAATAAGTGCAGTAGTTCTTGCTTCAGAGCTATTGCGGAAATCGCGAAAAATGGAACCTAGCAGCGCCACCTGTTGGGCGATTTTCACCAAAAACTAATCAGCACTACTTTATATTAGGGATTAACTGAATATAAAGTTTTATTAAATTCGGAGAATTAGTTCTTGAGATAGAGATATTGCAGAAATCGCGAAAAATGCTGCCTAGCAGCGCCACCTGCTGGACGATTTTTACTAAAAACTCATCAGCATCCATTTATATAAAGGTCTAACTGGGATCTAAAGTTTTATTCAATTCCGAGCATTCGTTCTTGAGATAGAGCGCCTACAAAATTTTTGTCACATACAGACAGAGTCACAGACTCACAGACAGATATTTTCTAAAAACAGTCAACTCGTGTTCAGGACCTTCTGAAACGTATAAATCCGTCGAAAAATTTTCATGAATCCAATACTTTCTTCTTGTAAAGATAGAAGAGAGTGAAAAATATTCTACGTCTCAAAATACGAAATACAAATTTTGCAATAACGCAAATGAATTCTACAACATTAACATACAGTTATATGAACAGCATTAGAATCGATTCTAGGAAGTTAATCTGCATACGGGTACATTAAAGTCACGTGACGATGACATACAGGAGTCATTAATTTTATAGCGGCAGTTAAAGAGGGAAAAAAAACTATAAAGACCATTTGAGGAAGACCCCCCTCCTGATTTTTAAATATTTAAATCAGAAATGACCGCATTAACATTTTTATTCAATAAACGGGATACGCTTTCCTAATTGTTAATCGTCTTTATTTAATTAGATGCATTTCAGCTTAATATAATTAATTGGTTTATAAATACTAACAGTTGGAATTAGTAGGGTATTAATCAGATGATTTTAGATCAGTGATTAAATCATCATTTAAATCAAGTGATTAAAAAAAATCCTTGATTAAAATCATAATTCTAAATGTTTAAAATGATATAAAAAAAGTAATAAAACATAATTTGGAAATTTTCTATCTTTTGCCTTATGAATAAACAAAAATCCCTGACTGCTCGACCTTACAGGCACAGATAGATTTCGAAGACGCAGACCGTGGGGCGCCTGTTTTGTTGGGAATCGCGGAAGAAATGACCTTATTGCCATGATGCAGCATTTGGAACCGCCCACTTCGAAACCTAACTTGTTTGCAAGCGGAGCCGGCAGGGAATTTTTTTTTTGTTTGTTTGTTATAAGGGTTGATCCTACAAAAAATTTGTCAATATAAAAGTTTTAGATAATATTAAGACGATTTATAATAAATTTAAGCGGATTTGATATCTTGTGAATGGACGAACTTATAATTTTTTTTCTTATAAAACCCCCTTCCCCCCCCCCCTTGGGGCCATTTTTAAGGATATAAAAAATCTGTCCTACATAAATTTCCGGCCCTTTTCCTAGAAGTAATAATAACTTTAAACGGATTCTATACGTATCCTAATTAAGAATTTATGGGTGTTTTTCTGTTTTCACAAAAAGCCCCCCCCCCCTTGGTTCGATTTTGCCCATTCACGAACGTGACCGAGATTTTAGGCCCCTTGATTTTATGTATCGGTTTGGAAGAGATTTGTGCAGAATTTTTCAAGTTATCGTGCCCATAAAAAGTGACAAGATAGATAGATTAGATAAAGTTTTGAACTGGGGGGTGGTTTTGGGTTCTGGGAGTCATGATCGGCGTAGATCAGCAAAAATGTTTCAAAAATTCCAACTTAGGGGAGAATGTAATAGGTAGTATTTCTTACGAAATCTACCCAAAAAAGCTTTAAATATTTCGTTCTAAGCTTCATTCCTTAGTCTTGTAAAAAATTAAGTACAGGTTTGTAAAAAGCAAGTTTTTATCAGACATAAACAGCATTTCATTTAAAAATGATATCTAAATCTAATATAATTTGCAATGTAATCAATTCCTTTATGAGATCAAACTATTCATTCTTTTATAATAAAATAATAGTATCAAATATAATAAATTTCTGCTAGTAAAAGAATAAATAGCCAGTACCTTATTTTCATAGTAGTAAATTTATAGCAAATTGGAGCTAAAGAAGAATGAAAGAATGACATCTGCTCAACAGCCATTGTGCAAGAATGTATAAGAGAAAAATAACTAATTGGTTTTTAAATGTTAAGCACAGCAACAGCTTCTTCAAAAAAAGTTTTTTACTTTTAAACATACATTTTTTTTTTTTTTTTTTACTTTTAAACATACATTTTTTTTTTCTTTCTTTCTTTTTTAATTTGAAACACCGACTGCCAATAATTCTCACCGAGTGGTAATAATTCTGCTATTTAATATTTTGAGGATTCCAGGTAGAGGTCTGTCGGGGCCCGGATTTGTACCCGGACTGGCAGAATAAAGACATTTTTTTTTTTTTTTTTTTTTTTTTTTTTTTTTTTTTTTTAGCGGAAGGGGCCGATAAAAAATAATAAAGCGGTCCGGAGCGGGACGATTAAAAAAAATGAAATGGGCCAGCTAGGCTGATAAAAAAAATAATAAAGCGGTCCGGAGCGGGACGATAAAAAAAATGAAATGGGCCAGCTAGGCTGATAAAAAAAATAATAATAAAGCGGTCCGGAGCGGGACGATAAAAAAAATGAAATGGGTCAGCTAGGCTGATAAAAAAAAAAATAATAAAGCGGTCCGGAGCGGGACGATAAAAAAAATGAAATGGGCCAGCTAGGCTGATAAAAAAAAATAATAATAAAGCGGTCCGGAGCGGGACGATAAAAAAAAAATGAAATGGCCCAGCTAGGCTGATAAAAAAAATAATAATAATGAAGCGGTTCGGGGCGGGACGATAAAAATAATTAAATGGACCAGCTAGGCTGATAAAAAAAATAATAAAGCGGTCCGGAGCGGGACGATAAAAAAATTAAATGGGCCAGCTAGACTGATAAAAATAATAATAATAAAGCGGTCCGGAGCGGGACGATAAAAAATGAAATGGGCCATCCAGACTGATAAAAAAAATAAAGCGGGCCCGATAGAACAAATTGATAAGGATCAAACTAAGCTTATGAAATAGGAACGATTTTCAATGGACGTCAGTGGGACGAGATTAAGTATAAATGTGTTGTGTAAACCGATGCTAGACGATGTTGACAACATCAACACAGCAATATAACATATCCAGCGCAGAAATAGGCGTCGCACAGCTACATCGTGTGTGAGCCCGGGCTTCATTTTTTCAGCAGATTCGGGCTGGGCCGGGGTCAAGCTTACATTTTATTTATTCTACATACTCGGGCCTGTCAGAACTGGATTTAACTGTCCCCAGGAGGTGTCGAGTGGGCCATTTGATTTGTAAAAATAGTCAATAGTTGCGATAATGAATTTCTGTTAACGGAATCTTTGGAAATATATTTAAATAAATTATAAACAAGAACGAAAAATCATGCGTCAAGCATAGATTATGTAACACTATGCAACGCTTCCAAAATAATTTTACAAATCATTACCGTTTAATAAGCTGAAAGATAACATCTAAGTAAACAATTTGGAAAACGCATAACCTATTTAAAAACGTAATTTCAGGAATTTCCAACATATACAATATTTGAAAAAATATCCGAATACTTTTATCCAGCCCTTGTATAGGATCTATAGATTTGTATAATATACTACATAGGATGCTAAATTTTAGTTGAGTTAGGAAACGCGTAGCACAGTTTAAAATTCTCCTTCTGGAGTTTCTGTCCATAAACGGAAATGTGTTCGCGAACTTTTGTGCTGCCCTGTATAGGATCTAAAGAATTTATACACACCAAGTAATAGACAAAAAGCGAGTTCCATTTAAAATCGCGTTCAGCAACTTAAAGCGCACTTCCAGAAATTATTGTTAACAGACAGTAGAGAATTCTTTTGTATGTCCCTGTCCATGAACGATGACTGCTATACACACACTATTCTGTAGTCAGCCTCTTGTAATGCACCTTAGTGATATATGTCAATTTCAATGCGTTTAAAATAATGAAACATTATTTAATTAAACCGCAAACGATTTTTCTCCATAGACGTAATGTAACGGAATTCTTTTGACTGTCCCTGTAAAGTAACTCTAAATGCTATGCACACCCTATTCCATAGTAAGCTTCTTGTAATGCACCTTAGTGATCTATATCAATTACAATGTGTTTGTAATTGTGTAACATCATTAAAATAAACCGCAAATGATTTTTCCCCATAGACCGTCATGTAACGGAATTCTTTGGAGTGTCCCTGTAAAAAAACTATAAGTGCTACACACTTTAGTTGAAATAGGGAACATGCTATAGATAACGACAATAACATATAAAAATTGCAGGGCAATCTGAGCCTATTTACGGGAATTAGAGCACGGCCATACGGCCAGACAAACCGAAGTCATAAACACTTTTCAACTAGGTTGGAAAGTGTTAAAAAACATTTTCAAAAATCCAATTTTTTTTATTATTTATTATACAGCAGCATAAGTTATGATGTATAACCATAACTTGATTTTAATTTTTGAAAATATTTCTTCATAATTTATTAAAGTACTATGTTTCCAGAGATTTCGCTAACAAAAGTTCATGATCGCTATTACTAATTTTACGAAATAAGTTGCTTACTCGACGTGCCCTGGGAACAATTAATTGCAGTTCCGGGCAGGTCCAATTATGTAGAATAAAATGTAAGCCTGATCCCATCATAATCTATGCTTGACGCATGATTTTCCGTTTTTGTTTATTCAAAAATCTACTCTTTGTCCGAATATCACTGTTTGGAAAGAGTGACAAATTTCTTAATAAAAAAAAAATAAAAATAAAAATTTCGAGAGATTGGAGACAACCTGTATTTTGACTGCATAATTGACTTGTAGTATCTGGTTTACTTTTATCATCCCTAAATATTTGTTGCCGACACGTCAATTGAGGCTCACTGTGGAGACGCGAAAAGTTTTTGGTTTCTGTTTGGTTGTTTGTCTGTCTGTCTGTTCCGCGGTAACTGCCGCAAAAATGATATAGTGTTTGGTTAAATTCGGTTCATTCGTTCGAAAAATAGAGAACATTTTTTTTTTTAGTTCATCATAATGCTTTCCTATGGGAATGCAGACGATTTTCAAATGTCATATTTAACTGAAATGAAAATCGCATATCTGAATAATGGATTTAAACGTAAAATTATTCATGCTAAATTTTCGATAGGAAGGTTTTAAATAGATCCAATAGTTTTGAAAACTTGCTGATACATTCATTAGAATTTAGAAATTAATTGTTTAAATTAATGGAAAACATTTTGCATGTGTTCGGGAAATAGAAAACATTTTATTTTCCTATTTTTAACACATTTTAAGATGCATTTCTTTTTACTTTGCTCTTTCATTTATGAGTTGCTTAGCAACCCTATTTCAAAGAATCTCAAAATAATAAAATTCAAGTCACTCGCACTTTTTTGTTGCCCTATTTTATTATCAAAATAAATTATTTTTGTATTCTATTGACATAAACAAAGAATTTATTTTAATACAAGTTTTTTTTTTTTTTTTTTTTAATCTAAAAAGTTACAAGAATAAGAATTTCAGAATATCGTTCCATAAACCGAGTTTCATGGAGCGCTTCTCATTTCTGAAACCTTCGAAGTATTTTATATGCCTATAAATAGGTATGTAACATGAAAAAAACAATTAAATTGTGGATTGTAAGATGCTCAATAATATGAAAAGTGAGATTAAAAAACAATCACTTTTAGAGTTGACGTTGAGGCTCCTGATTTGCAGATTTACTAGCACAAATATTTTTGAAACACCCTATTCCTACATAATAAAATATATATTAAACGTGTAAATTCATTTTTGCAAATTTAGACGTCAGAAATGAGATAAATATTAATTAATTTATGACTCTAAAAATAATCCATATTAATCTGCTGACAAAATGATCGTAATGTGTTTTCAAAATACACAACATGTTTGGAATTGGTTATTTTTAGAAGACTTCCTAGTGTTAAATGAGATGATACATTAGAAAAGAAAAAAAAATAGTTCACCTTTTATGAACAATAACAGATTTTCTTTTAGCCTCCTTAAACGTCATAATTTTGTGCCCCTAACAAAAAGCAAGTTGCGGGTTGATTTATTTAAAGATCTACAATGAGATAAGAGTTTTTATGGATTGGTTAGTGTTCTTCTTCATTCTGTAAATTCAAGAAATAAATTCATATGTTTTGTTTCCGTTATTCACGTGACCTCTCGAAGCAGCCTCTCCTCGTAGTATTCATTCTTATCACCTGTCACGCTGTGTCTGGGAAAAAGTTGAGAAGAAAAAAGATCTCGGCTCGATTTTTTACTTTTTCAAATGACTGTTTTTTCTTCTCGTTCTGTTTATCCTATTGATTTAGGAGGGTGGAACCAACTCTAGAAAGTCTGCAGGAGGTACACTTGTCGTTATAGTGAGGGTTTCGCGCGAACAAAAATTTAAGACATGCATTAAAGCACTGAAATAACCAGAATCAAAAAGGCTGTTGTTAAGTAGCGAAATCTTTGGCGATTCCTTCGGCAATTTGTAATTCATATTATCGTCTGATACTTTCGAATTTATTATTCTTTAAAGATGGCGCATGCAAACAAGCTGTGAATCGAAGGATACGTTTTATTGTTTTCCAAAGAGAAATACCCGTGACATGCGGCTAATACAAAAGTATCGCTTTTAATAAATTTCAAAAATTTATTTGAATACATTATTGATATCTTTCATATAAATATGCTTTTTGGTGTTGTTACAGAGGATCTTTGCACATTTTGTAGAGGAGTTTGATAAAGGATTTTAAAAATGGAATTATTTTGGAAAGAAAAATACTGGCAACAACTGATTATTTGTAATTCATATTATAGTCTGCTGCTTTCAAATTTATTCTTCTTTCAAGATGATGTATGCAAACAAGCTGTGAATCAAATGATACATTTTTTGTTGTTGTTGTTGTTTTCCGAAAAGAAAAATATTCTTATTCGGAAGTTTAAAATGATTGTAAAGCGCATAGTATAAAAATTTCTAAGTGCAAAATAAACATCACTATTAATCGAAAAGGGCTATCAGGAAAATCAGTACTTACACACAGTAAAAAAATTGTGAATAATTAAAAAAAAAAAACACAAAAAAAAAGGGGACTCCATTTCAAGACTGAAAACGAAGTTTCAGATAAGGATTTATGACTGTCGCTATTTAATAAAATAATATTTATATATTAAATATTAGAAAAAAAAAACGAAATCGTCTAAAAAATGCGCGAACACGTTCTTTAGTAGCAATCTAAAAAAATATATAGTAATTGTAAAAGAAATGTACTAAAGTTTTCAGTTTAAAAGAAAAATGGTTTACTCCTTATGCTGTAACCCGGTTGGATCCCTTAGTTATTAATAAAAGCATCTTTTCATGCCTAGTAAAAGATTGTTTTATTGTTACAACCACATAATTATTATTGAGGGTCGCATAACAATAAAATTTGAGAACCACTGCTCTATTCGATTTGTTTAGCTATTACAGGGCTTAATTTCTAAGAAAAAAAGTACCAGAGCCCTAATATTCTGCAGTTCTAACACTCGTCGTAGAGTACCCCTCCCCCCCCCCTTCGCCATCACTCTAATCTGCATATTTATACTTCATACATTATTTTCAAAATGTAAAGCATTGTTTTTTTATTTAGCAAAATAAAAATTTTAAATACATCTATCTGCGTAAACTTAGCTATCAACTATTCCACCTTTAAGTTATTACTACTTCCAAATAGAAACATTTGCCTAATATATTAATGTTAATGAATCGCAGACTATTTCTGTTGACTCTTTATTCTGATCAAAATAGCATTAAAATGATTTGGAGATAAATAAAATTTTGAATTTAAGACAGATTGAGCTCGAGCCTGCCCAAACCCGAACACTGATATAAAAATCGAGCCCGTTTCATCTCCATCTCTTACGTCAGCGAGACATTACGTCACTTATAAGTGTTTTGATACAAAAGAAGACAAAATATTGGAAATTTGAGGGAAAGGAAGGGGTAATTTCGGATTCGTTTTTCGGAAGCGTCATGGCACTGGGCTCTGGAGCGCAGTGTTTATGAGCTCCAGTTACTTCCCGCCAATATTTAAATATTTACTAAAACAGAGAAGTATCGGAGCTGAGCTCCAGAGGGCTCCGGCGAAAATTAAGCCCTGACTGTGTAATAAATAGTTTATAATGCATGAACTAATGTGCGTATGTACGATAATCTGATGTTCGTATCATGTGTGTTTAAAATGTCAGAATGTTTATATAAAATTAGTCTTGGCTTTTTGAAAAATATTGTTTTTATAGAAAAAGGATTTTTACAAATACTTTTACAATCTTTTACCAAAATAATATTAGTTTATTGTGTTTTAAACGTTCTCTTCAACAATAACCTAGCTTTTCTATTAAAAAATAGCTTTCTTGAATATTATAGTCAGCATTTAACTATGCCCTATTTTTCGCAATTTTATTTAACAGCAATCCATTTAAAACATCCCACTTCCGTTTAAGTTAAAGAAAGATAATATGCATTATACAAAATGAATTACATTAAATTATTTTATTAGTGTAGAGATTTCTGGCACATTGTCATCTTTATTGGAATTATTTAAACGTTTTCTGTGCCAAATAGATCTTATCAGCTATTTCGAAACAAATAATTCTTGACAAGGCTCAAAAAGTATTCCATGGAAATTAGGGGGAAAAAATCCTTTCTTTGGCAACGATTCAAAAAAAGGTTGAAGAACTATTTATGCATGAAAATGACGAAAATAAAGTTATGCGTTGATCAAGAAAATAAAAAATATATATAACTCTATTGGGGAATTTTTTCTTTCTATGACATGAAGAAAGATAGCCACAAAGTATTTTGAATTTAATAAATAAAATAATAAATAAACCTTTTAAATCCTGGTAATCTCAATATGGAGCCAAATTAGCGAAAAGGTTTCGCACATTTCTTGTGAAATCTGTAGTAATTTGTGCCCGTCAATTCTGCTACAGTTATACAAATAATTCATTAATTCACCTTTTTTCCTCTCTCCAATTTGTTTTATCTCATCTTGGTCATATAATTCATTTTTCTTCTATAGTTTTCTGGATATTATTCAAACAGGTATCTGTTCATATATCAATTTTTGTTTTTTATTTCCCCATTTGTGTTTGATGTTTCTGTGTTGTATTTTAATGGTTATCTATCTATCTATATATATACACATAAGAATTTAATATGACTAGCAGGCTTTGCCCGCTACAGGCTCGGTTTTTCAAAACGAACCTCGAATCAAACAAAATACATGGATGAATTTGACGTTGCATTTACTGGGTACTTCGACTTATAGGTGAAAACCGTTTGGAATTTAAAATTAATAGATTTTCCACGTTTAATATACACTAGTAAATCTGCAGATCAGGACACTCAAAGTCAGCTCTGCAAATAATTTTTTTAAATCTCATTTTTGATATCATTCAACATTGTACAATCCGCAATTATTGTTTTTTTCAATTGCATGCCTATTTATCTATATATATAAAAGAAAGTCCTTTCTGGCTAGATGATCAACGCACATCCAAAACTACTGAACCTACAAAGACGAAACTTGCAGGAAAAATACTTCTTAGTATGTACAGGCGCACTAAGACGGGATTTTTAAAAACTCCACCCTTAAGAGGGGTAAAAAGGGGAACAAACTTTTAAAAAATTCCTTAAAAATCGGGTATTGTTAGTTACGTGACAAATGATAACATATTTTAACGTATTTTTGTATGCTGAATCGAATGGTATCAATTAAATACTCATAAGTCAAATAGTTCGTGAGATATTGCACATTTTTCTAATTTGGCGAAGTCTTTGACGTCAAAATCTAACAATACAAGTGATAATTTCTAAAAATACGTCCGGTACTATAGCAATGGAAGAAATTCAAATTAAATATTTTTGTTTATTTTTGCAAATAGAAACATTAACTGCTCAATTGGGAATTGAATATTATTTTTACGGATATTTATGTAATTGTGTATTATTATTATTTCTACAAACGCCACGATTTAAAATAAAATGTGATTGCTAAAATAAAGCGTACATCTCAATTATACCGTCGACCACTTTTCATTAAAAAAAAAAAAAAAAATCATCGCCAAACATGAACTCCAAATAAACAAATGGAAGAATGTTGCCATTGGAACATCAAAATAAATAAATAAAATAAAATAAATTCGGAAAAGCCCCACTCACCAAAGTGTCCAGTAAGTTTTAACACAAAACAATTACAATATATTAATGAAAATAGAAAAAAAATCTTGGATATTTTTTATTTACATTATTTTTCTTAATTATCCTTCTCGGCTGGTGAATAAATGTTTGTGACGTCAGTTGAAATTGATCTATTTCACTTAACTAATAAACGCAACATTTTTACAATGCATTTTCTCTTTTAATGTCATGGGCACAGCCGTTTAAGGACGTAATTTTTATTTTAATTAACGAATTAACTAAAATATCAGAAAAACAAAATGAAAAATACAGGTAAATGTCGAATTAAAAACCGCTTCATGACATAACAAACACGTTTAATACTTCTGACGTCAAGTGAATGGGACTGCATTTTTGGCGTTAAACCTTATAGTTTGGCGATAGTTTTTTTTTATGAAAAGTGGTCGACGGGATAATGGAGAAGTACCAAATAAAGTGTCGAAGGTCTGATTGGTATTATGTATTACTTCTTTATTTGTTTTCAGTCTTCAGCCGTGTTTCTCTTTTTCTTTGGATAGTTATTCATACGATTTCGGTCTAATTTTCCGCAATCGGATACCTCGCCAATTGGCGTATTAGCCACAATGTTGAAAGCATCGTTTATGTTTGAAGCGAAATCTTCATGATGAATCCTGTTACAGAAAATCTACTATGAGTATAAACCGCATATTCACATTTTAATCAGGTAATGTTTTTTGAAAGGTTTTAGCGTATAGCTATTCTACGTTGCCTTGTTATAGAGCTAAAGAGGAAAGCTCTAAAATTATGTGAACCCGATTATTAAAGATTACTTTAAAAAATTCTACTGAACAAATTTTAATGGAAGTGATTTTTCATGTATGGTTAATGACCCTATAACATATCATTCTATGTTGCTTAGTGATAGAGCTAATGGGAAAGTGATTGGGAAAGGTGAATGCAATTATGAATGATATATCTACTATGTATTTAAAATGCAAATTCGTATTTCATTTCGACCGTTTATAATTTGAGTTCTGCTGTACGGACTTTGGTGCGATTTACACTGTTAGTTAGGTAATTTTGTGGGGATGGTTGGTACTTCTCTGGAGTAAAGTTTTCGTCTGCGTTGTGTTTTCTGAAGCGAAAGCTTGACAACGAATCCCATTACAAAAATCATATCATAATCATCTATAATATTTATAAAAAGCAAATTCTTATTCCATTCCGATCGGTTAAAACTCAGGTTCTACCGAACAAATTTTTATATGATTTCAATGTTAGTTAGGTAATTTGTTTTAGAAAGGTTTTAAAATCAAGCACATTGTTCTACATTGCTTATTTATAGAGACACGGGAGGAAGTTATAGATAAAATTAGGTGAACCCGAATATGAAATATTACCTTTTTTAAAGTTCTACTGAACGGATTTTGATGGGAGTTTCGCAGTGTGATAATATTTCAGGAATTGATTTTCTACATTGTTTAGTTATGGAGCTATGGGAGAAAGTTGTCAGTGGTGTAGTCGTAAAAAAAAACAGTGCATATACTTTATAGACAGAGGATATATACTAGAGAGTATATATTGTTGTGAGCTCGGGGTTCGAAAGGACTGATGCCAATATATAAGAATAATCAAAAGGCTTTATTCACTATAAACAGTGCAATACGAACACCAATATCTTCTGAAAATTACAAGATATTCAGTAATCTTCAAATCCAATAAAAGCACAGCAAAATTTCACACAGAAACAATGCGTTCAGTACGACGTATCAACGACAAAATCGATCCGAGAAACACAGTTCTCAATGCAAAGCCTCTCGTATGAATTCAATCGCAGTTGACAGACAACTAACTAACTGGACTGGTGGAGGTCCCTTATATAGGCTTCAGAGATCTTTCCAGAGATCTTTCCATCTTCAGAGATGGTGCATAGGATGGCCCTTATAAGGCCAGCCTATATAAGGGACCGACGGAGGTCCCTTATATAGGCTTCAGAGATCTTTCCAGATTATTCCAGAGCTTTCAGATGCTAGAAATTACCAGAAAGTGCTTTAACTTTCGATAGAGAACCAAAGCGAGAAAGGATCCCAATGTACAGGTATAAGGGGGGGGTGGTTGCACAAAAAGTCGCCAAATCCGTCGCCAACTTGGCGACATTTGGCGATATATCGCCAAATTTGGCGACAAAAATAAGTCGCCAATATTATCGCCAACTTGGCGATAAACCCATTCCTTGGCGATTTTACCATAGACTTCCATTATAAAGATGAGGGTGTAAGGTTGTTTTCCTTGCAAACCATCTGAGGCCCCCAGCACTGAGCTACATGACGCTCAACAGGAAACACATCAATAATACCGCAATTTTCACAATAACAAAATAAAATAAATTCAAACAAACGGAATATCCACAGATATACACAAAATTCATAACATTGCCCCCCTCTCGAGGACTGCACGTCCCGGGCAGTTCAACCTTTGATCGGAAAGCAAACCCGTTACCAACAAATGCTATACTACTCAAAACACTTAAAGCAAACATGGAAAATAACAATTAAACATATTCATAATGCTGAATTATACAAAATATACACTTAAATTAAAGCATAGACATCATTACATACAAGTATTTAAATAATAACATTAATAATGATAATGCTAAGCAAAAGAAATTATTACATTTACTTATATACAAGACCATGGTCATACTAATTTACATTATTTACATTACACTATTTACAATTAATGAACTAAGTACTATGGCCATAGTATGGAGCCAGCCTGTCGTAATGAACGACTCTAGGCTTCGAACTTGGTGACTTTCGGATCCGAATTACGACATCGTTCAGTCTGTTTAGGACTGTATAAGGACCGTCCCAGTGCGATTGCAGTTTGGGAGAAAGTCCTTTACGTCGAGTCGGATTATAAAACCAAACCTTGTCACCTTCTTTGAATTGATGTCCCGTGGCTTTCGTGTCGTACCTGGTCTTCATCTTCTCCGTCTGTATATTGATCCGCTCTCGAGCCAAGTTGTGGACGTCTTCAAATCGTGCCTGGAGATTCTGCACGTATCCCTCTGGCGATGAAGGCGCATCTGGAGGGCGACCAAAAATCAGATCACAAGGTAGACGAAGATCACGACCGAAAAGCATCTGAGACGGGGAATAGCCGGTTGTTTCATGGACGGCGCTGCGATAGGCGAGAAGAAACAAGGGAAGTTTTTGGTCCAGTCTTGTTGGTTTCTTGAGACTAGCAGTGAGAGATTGTTGAGGATGGTACGATTAAATCTCTCAACCATGCCATCCGATTGTGGATGTAAAGGCGTCGTCCTAGTTTTGTCCATTCCGAGAAGTTGACAGAGACCCTCAATCACAGCAGAGATGAAACTTCTCCCCTGGTCAGAATGCATTTGAAGGGGGACTCCATACCTTGATATCCACTGGTGTACCAAGGCATCCGCAACCGTAGAAGCTTCTTGATCAGGGATGGCATAAACTTCAGGCCATTTCGTGAAGTAGTCCATGACAACAAGGAGGTATTTGTTGCCATCAGCACTTCTTGGCAGAGGGCCTAGGATGTTAAGGGCGATGCGTTCGAAAGGTGCTCCTACATTGTAGAGATGTAGTCTTCCTAGGCTACGTTTCTTTGGTCCTTTCTGAGCTGCACATGCATCGCAAGATTTGCACCATCGTTCGACGTCAGCTCTCGCTTTTCCCCAGAAGAAGCTCTCTCGGACTCTGTGTAATGTTTTCATGACTCCAAAATGGCCACCAGTGGGACTGCCATGTAATTCCTTGAGGACCTCTGGGATTCGGGATCGAGGAAGTACCAACTGCCACCGAGATGTCTTCCCATCTTCCGATTCGAATTTTCGGAACAGGACACCATTCCTGACGTGGAGAGAGTTCCAAAGAGCCCAATATTGCTTCGTCGTAGGACTGTAAGTCGAGATGTCTTTCCAACTGGGCTTCGTGCTAGAAGATTCTAATAACTCCAAGATTGGTTTGATCTCAGAGTCTGCCATTTGATCTTCTCGAATCTTCTCATCACTCCAGGGATCTGGTGGCGTCAATAGTGAAGTCTTCGTCTGGCGTATGACATATTCGGGATTATACTTGCTCTCCGCTCTGGAACAATAGCGACAGCTCTCGGGACACGGTCTTCTTGATAGGGCATCGGCGTTTCCATGCGATGAGCCTTTGCGATGCCTGATGTCAAAGTCGTATTCCTGGAGTCGTTGTATCCATCTGGCTACTTGGCCCTCTGGGTTCTTAAAATTCAACAGCCATGTTAGGGATGCGTGGTCAGTACGAAGGAGAAATTTCCTGCCATAGAGGTAGTGATGGAAGTGTTCTATGGCTTTCACTATAGTTAATAACTCCTTACGAGTGACGCAATAATTCCGCTCTGGTTTCGATAAACATTTGCTCCAGTATGCTACGACTCGTTTTTGGCCATCTATTTCTTGGGAAAGTACAGCGCCGACACTTTCCTGACTGGCATCCGTGTCCACAATGAATTGTTTGTCGTCTGGATAGGTAAGGACTGGAGAGGATGTGAGAGCTTCTTTCAGCCGCTGGAATGAATTGTCGCATTCTTGTGTCCATAGAAACTTCTGTTTGCTTTCAGTGAGCCTATGCAAGGGTCTTGCGATGTTGGAGAACCCCTGTACAAACTTTCTGTAATAAGTGCATAGTCCCAAAAAGCTTCGCAACTGATGGACATTTTCCGGACGTTTCCAGTGCTTTACTGCAGACACTTTTTCAGGATCTGTTCGAACACCTTCAGCTGAGATGATGTGTCCTAAATAGTTTACTTCTCGTTGGAAGAACTTGCATTTCAAAGGGTTCAGCTTTACATTCGCCGCTCTTAGTTTCGTTAACACTTTTCGAATATTCTCTAGATGTTCTTCAAACGTGCGGCCACCAATGATGACGTCATCTAGGTAGATGAGACAAGCTTCAAAAGTCAGACCTTTTAACACTGTCTCCATGAGGCGCTCGAACGTTGCTGGAGCATTGCAGAGCCCGAACGGCATAACTTTAAATTGCCAAAGTCCTTGTCCAGTAGTAAATGCGGTCTTCTCTTTGTCATCAGGATGGATCTCTACTTGCCAATATCCACTCTTCAAATCCAGCGTGGAAAACCATTTATGTCCTGAAAGAGTATCTAGCGTGTCGTCTATTCTTGGTAGAGGATAGCTGTCTTTCTTCGTGATATCGTTAAGTTTACGATAATCCACACAAAATCTTGTGGAGCCATCTTTCTTTCGGACCAACACGATGGGAGAGGCCCACGGACTTGATGACGGTTCGATGATGTCACTATCCTGCATCTCTCGTAAGAGCTTAGAAACCTCTTCTTGTTTTGCAAACGGCAAGCGTCTTGGATGCTGTTTGATCGGTGGATGGTCGGCAGTATCAATTCTATGACGTGTCAGAGAAGTGCGACCTATATCATTCTCGTTTTGTGAAAACACATCCGTAAATTCCTGGAACAGTCTTTCTGCGGCATGTCTCTGCTCAAGAGATAAATTCTCATTTCGTCCAATTTCAGGTGTTAAACTTGTAGGCGGCTCCGACAAGGTCAAGCTCGGGTCTTTGCAAACACAGGTGACTGGAGCACAGGTTGCAAGCACTTCACCCTTCTGGATAATTCTAGATTTTTCACTTACATTCGCCATCCTCACGGGTATCACATCTCTCGACAGATCTACCAGCGCTGATGCTATTAGCACTCCTTTTGGGCTCTTCTCGGGATATCCAACCAAGCCACATTGAAAACTTCTTTCGTTCTCAGTTAATCCAGGTATCATCATTTCGGTCCGAGGAGGGATGATAACATCTGCCTTGGCTGTGATCCGTTGAATAGACCCGGACTCATTTCCAAGTTTGAAAATAGTGACATCTTCTTGAGCAGAGCGTAACTCATTCTTCTTAAAGTCCAGTGTAAATCCATGCTCTTTTAAAAAGTCCAGTCCGAGTATGAAAGGGTCTGAAATATCGGCCACATAGACTGTATGATGGTAAGCGGCGTTCCCAAACTTTATTTTCAGTTTCATTCTTCCATGTAAGTCGATCATATCCCCGGTCACGGTTGGAAGGATAACACGGGGCGGAGTCCAGAGGAGTTTTTCTTTTAGCCGCAGAGCTAGATCTTTCCGAACGATGGTCACATTGGCTCCTGTATCGATGATCATATTACAGGGCAAATCATTCACACGCCCGACTATAAAAACTCCGTTCTCACCGCAACTTCTTGCAGAAATTTCACATACTTGAAAATGGGGCTTCTCAAAATCTGGCAACCTCCGCCCCGCAAGATGGCCATTAATCAGTTTTCCTGCTCCTCCGTTAGCGGGTGAGATATTACCTTCGGTGCTGGGTCGTCTTGGGCAGTCGATTTGGATATGGCCTTCTCCACCGCATTTCCAGCACTTGATCTTCTTGTAAGGTTTGTTGGCCATTAAGGAGTTTATATGTCTCATTATGTCCTTCATCTGCTGCTGTAAGCGCTCCACAGCTCTATCCGACGTTTCAGGCAGGTTGGCTACTCGCACAAAGTGCCGATCTTTCCTTGTAGCTTGCTGGGCTGCCTCGAATTTTAGGGCATAAATTTTAGGCATATATTAAGTCATTGAGATCTGCAATCCGGAGTTGTTTCTGGATCTCAGAGTCACGCACACCATCGATAAAATGCTGTAGAGCTAAGCTTTCTCTAATTTCAGTCGGACAGTCAGGATAAGCAAGATGTGAAAGTCTCTCGACATCCGTAGCAAGATCTTGCAGGGATTCAGTGGATTTCTGCTGTCGAGATTTGAGCTGGAGTCTGCTATATTACTTCATGCATTTCTCGCCAAAGCGCAATTCTAAGGCACTGACGAGCGTTTCAAAATCCAGCGGTTCATTTGCAGGCAAAGTCTGTAGGACGTCGGTCGGCAGCATCAGCTCGTAGAGAAGCAGCTAACTGGCAAGCCTTTGTCTGGGAATCCCATCCATTGGCGTCCGCTACGATCCCAAATTGTGTCTTAAAAACTGGCCATGAGGATTTTCCGTCATAGGTCGAGAGTTTAATAGAGACCCGAGGAAGCATAGCCTGATACTTGACATCTTCGGGATAGTTTTCGGCAGTTATCTTTTGTTTCTTCACATTTTCCAACAACTTTTCTACACTCTCAATCCTTTCTTCTACGGTTTTGGCTGTCCTTTGTATTTCTTCTACCTTTTCTTCTATGGTTTTGGCTGTATTTTGAACTTTTTCTTCTATTTCTTGAAATCTTTCTTCAACTTTGTTTTCCACGCCGTCAATTCTCTTATTTAAAGATGTTATTTTATTATCTATTAAATCTTTCAACGCACCAAGGTTGGTTGACATATCCTTTTTCATTTCTTCAGACATCTCCTTCATTTCAGCCTGATTCTCAGTCATTTCCTTCTTCATTTCTTCTTTCAACTCAGCAAGATTGGTTGACATCTCAGCCTGATTCGCAGTCATTTTCTCATCCATCGCTGACATATCTTTCTTCATTTCTTCTTTCAACTCGCCAAGGTTGGCAGTCATTTTTTCATCCATAGCTCCTAATTTCTCCAATAATTTGTTCAGTTGCTCCTCCATTGCTCTTGTAATCGGCATTCAACCCCACTCCTGACACCAAATGTTGTGAGCTCGGGGTTCGAAAGGACTGATGCCAATATATAAGAATAATCAAAAGGCTTTATTCACTATAAACAGTGCAATACGAACACCAATATCTTCTGAAAATTACAAGATATTCAGTAATCTTCAAATCCAATAAAAGCACAGCAAAATTTCACACAGAAACAATGCGTTCAGTACGACGTATCAACGACAAAATCGATCCGAGAAACACAGTTCTCAATGCAAAGCCTCTCGTATGAATTCAATCGCAGTTGACAGACAACTAACTAACTGGACTGGTGGAGGTCCCTTATATAGGCTTCAGAGATCTTTCCAGATTATTCCAGAGCTTTCAGATGCTAGAAATTACCAGAAAGTGCTTTAACTTTCGATAGAGAACCAAAGCGAGAAAGGATCCCAATGTACAGGTATAAGGGGGGGTGGTTGCACAAAAAGTCGCCAAATCCGTCGCCAGCTTGGCGACATTTGGCGATATATCGCCAAATTTGGCGACAAAAATAAGTCGCCAAAACCATCGCCAACTTGGCGATAAACCCATTCCTTGGCGATTTTACCATAGACTTCCATTATAAAGATGAGGGTGTAAGGTTGTTTTCCTTGCAAACCATCTGAGGCCCCCAGCACTGAGCTACATGACGCTCAACAGGAAACACATCAATAATACCGCAATTTTCACAATAACAAAATAAAATAAATTCAAACAAACGGAATATCCACAGATATACACAAAATTCATAACAATATTATAGCTACGGACGGTGTGCCGAATTTCGTCTTAAAAATTCCAGAAGGTTGACGGCGTATACCAGCATATAATTTCTACAAAATCCCTGAGAATTCTATCAACAGGTGAAGATGATTATGAAAGATACATTTATCTGTCTACTGTATATGTATAATGCAAAGGGAATTTCGATCCTGCAGCTTATACCTTGAATTCTGCTGAATGGATTTTGCTGGAACTTGCAGTGTTAGTTAGCAAAATTTTGAGGGGAAGTTTTAGTGCATAACATATCGTTCTATGTTGTTTAGTTAAAGAATTAAGGGGGTGGGGTTTTTTTCTATAATCAGTTGAACCCAATTATGAAACATTAGACTTTTTTAAAGATTCTGCTGAGTGGATTTCTATGGAACTTGCATTGTTAATTTTCCAGGGATAGCTTTAGTATATTGCATATCACTATATCGTTCTTTAGAAAATCATACTGTAAAGGATTAAATAAACGAGTTGGTCTTTAACAGCCTAAATTTCGTGTAACACATTAGAAAATATAACAGCGTAATGGCTTTCGTATTGTTTTACACCAATCCGGACGGGCATGAAGGTAAAAGTTCATGTTTCTTTAAAACACACAATCAAATTCACCGACATATTTCGTTTGATTCAAGTTTTTTTTTTTGGAGAAACCGACCAGCGTAGCGAGCAAAGCCTGCTAGGTAATAATAATGGTTAATTTTATCTGTATATAAAATTTTATATTATGTAAAAGAAAGTCCTGACTTGGGAGATCATCAACGCACAGTCCAAACCAGGACCATCGCTAACACTTTTTATTGAGGGGGGAGAGGACCTTAAATTGCCAAGTCAAATTTCAGTATTTGCCAACTCATTGAGAAGCAAAAATAAATAGTTTTCGCCAATTCAACAAGCTTGCCAACTAGTTTTATAATTTTGCCAAGTTACCACAATTAGAAAATGTAATATAGTTCTCATTTGTAAAAAGTTTAATAATATTCCCAATTAGATTTATAACTTTTGCCAAGTCTATCAGAAATAGAAAGTATATTATAGTTTTTATTAAAGTTTTAAACAAATTTGCCAACTTAAAGTTCTTATATTTGCCAAGTGTAACAGCATTCGGGAACGTTTGGTGGGGGAGGCTCCCCCCCCGTCCCCCCCTTAGCAAGGGCCCTGGTCCAAACTACTGAAACTATAAACACGAAAATTTCTGGGTAAATACTTCTTGGGATGTAGAGGCGCAATAAGAAAGTTTTCCTAAAATGCCATCCCTAAAGGGGTTAAAATGGGAACAAACAATAACAAAAATTCTTAAAAATCGGGTTTTATATTTATTTGTCAAATGATAACATATTTCAATGTATTTTTGCATGCTGAATCGAATGGTACCAAATAAAAATATTCTAACTCCAACAATTCGTGAGATATTGCACATTTTCAAATTTGGCGTTACTTTTGGCGACAAACCCTTAAAATTTATTGCATTGATCGCCAAGTGATATTTTCTAAAATACATTCGTCATTGTTAAAGATCAAACAATATACTTGGCGATTTATAATATTTTGGATAAGAAAAAAAATCACCTGATATTTTGAATTTTGATTAGATGAAATCTCAATAATGCCAGTTGTCGGGCTCTTTTTTTTAACTTTTTTGTTTGCTTCGGGAATTTGGAATTGAATATTATTTGGTATTTTTATGTTAGCTGGGAGCCAGTGATCGCCAAAAATTTTTTTAATCTCGCCAATCCTTTTTTTTTTTTGCTAATCTTTTAACGTTAGCTAATAACAACTAGCCATTATTTTAACATTGCGATATAATATCTTAAAAAACTTATTTAAAATAACTAAAATATAATCATAATAAAATACATAAACACAAACATATCAATACAAATAAAATGTCACGCAATATGTTCCATTTCAAATGATGCCAATTGAAACAAGATTTGGTGAGTTTTTACTGGCGCTCAGCAATATAAAAGTACCTATTATTCTTACGGATATTTATGTTATTGTGATTTTTACATAAAATATGCTTGCTGAAGTAAAGTTTCGAGGGTCTGTACGGTTTCGATATGGCACATTTTCTATAATTTGGTGATGCTTTTAGCTCCAACTCATCAATATTTCTAACATTACAAGTTATAATTTCTAAAAATGCATCAATTACTATATATCTTCTTTACTACTGCCACTGAAACGTATCCTGAGTCTCATCCTGCCACTTCAAGGCACGGCACGAGGTGCAGGGTAACTGAGATCCGAGAACCGAGATCAACAGCCTTATTCCTGAAATAATCAATACGAGTATCATAATTAAAGCCAGACAAATACTTCCAAGGCAATAATTTGATATGCGATCTCTTTTCATATTTTCCTGTAGCTGTCTGACCAAAAGCGTACATAGTTGGATGAATGCAATTCACCGGTATATTTAGTTTGATTCAAAATTCGTTTGGAGAAACCGACCAGCGTAGCGGGCGAAGCTTGCTAGTAAGCGTATAAAATTCTTCGAATGTTCCTGAAATTAGAATCATTAAATTAAACTTGGTGTTATACGATGATATTCTGAAATTCTGATGAACTGCTTATTCTTTTAATTTTTTAAAAATAAATAGGTATTCATCCCCCGTAGTCTCATTAAATTTACAGTCGTTTTGATTTAAAAAAAAAAAAAAAAAGATATTTCACTAAAATAGTGAGATTTCCTTGAATTTTATTATTTTATACTCTTTGAAATACGGTTGCTAAGCAACGAATAAATTAAAGTGGTAAGTAAAAATAAACGCTTTTAAAAATTGTAAAAAATAGGAAAATAAGATGTTTATATTTTACGAACAGATGCAAAAATATTTTCAAATATTTTAAGCAATTCATTTCTAAATTCTATTAAATTGATCGGCAAAATTTTAAAACTATTGGAAATCCATATTGAAAATTTAGCATTCATCATTTTACGTCTAAATCCATTATGCAACTATTCTATTTTCATTTCGGATAAATATGAAATTTGAAAAATCGTCTGCATCCCCATACGAAAGCATTATCACCTAAAAAGAAATGTTCTATATTTTCCGAACGAATGAACCAACTGTAACCAAAAACTATACAGCTCATTCCAGGTACCTCGCCAACATACCCACCAAAAATCAAGCTAATCAAACGTTTTTTACGGCAGTTATCGCGGAACAGACAGACAGAAACCAAAAACTTTTCGGGTCTCCACAGTGAGACTTTTGTCTCTTTTTTGTGTGTTAAAGCTCAATTAAATGTGTGTGTATTGCAGTGCTAAGTTTGAGTATTACTAGTAAATCTACAGATCAGAGGCCTCAACGTCAGCTCTACAAATCATTATTCATTTATCTCACTAATTTTTAATATAAGCTGCATAATATTTGATAGCCTAAAATTAAATTTTTTAAAGTTATTTATACATTTATAAGAATATAAGATTTATTGAAAGTTCCAAAAATTTTAGAAGTATCACATTAAACACAATTTTATATCGGATAAATGATAGGATAAACTACTTATTACTGTATTTTTTTTTTCAGTATAAGATTACATATCTTCTACTGCGGGGGGCGGAGATCCCCTGAACCCCCCGCTGTCACTTTAATTTTATATTATCAATTTCCAGTAATTGTGCGCTTTCATTAATCGAGTGTATATCTGAGTGCATTTGCTATTTTAATTTCATTAAATTAACCATCTCTTTGTATAGGAGGTTTTGTCCTATCCTTAAAAGAATACTTATTTTTCAACCGCTAAATATCATATGTTGCTGAAATACAAAATTCCGTGTATTAAATATGCTTATACAAATGTAAATTTCTCTTATGAGACTTACATTCCATTTTCACATTCAACGTTTTTATATTTTTCGTTTGGAAAGCCGATTGAGTCATCTTTCTTTAGTAGTTAAATTAATTCTCATCTATTTCATTAGAAAAACCATATTAAAAAATTTAATCACCCGAAAATTAGCTATTTTGTTAATAACATTTCGCGTCAAAATAATTCACTTGAATTTTCCTTTGTTGATATTCTTTGAAATAGGGTTGCTTAGCAACCATTTAATGAAAGAGAAAAAGAAAATGCACTGGAAATTTTTGTAAAAAATGAGAAATTAAAATTTTCATATCTT
The DNA here is from genome assembly GCA_963931845.1 of Maratus michaelseni. NCBI lineage: Eukaryota > Metazoa > Arthropoda > Arachnida > Araneae > Salticidae > Maratus > Maratus michaelseni. The sequence goes on along the minus strand of OZ007593.1, from coordinate 8,265,544 downwards.
TTAAATTAATGCGTAAAACTTCCCAATAATTTATACAATTAATTTAGAAATTCTAATAAATATATTGGGAAATTTTCAAAGCGATCAAATTAAATAAAGATATCCATTTCGTAAATTTAATATCCATAATTTAGCATTTACAATTATCCCAATGCGAGATTTTCTTTTCGCGGAATGTTAAAATTAAAAAATCGTCTGACTTCCCATTGAAAAGCATTATGACTTAAAATAAAATGTTCTATATTTTTCGAACGAATGAACCAAATTTAACCAAAAACTATACACCTAATTCCGGGTACCTCGCCAACATACCCACCAAAAATCAACCTAATCGGATCCTTTTTGCGGCAGTTATCGCGGAACAGACAGACAGACAGACAGACAAACAAACAGACAGAAACCAAAAACTTTTCGGGACTCAACAGTAAGCCTTCACTGACGTTTCGGCAAATATATTTCTTATCATCTTCGCTCATGTCTTCATAAATATAAAGCTTTTTATCTATACACATTGAATGAAACCACACTTCCTTTTAATTCCTATATTCGGATAATCACGTTCTTCAATCTTCGCGCCATTTTTACTTTCTTCTATCTATAATAGAAGAAAGTATTGTAATCGAAATTTTTTTCGACTTCCGGATTTCGACGGATTTACACGTTTTAGAGGTCAGAGATTCCGAAAAACATGTTTTTACAAAATGTCTGTCTCTCCGTCTGTCCGTCCGTCCGTCTGTCCGTCTGTCCGTCTGTCCGTCTGTGTGTCTTCATTGTACCATCTAAAAGTGTATGATGTTATGCTTCAAATTGAACCAAAATTTTTTTCTATGTTTTTGGCTATGGCAAGCAGGTTCTATCAAAATTTGGAAATATTTCGACGAAAGGGGGCGCTGTGATCGATATTTTTGTTCCATTTTCACTATTGTACCATCTAAAAGTGTATGAAATTATGCTTCAAATTGAACCTAATTTTTTTTCTATGCTTTTGGCTATGGAGAGCAGATTCTATCAGAAGTTGGGGATATTTCGACGAAAGGGGGCGCTGTGATCGATATTTTTGTTCCATTTTCACTATTGTACCATCTAAAAGTGTATGATGTTATGCTTCAAATTGAACCAAATTTTTTTTCTATGTTTTTGGCTATGGCAAGCAGGTTCTATCAGAATATGGGGATATTTCGACGAAAGGGGGCGCTGTGATCGATATTTTTGTTCCATTTTCACTATTGTACCATCTAAAAGTGTATGAAATTATGCTTCAAATTGAACCTAATTTTTTTTCTATGCTTTTGGCTATGGAGAGCAGATTCTACCAGAAGTTGGAGATATTTCGACGAAAGGGGGCGCTGTGATCGATATTTTTGTTCCAGTTTCACTATTGTACCATCTAAAAGTGTATTATGTTATGCTTCAAATTAAACCAAATTTTTTTTCTATGTTTTTGGCTATGGCAAGCAGGTTCTATCAGAATATGGGGATATTTCGACGAAAGGGGGCGCTGTAATCGATATTTTTGTTCCATTTTAACTATTGTATCAGCGAAAAGTGTATGAAGTTATGCTTCAAATTGAACCACATTTTTTTTCTCTGTTTTTAGCAATGGAAAGCAGGTTCTATTACAATTTGGGGATATTTCGATATATTATTAAAGGGGCACTGTGATAGCCATTTAAAGATTTAAAATGAAAAAAGATGTGCAAATTAAAAAAATTAGAAATCCTAAATTTTTTTCTTTAAATGTTCAGCCTTGATCTGGAGAATCCGGAGCAATTTTTGTTTTGCTTCTATCTTAAAAAATGGCTGAGATAGAGAGGGTTGAAATTTTAGGGTGGCTGACATTTTCAAACAAGACAGCAGAATTCATCCATAAACGGGTTTAATTTATGAGTTTTAGTTAACATGGTTTCGGCAAATTTTCTAACATTGTTGTAACTATTAATCCTATTATATGCTTATCACTATATATTTATATTCGCCAACGTCAAATTCTCGCCAAACTTGGCGACAGTTTGCGGAATATCGCCAAATTTGGCGTCCAAAGTAAGTTGCCATAAATGAAGCCAACTTGACTGTAGAGGACTAATTTGGCGATATTCTCATTCAAATTCAATGTTGACGAGAACTGGGATTGAATCTTTTTTATTTAGGTTCCACGCATTTTACCTTCGTGTTTTCCAGTAAAATTAGCTAAAATCGTAAAACCAAGGAATAGGGAGGCTATCTGTTCCTGTCGGTTCAGTCCAGAAGGACTTTTCGTAGTTTGGTATACATCGATTGTTTGCATCCCTGTAACATGACGATTCGAAAGCAGCTGACGCACAACAGAATGACGAAAAATATTGATTTTATTGGCGATTTGATAGCTAATTTTGAAGTATTAACATGACTGAGATAGAAGAAAGTTTTGGGATTGGCACATCCGACTAGTTTTTTCTTTCTCCCGGTTTCTCTTCAAAAGATATAAATGGAAGTTTTGTCAAACCTCCGATTTTCTTTTTAGCCGGAAGACTTGAGAGTCATTTTTAACACTTTCCAACCTAGTTGAAAAGTGTTTATGACTTCGGTTTGTCTGGCCGTGCTCTAACTCGTGTAAATATACTTGGATTGCCGTGAAATTTTTGTATGTTATTGTCGTTTACTATAGCATATTCCCTATTTCAACTGTAGTGCGTAGCAGTTATAGTGTTTTTACAGGGACACTCAAAAGTATTCCGTTACATTACAGTCAATGGGAAATAATCGTTTCAAGCGCATTTTGATGATGCTATGTCATTTGGATCATGATGAAATCGATATATAAGTATGAAGCGCATTAAATGATGCTTTTTGTAGAATATCGGTTGCAAAGCATTTATTTTTCATTTACAGGGTCGAACAAAAGAATTCTCTTACACATTGTTCTATGGGGAAAAATCGTTTGCAGTGTCATTTAGTGATATTTCGCTATTTCAAACATACTAAAAATTATATGCATTACTGAGGTGCACTATAAATTGCTCTCTTGTGTGCATTGCGTTAATTTACAGGGACACACAAAAGATATTGGTTACAGTACATGTGCGATATTTATAGTCTAAGTGTGATAAATGCGTTTTCAACTTTGGTTTGCATTTTTAAGTTTAACTACATTTTTTCATAGTACATGGTGTTTGTAAATTAGGTTGATCCTATACAGGGCTGCACAAGGGAATTCGTAAGTATTACAGACTATGGAAGTGAATTGCTTAAGGGTAGTTTTTAATTGTGTTTACGCCATTTTCCTGCTAAACTCTATTTAGTAGACTAATAGAAGTTTGTGGAATATAAATAAATTCATATACATAGGGCTACGCAAGGAACAAGATACATTGTCGTTTATGTTTGGTAGTTGCTACGAGTGAGTTTTAAGTTGTCTTGTAGTAATATGTGGTGTGTACAGGGCTGTGCAAAAGATTTCGAGTGCATTTCCATCGATTGGCGAAAATTGCTAAATGTGAATATTCTAACTGAACTAAATTATATCATACTATGTATCCACATCTATTGATCCTACACAGGGCTGCACAAAATAATTCGACTACTTTTTTGAGACTGGAAGGTAATTTCGAAAACTGTATTTTTCAATGTATTACATGTTTTCTAAACTATATTTACTTACATATCTTCTTTCACCTTATTTAACGGTGAAGTTCCGTTACAGTTTTCTGGCTGTGTTGGAAAGTGTTCCATAATCTATGCTTGACGCATGATTTTTCGTTCTTGTTTATAGAAATTCTTGATAAAATCGGATTTGATATCGGATAAAAATAGATATTGTTTGACTGGAGACAATAAAAAAAAATTGATACTATAGATAAAATCGAGTTGTCTATATTATCGATAAAACATATCGTTTTCACCCATTAGTAGGGGCAAGTGCCCCTTCTAGCCTTTCGGTGTAAGCCATAACCCCTGTAAACAAAGATGTGACATCTTTGTTTACAGGGGACAGACAGATGGGGGGGGGGATTACAGGGGATAGACAGATGTGACCTGTCACATCTGTCTACCTGTAGTCTTTTTCTACAGGGAGTCATTCTGTAGTACGTTCATCCTAAAAGTTAAATAAAATGCTTAACATAAGCTAATTTTAAAATGTAGATGTAATATTTTATTTAATTTCAATTTTATTACTTTCTTCTATCTTTACAAGAAGAAAGTATTGGATTCATGAAAATTTTCGACTTCCAGTTTTCCACGGATTTATACGTTTTAGAGGGTCCTGAACACGATTGGACTGATTTTAGAAAAGGTCTGTCTGTGACTCTGTCTGTCTGTCTGTATGTGACAAAAATTGTGTGGGCGCTCTTTCTGAAGAACGAATGCACGAAATTAAATAAAACTTTATATTTAGTGAGTCCTTGATATAAATGGGTGCTGGTGAGTTTTTGGTGAAAATCGACAGACAGGTGGTTCTGCTATGCTGCATTTTCCGCGATTTCCGCAATAGCTGTATCTCAAGAACGAATGCCCTTATTTTCATCAAACTTCAGGTTCAGTTATACCTTGACATAAATAGACGCTGATTACGTTTTGGTGTAGATATCCCAACAGGTGGCGCTGATATAAAAAAATTTCTCGATTTTTACCATAACTATATCTCAAGAACTAATGCACGGATTTTCATCAGACTTCGGATTCTGTTAGACGTTGACATAAGTTTGTTGCTAATTAGGTTTTGGTTTAAATCTCCTAAAAGGTGACGCTGCTAGGCTGCATTTTGCAGGATTTACACGATTTTAGCGATGATCATATCTCAAGAACGAATGCACGGAATTGAATAAAACTTTCGATTCAGTTAGACCTTGATTATACATTGGTGCTGATTCTATTTAGTGTATGCGAAATCTGTGTGCGATAGAAGAAAGTTTTGGGATTAGCACATCCGACTATTTTTTTTTTTTTTTTAGAGATAAAACTTCAAACCCCTGAACAGAAAAAAATTTAAATCCAACAGCTAAGTTGATTAAACAATTTTAAACTAGTATACAAACTATTCAATAAAAAAAAAATATGTAACGATAATTATTTATCAAGCAATTACAGGAGCAAAAAAAGGAAAAAAAAAAGATTAGCTGATAAATTTTGTAGACGTGATATATTACCACTTATAAACAAATACGTGGAAAACTTTTATTTCGTTTAGATGATGGATGAGTACTTTTCTGCCTCATCGAGTACTTTTTTGAAAGAGAAACTATATATCAAAGTTCTTTTCTAAAAAGATGTCAAAGCCAACGCTCTACCTGTATACCTGTGGAAAATAAATGTTCTCTTTAATGAGTTGACAATGAAAAAAAAAATAATAAAACAATAAGTTCAAAGAGAAAAAACAATAACAATAAAGTATTTCTTTATTTAATGAATGGTGGATCAGTGTAAAAAGCTTTGAATATTATACGTGACGAAAGAAAGTGCAGACGTAAGTGAACGAGATGCTGCAGAAGAAATGTGTAAGCTGTAAGGGTTTAACGCCCGGGTTACCATGAAAACTTTTTAACCATTGGGAAAATGGTTGTTGTTTTCAGTCGAGAACGGAGCTCTTGGCGTCGTCACTTTATTTTTTTAAGCGTTTTAAACGAAATTCTGTCACTTTAGAATAATTTTTCTTTGGATAAGCCATAGAAATGCATAAAATCGTAACAAAAACGTTCAAGTTACAAAAAGGATAGATGATAACTATCAGATATGAAAAAAAAAAGCCGAATTCAAAAATGGACGTCGGATGAGAAATCGTCTGATAAAGCAGAAAACGAGGTCTTCCACTTTAGATCAGACATCTATCTAAACAAGAGTTAAAGTTATTGTATAGGAAGGACCCGACAAAATATTTAGGATATTGTTTAGTAATTGAAAATGCGTTTTAATAACTGCGGTGATGGATGGTTCAAACGAATATTTTTGCGAGCACAAATAATGCCAAGATCTCTTCAACTTTAGTCATGGAAAATGCATTTATTTGTAGAGGGTTCCGATGAATATTTTTGAATAATTAATATTTTTAATTAATTAGAAATTTTTTTTTAAGTTTTCGGAATATTTTCCCGATAATTGTT